>NQVE01000183.1:600000-1032500 GCA_003260385.1 Cuscuta australis
GTAAAAAGGTATGATGTGATAGGTAGGGTATGAAAAAGTAAGAGGTAAAAGTGACTTTTAATATAAATGAGAAGTGTTTTTTGGGACGGATGAAAAAAAAAAGGAGGAAGGTTTTTAGAGACGGAAGTAGTATATCATTACGTTTATGCAGAATATAATTAAGAGGAATGCTAGGGGTACCCCATTTGGGGTACCCCATTTTGTACATCATGCATCCTAGCCCTTCATTTATTTTTTTATTTTTAATTTTTTTTCTCTCTCTTGCTTTGTGTGGTAGAGATGGAGGGGGTACAAATGGGGTACCCCTAGCATTTTTGTATAATTAAGGTTAATTATTACATGAACCTAAAGTTCATGATAGACCTTTATACGGAGTATACTACGCTAAATAAGTATTTTAAAGTGTTGGAATAAATATTTTTAAAATAAAAAAGAAATGTGAAAAAATCAATATAGATCTTAAGTCCACCATAGAATCGTCCATAAATTAAAATAAATTCGGATGTACAACTAAAATGAAATAAAGAAAAGAAGAACAATGATAGATTAATGAAATAAATTGAAATTCGAAGCTCTATGTTTATTTGGATTTATTTATTTCTATCCTTTTCTTTTCCTCTTATTTATTCACTCCCCATCATCATTCATCAAAGAAGAAAGAAAGACACTACTAATTAAAACCAACCATACACTTCCTTCATATCTTGATTTCTTCCACCACTTCCTACCACCTCCGCCGGCACCCCGCGGTGGCCATGGGCTTCGACGAGGACACCGGTTCGCCGCTCTTTCAACGCAAATCCCCAGTTGATCTCAACACCAAGATCATGATCGCCGCCATAATCTCAGTAACGACAGTCATCTTCGTCCTCACTCTCCTTCACCTCTACACAAGAAGCGTCTTAAGTCGCCAGGACCACCGGCGACGCACGGCGATCCTACGACTATTGCTCGCTTCTGCTGCCTCTAGCCCGACGCCGAAAACGGGGCTACACCCCTCCGTTGTAGCGGCGCTTCCGGCCTCCACTTTCACGACGGCGGAGGGGAACGAAACCGTTATAGAGTGTTCGGTTTGTTTGAGCGTAGTGCAGGAGGGGGAGACCGTAAGAACGCTGCCAAATTGCCACCACACTTTTCATGCAGAGTGTATAGACAAATGGTTCGGGGGTCGGTCGTCATGCCCCATTTTTCGTGCGGAGGCCGCGCCACGACACCCCATGCTGCTAACCCCCGAGCCACGAGGGCGCGGAGCCGTCTCCCGCGGAGGGGATATGGACGAAAGTTAGTAGTGGGTCTTCTATGTGGATGCTAGGTAGTAGAGAAAGAGTATCATGTAGACTAGTGCAACCCTGTGAGGGAGAATTTGTACAAGATCTTGAGAGACAATAATTTGTGAGAGACTAATAATTTGTGAGGGAGAAGTTTGTTTTTGTAAAACAAATTATACTTCAGAAATTATTTTTCTTTTCTGTGTTTGGCCACAAATTTGAAAACCTTTTTTTTTCATTGGGCAAATCTTCAAACACCTCGTTGGCATTCAACTACAAATATGATTTTCTTTCACTTTTTCAACAAAAACATCATTGAATAAGAAGCAAATTAAATCCCAGAGAAGCTAAATCAGAAAAGATAAAATAAAAATTATGCCTTTAGAAAGAAATTTGGGTTGCTAAAATTACGGAATGTCCAAGTGATGGATCTCATTGGAATCGCTACTGTGAGAGAGTTAAGAAGATTGACCCGGATGGTTTCTCACGCACAGGTACACCGCTTGGAGTCCTGGGTACCTTTGGTACCCCCGAATAGCCTCTTGTGGCCATGTGATGCGCTAGGTGTGGGACGGGTATTCGGCCCAACTTTCTCAGCTTTCAAACATTTGTAGCCATATATCAACGTCCTTTTCAGCTTTCGCCATAAGATCATAGGCCTCTGATCAGGGTGCAATCTCTTCCTAAATTCTTGGATCTGGTCCCCCGGTGTGGATACCGACGTAGGTGATTAAACGTAACCTTTGACGTAGCTCAGCGGGGTTCATGTCCCCCTGTTTCAATTCCACCATTTGTACACTCCCTTACGGAGCAGTTGGTTCTCGTCACTGTCAATGTGTTTCCACCATTTGTACACTCCCTTACGGAGCAGTTGAGTCGCGAGTTTAGGGTGATTCGTTACCGGAACATTCAGGTCTTTCAGCACCTTGGCGACCTGGTCAGTCCAGTTTAATGCTACTTGGGCTCTACGATTCAATCCCCGAGGAACTCTTCGGATCCTTTGTCTTTATTAGTGTTTTGAAGGTGATCTAACGAGGTTGTGATGGAGGAGGTTGCTAAACATCAGTGCATTTGCCATCTGCTGTAGGAACAATGCCATGAAGGCAGGTATAACAGCGTTCGACTCGTTTCCGTTGTTCTGATTACCTAACATGTTCAAGGGAATATTCTGTTGTACGATATTTTGTTGGGGAACGAAGCTAGATCGATTCTGAGTGGGCATCGACATGCTTGTCGTTGTTGTGTTGTGTGTTACTTAAACATAACATTGTATAAATAATGAAATCCAACGAAGGAACCATGTCTTGATAATATATACTCCATCCGTCCTACAAAACCTTTTTCATTTCTTTTTTCATTTATCCTAAAAAAAAATTCTCATTTCAAACTTACCTAGCTCTCACATCACACTTTTTTCACTACTAGTCTATCTATCACATCCAAGGACATTTTTGAAAAGTCGACAGAAAAATATATTCATCTTACATATCTTAAAATTTGAAACAAGAAAGTAGGACGGATGGAGTATTTATTACTCCATCCGTCCTAAAATGTTCTTCTCACTCACTTTTTACCCGGTCAAACTTTAATCACTTTCTTTACATATTTTCATTAGGTATTTGATAAAATAATATAGTCTTTGTCACCACTTGTTTTGTAGAACTTTTGATGTAGTTTTTAAATATATAAATTTTATTTTTTTAATTTTACACCTACAATCAAATAAATTGAATTGAAAATAAAATTGGCCAAACCTCATAAAATGAATCGGGAAGAACATTATAGGACGGAGGGAGTAGTTTCTAGTACTTGCTTATATTCACAATTGTTTAGTACAAATCTAGAGGAGATTTTTCCTAATCCTCAATATTTCCTCAAATAGCATGCAGTATCCTTACCGTCAACGGATGTGCGCCCGACTTGACAGAAAATCAGCGACGATGACTAAGAGCACTAGCAACGACAAACGGACGTATTCGTGCAAGTAATGGCAAGCCGACCAGGGTTTAGTGCTCCATGCATGGCTCTGATACCACATGAAACTTTAAAATTTATGCACAACGGATTTGGGCTTTTTATTACCCGAATCACAAATACACAAGTACTCCCTCCGTCCTATAATGTTTTCCCGTTTGTGTTTACGAGGTTTGACCAACTTTATTTTCAATTCAATTTATTTGATTGTAGGTGTAATATTTAAAAATAAAATTTATCTATTTAAAAATTACATCAAAAGTTTTACAAAACAAGTGATGACAAGACTATATTATTTTATCAAATACCTAATGAAAATAGGTAAAGAAACTGAATAAAGTTTGACTGTGATTAAAGTAACTGGAAAGAATATTCCAGGACGGAGAGAGTATAAGATTGCAACTATACTAGACCCTAAACTTGACACATTAACGACACGTAGCGTCTTAGCCTATTTACAAAATAAATACCGGCTAACCATTGCTTTGTCGTATGGGGCATTAATGCATACTCCCTCCGTTCTCAAAAAAAGTTCCTATTTTGAAAAAGTGGAAAAATAAGGAAGTGTTAAATTGTAGTTGACTTTCAATTTTGCCCTTGATGTGATAGGTAGATTGTTAGAGAAAAAGTATGATGTGATAGGTAGGGTATGAAAAAATAAGGGTAAAAGTGGTTTTTTAATAGAAAGTGGAAGTGTTTTGTTGGAAGTGAAAAAATAAAAGAGGAAGTGTTTTAAAAAACGGAGGGAGTATATTTTAGGGTGAATGTAAATAAAACATCTTTTATGCTCCGTATTCATTAAAGAATTTCATTGTACTCCGTATAAATAAGGTTACATTTTGTGACATAACAACAAGAAAAGAATGTGAATACCATCGAGAACATAAGTGAAGGAAAGTAATCCAAAGTATACACATGCACCACAATGTTAAACGTTTACAAAAATTCGTTTGCACAATACCCTATGTGTAGTGTGATTGCATTGAACACTTGACAAATTGTATGAACCAACTCCCACTTCCTTATTAGACGATCATAAGTACAAAGAGAATTGGGAATGACAGGGCTACAGTGACCCAACCTCGAACGTTATTTCCCAATCTTACCGAAGAGTTTATATAATCGAAACCGGCACTGCGCCTCGGTGACGGTCCAAAAGCCATGAATTGGGTGCCATTAGCAGCGCTGCATGCATGCACACGTACGTACACAATGAGCATAAATAAATCAGCAATAATTACGCATACTAAATCAAATTCAATATGTGTTAATTAGTTGTTGTGTAGAGAGGTTTGCGTTTATTAAAGAGTTGGACTTGCTTACCTTGGAAATCGGCACTCCACAATGCCTGCAAAAATTCAATATCCAACAAGTTTTAAGTGGGGACATATGAAGAAGAAATATGAACTGAATAATAACAAGAAACAAGTAGAATCTCACGGGTGCATTTGCAGAGTAAATATATGAAAACCTTACTCCTACCTAGCTAGGAAAGTTGTTTCAAGACAAAATCTCGAATAAAGCAAAACCTAGAGAATAATGACTTGCCCTAATATTTGACCTCCAAACGTTTCTATATGTAGAAATGATACTGTGGGATTTATAAGAGCTAAATGCGTGGTTTAATCACCCCCCCCCCCCCCCACACACACGCACACACTTTATGTCTATATACTTGCCTCACTTATAGCTTACAGTTACCACTGCAAACTTTTGGCACCTTTTTATTGGTGCATCGATACTCCTTCTCATATTCCTCAACAATCTCAATCTCTACATCGCATCTTGTTGTCCTCCAGCGCAACTCCCGCCTTATTATATACTCCCTCCCTCTAAAAAAAACACTTCATCCTTCATTTTTTCTACTTCCAACAAAATACTTCAACTTTCTATTAAAAAAATGCTTTAACTCATATTTTTTCTTACCCTACCTATTACATCATACTTTTCTCTAATAATCTATCGATCATATCAAAAATAAAATTGGAAGTCAACTACTTGGTCAATATTTAACACTTTTTTATTTTACCACTTGGTCAAAAGTGGAACTCTTTTCAAGAATGGAGGGAGTACTATTTCAGTCGTCTTAGAGTATTTGTTTAGTTTGATATTTTTAACTTAAATTAGACAGAATTAAATCATTAATTAGATAAAAATTGTATTGGATAATAGTATAAAAATGATTTGATTTGATTAGATTTATCTTGCAGAAAATATGAAAAATTCATTTACCTGTATTGATATGCCATACAAATATAGTACACTTGATGATAAAAGTTTGTTTAGTTTGATTTGAAACGATCAAACTAGAAAAATATGTTAGAGTATATAAAATTCAATAGCATATTGAGTTTAAGTTGCAGTTAGACTGTGGTATATACGGAAAGCGACCCGGAGGTGGTGACTGGCCGTCGCGCCTCCTGCGCCGTGCCACAGTGGTCATGACCCCTCGGAGGTGACATGCATCATCGCTTGCTATCCTACAAAGGTTTCCGTTCCAACAACCATATTACCGTTTCAGATTTATATATTTATTTTAGAATTCGACCGTTAGAATTTTCAAAAAAAAAATCTTATAAGTTCTCACTTCTTCACTCACCTCTCCCCACCACGCTCTAATCTATTTTTTTACCAAAAGAAAAGTTCTTTTATATTTTAAGTAAACTTTGCACTCAATAGAATTAAAACCTAAGTCATTTCTCATTGTAGGATTTAAACTTTTTTATTGTCTAAATAGTACTTAATAATGTCTAGTAGTGGGAGAAATAATATCTAATGATGGTAGACATTTACTTGAATAATGACTAATGAATAATAACCAATGGTCCTACATTGGAAAATAAAAATATATGATCATATATTGAGAAAGTCATTATGCTTTAGTTCTATTTAAGTAAATTCCTCATATTTTAAAGGGAAATGCCTTGGGAAGAAGAAATAAAACTTTCAATTATTTAGAAAAAGAACACAAGTAGAATACTTTTTATGAACTTATAAAAGTAGTTCAAAAAATAAATAAATAAAAAATTGTTTATGTTTTATCTAAAAATTAATAAGAATACTTATACGTGAACAATTATTATTTTTTCAAACAAAAATAGAGAAAAAACTTATTGTCATCAATATATAAAGATTAAGAAATATTTATTAATTACACATATATATATTAAAATTAATTTTTTTCTACTTTTTCTCCTTCCAATCAACTAAATATAAGTCTGAAGTATTACATAGAAATTACAGAGTACCCCGGAGAATTATATAAGAACTTATTTCCTAGCCTTTACTTTATTAAGTCATGAGTATAGCCTTACTATTTTAGTATTTATTAGATATTCATTTTCTACCCTTCATATTAATAAAAAGTAATACAAATAGAAAATAGAAAGTGTGACATTGCTTACTACACACACTGGGTCTAGAAAAATATATGACATGCATACTTTGGGATTGCCAGCAGGTCATTTAATGACATAAACATTATAGATCAGTCTCCAATTTTTTATGATGTTTTTTTGGTGTTGCTCCTAGATCTTCTTTTTATGCTAATGATACGAATTTCAAATATATAAGCAATCGTGTACCGAAAAATGCCATATGGTGAGAAACCCGTGCGAGATTTGGAAGAAAGAAAAAAATTCGGACTCCTATGTATGCATGCATTATTTTGCATAACATGATCTTGGCAATGCCACATGTCATGGTCATGCCCACCACCCCCAACTATACCACATACTCCTAGTTTTTTAAAAGCTTGGAACTATTACTCTCTAAAATTTAGTTACCTGTGTCTAGATTGAGCAATGCTAGGGGTACACCAAAGGTGTACTCCATTTGTCCCCTACTCTTCTCTCTACCACTCAATTTTATTTTATTTTTATTTATATAATTTTTTTAGTCTATTGCCTTTTTTTTGTAGTTATGGAGGGGGTGGTGGACAAATAGGGTACACCATTTGGTGTACCCCTAGCATTTTTCGTCTAGATTATATTTAAACCATCCGTTCATAAAAAGATTTGCCAATTTGACTAAGATACATTTTGTTTTGGACCTATAACTGAGGATCTTTTATTTAATTTATTCTTAAATTAAATAGATGTCACAAGAAAAACTAGAGGTGAGTCAAAATAAATCACTATATTGAATCACTCTATTAAATTAATAAATCGCCATTAAAATTAAAATTTCTCTACTTTTCTTACTAAGATACATTTTATTAAAGTAAAATCTAGTATAGGTGTTTTGTGGTGACAAACACAAAGAAACATGTAAATTTTGACATATCCTTTTGCTATGGTCAAAAAGCAAATAATTCGACATCATTTGGGGATGGAAAAAATGAACAAACAAGTCTTTATATATGCATTTTGTGTTTCCATTTTTAATGTCATTTCTATTACTACTTCTACCTCTGAGTATTTGCCTAATTTTAACTTTTTGCAATCAATTAATTTCTACTTTTGACTTGGAATTTCATAAAATTTATAAAGTATATTGATTACATAATATAATATTTTGAAAATATGATATAAAAAACCTAATAATATTATTTTTGTATCAGAATCTAGTATCAGTTTTATTTAATTAGTCAAAATTCGTCAATTTTGACTGCAAAGAGTCCAAACTGAAAAAATATCCAGGGATGAAAATAATATTCCGTAGCATTCTATATTAGTTTAAATTTTCAACATTTTATATATTTTTCAAAAAATATATATAATAATTTAATAACAATTTTTAATTCGGGATGGATAAGAAAAGAAAGAAAAATGATTATTTTGGGACAGATGAGTATATATTATAAAAATATGACTTTTCAAAACATGTTCTAAAATAAATTTATTGATATTAAATCTTTATTATTCCCTCCGTTATCAAAAAAACTTCCTCTTTCATTTTTTTTCACTTCCAACAAAACACTCTCACTTTCTATTTAAAAACCACTTTTACCCTTACCTTTTCATACCCTACCTATCACATCATACTTTTTCTCTAATAATCTAACCATCACATCTTACTTTTATCCATCACATCAAGGGCAAAATTGGAAGTCAACTACAATTTAACACTTCCTTCTTTTTCTACTTTTTCAAAGTAGGAACTCTTTTTGAGAACGGAGGGAGTATAACTTAATGTACTGGAGTACTTTAACATAATATATAGTCAAAATTTAAAACTATCGACCAACAATATCAAAATAGAAAAAAGATACCGGAAAGGGAGCATAAGGAGTCGTTTGATGAATGCAGAAGATTTCAGTACTCATATCTTCTGATACACAAATTATATCCTACAGCGGGCTGTACGAGAAGAATCATACAGCCATCGAAAATTTACAGAGAAGCGCGACATCCGACGAGAAACAAAGAGAGGGGTGATGGCGAACCCTAACTGCTTCCATAGGAGAACGAAGGAGCACGTCGATTGCAAACCCTAGCTGCGCCAGTCGGAGAACGAAGGGAGCACAGAGGAATCCCTAACCGCAGCTGCATCGATCATGGAAGAAGATGTCTCGTCGAGATTTGCAGTAGTGACATCGTAGCTAGATACTATGCAAACGATGAAGATGACGATGAAGATGACTATGGTAATTGGGAGTACTGTAAATTTAATTAGACTATTGGACTATATTTTTCAAATCTAAAAGAAAATGACTGGTACATTACTAGAGAATGAACACTACGTTATTTGAGAATGAGCACTACTTTGTTTTAGAATGAACGCTTTGTTATTCGTAAATGAATATTACTTCCTCCGTTTCAATAAACCATTTCTATTTCGGCTTTTAGCCAAAAAAAGGAATCTATACTTATAATAGGTAAAAGTAAGATGTGATGGATACATTATTAGTAAAAAAGTGTGATGTGATAGGTAGGATAAGAAAAAGTATAGGTAAAAGTGGTTTTTTAATAAAAAAAAAATGAAAGTGTTTCGGGGAAAAAGAAAAAAATTAAAAGATGAAGTGTTTTAAGAAGCGAAGGGGGTAAAATAGTAATGAACACTATGTTGATTCGAAATGAACAATGCACTATTTATAAATGAATACTCTTTTACTTCAAAATGAATACCGCTGCTTTGTGTGAAAATCAATACGTCTCTACTCTAAAATGAGTACTACTATCCGGTTGTACCTTACTTCTGGTAGAGACTCCTATTGTTATCAATTTTTTGGTATATGTTTGGTGAAGCAAAAATAAAATCCGGAATTCATATCTCAATATATCACAATTCACAACCTTTCTAAATGAAAATGTTTGGGTATCATCTCCTATATTTTGGAAATCTTATACTCCCCCCGTTCTACAAAACCCTTCCGGTTTTGACTTTGGGGAAAAATAAAGAAAATGTAATTTTGGTTGATTTTTCAATTTTGCCTCTGATGTGATGGGAAAAAGTAAGATGAGATAGTTTGGTTATTAGTGAAAAAGTATGATCTGATAGGTAGGGTATGAAAAAGTAAGAATAAAAGTGGCTTTTTAATAGAAAGTGGAAGTGTTTTGTGGAAAAGAAAAAAAAACGAAAGAGGATGGGTTTTGTGGAACGGATGAAGTATTTTGGAAATATCGATCTCTGATAGCTTATTGATTTGTAAAAGTGTGAAAATGGAGGAGATGAGTGTACTCACTAGGGTCGAGATGAGTGAGCATAGCGGTGGCATTGAAATAACACCTCCCCACGTCGCTGGGATTTTGAATATAGTAACTGTTGTATATGAAGGAAGCGGTTTTCCAGGCGCTGATGTTCTTGCAGACTCCATTGGGCCCCACCTGGCTGCAGTCAACGCTGCCCTCCGTGCAGGCCCAATCCGTCGCCCGCTGGAGTGCATCCGCCGTCGCGTTCTCCTTTGCGACGCACCATGTTGCGCCGCCGGCGGGGGCTGGGGCGGGGGCGCCGCCGCGCATTTGAGCCCCACATAATGTCCAAAGTAGGGTGAAGAAAATGAAGGAGCAACCTTTGGACATATTCTTCTTCATAGATAGAGTAGAGTAGAGAGCTGGCTCTGAGTGAAACACCGCTAGCCTAGCGCTTCAATTGGTTTATACATATACTCCTTTCTCGCCCAAAAAAAAAAAAGCCTTTTGCTTTCTTAAATAAAAAAATTATTACTTCATCTACTTTTGGCACAAAAATTGGTTCTTTTAAATTACTTTTACAATCCAAGAAAAGAATGTGAAAATTAATATGAAGGGAAGAGTATTTCTTTCCATCGCTATTCAACTCATTCTCATTGACTACTCAATTACTTATAGGAGCATACTACGTGTATATCAAAATTTGTGTCCCATTTGTACATCAAATATATGCACTGGCATTTTGATGGTTCACACTGACTTAAAATGTTGGTGTATTGACAAAAGTTTACACTGACACCAAGTATTGCTGTGTTAACAAAAATTAGCATTACACCAACACAAAATATTGGTGTACTCCTGTGGTGTACGAAATGGGGTGCAAATTCTTGGGTTCAAATAACTTTATCCTTACATAAATTCACCTTTTTAAATAAATATGTTTGATTCTTTCTAAACACAAAATAAGTATGTTTGATAATTTGTGAATTCTAATTAATTTATTTATGTCACCATAAATATCTCGTTTTTTGTCGATTCAAAAATTTTAGGTTACACTTAATTTCCTTTTCCTTTAGAAATAAGGTATGTGCTTACTTTTTTTCTCTCTTTAAAGACACATTCTAACTAATAATGTGATTTTTTTTTTATTTGTCAACAACGTTACGTTTTAAAATATTGTAAAGTCAAAAGATGAAATTACTTATGGGATTAATGGAGTAATACGAATTTGCGATATACTTTTATAATGTTTAACTCTAACTTTTAGGATTGGGTAGAGATAACTGGATTTGGTAATAAGACACTCGAACTGAACCACATTAAAAGATTGAATCCAATCGATTTGTTAGCTCAACTCAAGAGCTTATATACCGATCATTTTACTCTTGAACTTCTGATGTGGGATACACTTTAACATTATCAAATGTAGTCTTCAGAACCTTTAAAGTTAATTTGTCTTATTAAAAAATATTCAAAATTCTAATGTTAGGAGCAATTCTTTTATATTTATTTTTTTTCTATTCTTATTTGCCGCTTTCAAATTTTTGCTCATTATTCATTACCTTTCAAGTAATATAAAAACGTACTCCCTCCGTCCCAAAAAGATCTTCCTGTTTTATTTTTTGCGCATCCTATAAAACACTTCTATACACATCTAAAATGCCTAAAATTTACCACATGTATCATTTATTGTAAGTAGAAGTTGTTTTGAAATTTTTTTGCATTTGAGGCGAGATAGAAGTGTTTTATGAGACGCGCAAAAAATGAAACATGAAGATCTTTTTGGGACGGAGGGAGTATGAAATATTTACACTAAATAGCACTAAAACTTAAGTGATTTCTCTAAATAGCATTTAAACTGTTTTATTCTCTAAATAATACATAATAATGTCTATATAATGTCCAGTGATGGGCTGATGGCAAACATTACTTCAATAATGACTAATGGATAATGACTAAAAGTGCTACATTGAGGAAAAACACATGTGATGCTATTTAGAGAAAGTTTATTTACGTAAATTTCCCAAAAAGTATTTGTGTGGCATATTTTATTTATCATTACTATAATGTGTACCGTTATAATAATTGTGATTTAATCTGTCTCTAAGATCCCGTTGGACAATAGCATTAGAGGTTAGTATTTTTGGTGTGTACGGGTATTATAATTGTGATTTAGTTTGTATTTAAGGTCGGTTTGACAACAACATTATAAGGGCCTGTTCTTTAGAGCTTGAACTCTTAACTTCCAGTTTCTTCCAGTTCCTTCCAGTTCTTTCCAGTTTCTTCCAGTTCCTTCGAGTTCTTTCCAGTTTCTTCTAATTTCTTCCAGTTCTTTCTAGTTTTTCAATTTTCTTCCAGTTTCTTCCAATTTTTTCTAGTTTTTTCCAGTTTTTTCTAATTTCTTCCAAATATATTTATTTTCTTCAAATTCTTTCTACTTTCTGACAAATGACTCTAAAAAATTTGTAATATTATTATTACAACTTTTTTTAATTACAACTTTTATGTTCATAACTATAGTTTATAAATTATTTCATTTTTTCATCTCACTATTTTTATGATTCACATTCATTATTATTTTTTCTTCAACTTTTTAATATGAATAATATCGTTTTTTTATATTAATCTACATGAAAAATTAGGAAACTATTTAAAAAATTATGGATAAATAGTTATATAGAATATTTTTTAATCTAAATTTATATAAGGTAAATATCAATATTTTAATCTAAAATATAAGGTATGGAATGTGGTGGGGAGTACTACATTATGAAAACCAAGAGAAAACTACATTTTGAAAATGAAAAAATGACCCAAGAAGTGTAATATTTATGCAAATTTTATATTCTAATTATTTTTTTAAACTAGCTTTTTATATATGAAAAAATAATACTCGTAAGATTTTTTTTATTTTAAAGACAATCATTAAGATAACGTGATAACACCACCACTACCACCACCACCACCAACAACAACAACAATAACAACGACAAACACAATAATAATAATAATAATAATAATAATAATAATAATAATAATAATAATAATAATAATAATAATAATAATAATAATAATAATAATAATAATTTATAACAACAAGAATGAGAATAATATAAACTCATAGATATAAAAAATTTTAAAACTTTTTTTAGATTTTTCAATTTTTTCTAGTTTTTTCAGTTTTTTTTAATTTTTCCAGTTTCTTCCAGTTTTTTTCAATTTTTTCCCGTTTCTTTCAGTTTCTTCCAACATACAATTCTTTTTTTCCAATCTTAAAGAACAAGCTCTAAGTTATCATTATCATTTAAAGTGCTATCCCGAAAAAAGTGCCCTGTCTGATCTACGCAATAGACACGGCACGGAAGGTTGTTTCATATACTAGCTGTTACTTGTGTTTTTAAAAACATGTCAGAGATGAGCGAAACTGATTCAAACTTTAAAAAAGACCTTAGGCCATGCAGCAGGTAAAATGCTTTACTTTTACACAAACTTTATTGGGGATCTTAACAACCTTTTTTTATTGTTCATAGAGCAAATTCCATAAAAGAGGTCTTTAGTTATAAATCGTTTTATATATTTAGTTCTTACATATTAAATATTACTAATTTAGTCTTCAATTATTATATTCATTTTCACGAATGGTCCTTTGTTAACATTTCCGTTAAGAACGTGGATAAAATTGTAAATTCACACTCCTTTCTCTCCTCAATTAAGCTTCCTCTTCCTCTCGCTTCCCAAACCCGTCGCTGAGTTTGAAGCTTTGAACCCAAAACCGAAATCATCACTCTTCTCTCAATTGTTTGTCTAACTGGTGGAACCCAAATTCGAAACCAGTAACCTTCATGGATGATGAGTTTTAATGTTTATTTTCTTTGCAATTTCTTGAGACTAATCGATAAAACTTATCGATAAAGCTTATTGATTTTGATTTTAAGTTTCATTAGGAAGACGAATAATTGAGAGTGGAATGATCATTTCAGTTTTGGGTTTAGAGCTTCAAACTTAGTGACGAGTTTGGAAAAGAGTACGAGAGGAGGGGGAAAACTTAATTGAGGAGAGAGAGAGAAGTTTGAATACACAATTTTATCCATGTTCTTAACAAAAACATTAACAAAGGACCATTCGTGAAAAATGATATAATAATTGGAAACTAAATTAGTAATATTTGATATGTGTAGTGACTAAATATGTAAAACGACCTATAAGTGGGGACCTTTTATGAAATTTACTCTAACAGAACTGTTAACAAAGGACCATTCGTGAAAAATGATATAATAATTGGGGACTAAATTAGTAATATTTGATATGTAGGGACTAAATATGTAAAACGACTTATAACTGGAGACCTTTTATGAAATTTACTCTTGTTTATATTTTTAATTTATATTTCCATTTTTATGCTTTGACTATTTCAAAGTTACTAGATTCCTACCGGTGCTTTGCACGGGAGGAATATATTTCCTAATTTTTGATTTACGGAGAGACAATTCAGACAAAATAACGACTAATTGAGTTACGAATTCCATATTCAAAATGTGTGTTGTTTTGTTTGGTAAGCCCTTGGATGATTTTATGCATTCGAAAGTTTGTATAGTTGTGAAAAGGTCTAATTTTTAAATATAATAAAAATATTTACATATTTTCTTGCATTAATTATTTTCTGGACTAAGTGTTTTATAGTTGAGTTAAATATTATCTAACTTAAATTCTGTAAATGAGTAAATAAAAGAAAGTATTTTGAAATGGTTAAATCATTTTTAGTAGCTAAATTTTTTATCTTCTCTAACCGATATGGAGTATGACTTTTTAATTGTGCTTCACATCAAGTTTTTAAATTTACCTAAATTATAAAAAATAAAAAAATAGAGTTTTCTTAAAAATGACTAAAAGTCAAGCCAGGAAATTTTAAAAATAGAGTTTTCTAACCATTTACTACGTAATATATCACTCAGAGTATAATGAGTTTCCAAAAAACAATTATTAGAAGAATTTGTTCCATCAAATATGCAAGAAGTTTAATGAAAGTGGAAGCAATCATAGCTTAATCTTGAATCTTTTTTTATCTCATTCGGTTACATTTTTTTTAAAATCTTAAATTTTATGTACTCTTTAAAATTAGAAAATTTTAATGTATTTCAATCTTATAATGTTCATGATTACTTTTTAGTTTTCTCAAACTCGAATTTAACCACAATTAAACCGACCAAATCCAAAATGAGAAAATAAATATCTAAAATCAACACACCAAAATCAAATCTTAATCCAAACTAAGTTGTTACGATTTCAATATATTCAAACCCACCAGCTCATTTAAGCCTCTTAAAAAACCTAATTCAAATTAACTCCCCAGCCCATTTATACTTACCCGGCCCAACACAACCATTCAACCCAACCCACTATTAAAATCTAATTATATTTTCTACCCTAACTTATATGCTTCTCATATCCCTTCTGCCATCCCTCTCATTCTCCCCCTCTTCTTTCCTCTTTCTATATCGCCGCGCTGTCGCGCCGTCGAGCCGGAGATGATACACGTTATTTCATTTCTATGAATTGGATGTAAGATTTTTATTTCAAACTTCAAATCTACGATTCTTTAAATCTCTTTATCATTTTTAGATTTTTATTTTAGGTGTTGGTAGTATTCATTCATACGTTTTTAAATCCTTTACGAATTCAATCTTCCTCATTCAACTTGTTTTTTTCTCAAAATAAAAATCCAAAAATCTAATTTCATATATATATCTATATATATATGTATATATATATATATATATATATATATATATATATATATATATATATATATATATCTGTGTGTGTGTGTGTCTATATATATATATATATATATATATATATATATATATATATATATATATATATATATATATATATATATATATATATATATATATATATACATACATACATACATACATACATACATATATATACATATATATATATATATACATACATACATACATACATATATATATATATATATATATATATATATATATATATATATATATTTCTGTATGTGTGGGTATTAATACATGCTCTGTAGCAGCCTAATCCGTCCAAGTCTACAGCCCTTTTCAAACTAAAGTATTAACTTGGTAATCGTAAAATTTAAAACATTTCAATACTTTTATTTATCACAATAATATTTTTCATAACATAAACAGTACGCAGTTTTCAATATTGCGGAAGCTTAACAAATCACAATCATAAACATAATTTATTTATGTTTTTCAGTTCAAAACCATCACATCCATTCCGACTATCTCGCCTCCGTCTGCCTCCAGGATCACGTCACATCATTCTATTAACCTGCGTGTAGCAAATAAAACATACTACACGCTCAGCGTTTAAGCTGAGTAAGCATATCTAATGCGTTGAACATCAATATAAACTGAAATTAAATTCATAATCAAATCATTTGATATCATACACAAAATGTTCAGTTCAGATACTCAATTATCATTAGTCAATATTCATCATTCATTATTTTATTTCTACATTCAACGTTGATCAGGCATTTATAATATTCACAATATTCAATTCAATATTCATCATTCAATATTCATTCATATTCAATATTCAATATTCGACAATATTTTTAAACTATTCTTAGTCTAAGGCCAATCACTTAGTGTTTGTCAACCCTTAAACGAATTTTAGTTTAAATAATTAAACTATATTCCAGTATAAAGTACTCATAAATAATCCTTAAGCTAGGCCTAATTTAAGATAAAAGGGTTTTGAAAATCTTAAACTTACTTTCACTTAAGGCCAACCAGAAACCGACAAAGTAGTGTTCACTGTTGGGTGGGTGGTACCCCCAAACGAGTAGGTAGTTAAGTTTGGTTCTTGGATCCCGTACGTACGTTTTAACCCTAGCCACCGAGGTTCATACCCGCAAGGCCTAATTTAAATGGGTATATCTTAGAGGTCTTCTAGATACCTTTCAAATCAACATTAATATGGGTATATCTTAGCGGTCTTCTAGATACCCTTTACAATACATATTATTTTCACAATTATCAATATATTCATTATGGGTTAATCATTCACAATTATCGTCTTTAATCAGAATATTCATTAACATAATATTCAATAACAATTAGCGGCCTAGCTTCGGGTGTTAACACCCTAACTTACCGTCATGCATCACATAACATTTTTATTTGTTAAAAATATCATTTTTATTGTGAAAAATTACTTTTATAATGATCATAATCAATTGGTATCAAAAATAGGATTTTAGAGCTCAAAAATAGCATTTTTGGACAAATTTTCGGATCAGATTTTCGGGGGACCGATCCAGCCCATAGCCCCATACTATGGAAAACTACTCCCAGGGGATCAATCTAGGCAACACGATCGATCCAGACAGTGGTTTTTCATCCCCTGTTCATCTTCTTCAACCTTCGGTCCATTTTTCGGAAATACCATTTTTAGTTACCGAACTTCAACGAAACTATATAGAGATGTTCTCAAAGGTTCATAGATCATTTTGGCATCATTAATTCATAGTTTTAACATCAATTTCATGGTTTATGATTCTTGGTTCTTCAAGTATGTCAAACACAAAACTCAACCAAACGACCGTTTATGAACGTAGAAACGATCTATACGAACATTCTAGTCACTAGATATATTGTAACACCCTAATCCGTCCAGGTCTGCAGCCCCTTTTGGACTAAAGTATTAACTTGGTAATCGTAAAATTTAAAACATTTCAAACACTTTTATTTATCACAATAATATTTGTCATAATATAATTGTACGGAGTTTTCAATATTGCGGAATCTTAACAAATCACAATCATAAAAATAATTTATTTATATTCTTCAATTCAAAACCATCACATCCATTTCGACTATCTCGCCTCCGTCTTCCTCTAGGATCACAACACATCATTCTATTAACCTGTGTGTAGCAAATAAAACATACTACACGTTCAGCGTTGAAGTTGAGTAAGCATATCTAAAGCGTCGAACATCCACATAAATTGAATCTCAATTCAAAATCAACCATTTGATATCATGCACATAATGTTCAGTTCGAATATTTATTTTTCAACATTCATTGTTCCATATTCAACATTCAACATTCAAATTCAATATTCAACATTTACATTCAACAATATCCTTAAACTATTCTTAGTCTAAGGACAATCTCTTTCATATTTATCAAATCCTTAAACGAATTCTAGTTTAAGATATTTCTAACCAATTCTTAAACTATATTCTAGTCTAAGATACTTTATCCAATCCTTAAGCTATGCCTAGTTTAAGATAAACTTACCTTCGCTTAAGGTCAACTAGAAACCGAACAGCAGAATGCTCACTGCCGGGTTGGGTGGTATCCCCAAACGAGTTATCCTCAAGTTTAGTTTGTAGATCCCGTACGTACATTTTAACCCGGGCCACCGAATATTCATAATTATACCCGCAAGGTCTATTTCTAAGTTATCTTAGAGGTCTTCTAGATAGTCTTAGAAATCAACATCAATATATCTTAGAGTTCTTCTAGATATCTTTAAGAATACAAATCATTTCATAATCATCAATATAATCATTTTTATTCATTATAATCATCCATTATAATCATTCATCATAATCATCAATCAACATAACATTCAAAGTAGTAGCAATTAGCGGTCTAGGTTCGAGTGTTAACACCCTAACTTACCGTCATGCATCACATAATGTTTTATATACCAAAAACATCATTTTTATAATACAAAATCATATTTATATTGTTCATAATTAATTGGTATCAAAAATAGGATTTTAGAGCAGAAATATTTTCGGAGCTGGATCTGGACCTTAGGAAAATCGATTATTATATTTATAATAATGGATTTATATATATATATATAATCGATTTATTCTTTTTAATTAGTCGATTATCAATTTATAAATATTTTAATTAATCGATTATTAACATATATATATATATATATATATATATATATATATATATATATATATATATATATATATATATATATATATATATACACACTCTATATTAATTAATCGATTAAGACATGTTAATTAATCGATTTATATATAAAAATCGATTTATATATATTTACTTAATCGATTATTGACTCCAAAATCAAAATGAACTTGTGGGGTGCAATTGACGGGGGTAGGGGGGTGTGTTCGGGTCGAAGCCGGGTGGTGAGTATACCGGGGGGTTAGAGGGGGTAGGAACCGTCAATTTTACGAACGGGACACCGGAGTGGCCCCCAGTCATCCCATGACATTGGATTCCAATGTCATGGGAACCCCACCCTTAATTGATATAATAAGTTTGTGATTTCGAATTACCGTAGTACCATACGAAATCTCAAGTGCACCAAAAATATCAGACAACTATTCTAAAAATCTACACTCTCGTTGAAGGTAGAGAATGATGAAAATACTGTTCTAATTTTCTTCTTCTATATATAAATTCATATAATTTCTAAATATTAAATTTAATATTTTTCATATTATTTTTATTTAAAATCAATAATAAAATAAAGTAAATTGGAACACATAAATAATTAATTAAACGGATGGATAGATGAAATGGGTTGTGAGTATTTGTTTAAAAAATAAGGTATTTAAAAATAAATGATGTCGAGACGATGTGGATGAGAGAGAATAATTGGGTAGATGAATTAATTCAATGTACAATCAAGCACCAATTCCTTAAAATTAAGTTCCACTTTCTTTTTAACATTGTAAACTTATAATAAAATTTAAATATAAACGAAAAACTTGAGCATAAAGTTATTTGTGTTTCTCTATGAACCTAAACCCCTGAAAAACGAGGTAGCTTTTTAGCAATATAGAACAAAAGTACACATTTAAAACTTCCAGGGTTATTGTAAGGATAGATGCCAAATAGCGCCGGTACCCCTCATGGTTTGCAAAACAAGCACCAATACCCCCTCTGTTTTCAAAACTCATTTTTAAAGTTCATGTGGTTTCAAAATGCTGCACCCCTGCCCCCTCTGATCATTTTCCAGCCATTTTTCCGGCGAGGGGGGGGGGGGTATTGGTGCATGTTTTTTAAACCATAGGGGGTATCAGTGCTGATTTTTATTTCTTTCATATTTTTTGTTTTTCCCATTTTTTTCCATTTTTTCCTTTTTTATTTCATTTATTAATAAAGATTTTTTTATAATGTTTCTTAAAATTTAAAGTTACTTTTGTTAGAAACAATTAAGATATAATGCATATGTACGTCTCAAATTAACAATTTTTGTTTTTTATGAAAAAAAGTTAATTTTTTTTGAGACTTCAAGAAATGAGGAATAAAATAAGAAACAAAATAATACAAAAATAAAAATGAATATCCTTTTTGGACATGTTAATTCTAAGGACTTTTTTAGGCGTGTCTAATTTTTTGTATAAGACTTCTTTTGCATATTTTAATTTTTTTCATTTCGTTTTTCCATATTTTTATTTTTTTATTCTGGGTTTTTTTGAACTTTTCAAAAAATTATTCTAAGTAACAGAAGGTGAAAATATTTAATTTGATATAGATTTAACGTATGTTAATTTTTTTATTTTTATTTTTATTTCAAACACAAATTTTAAAATTTTTGAAACATTATAAAAAATTGAAAATATATTTTTAAAAAAATCTAGAAAAAGGAAAAAGAGATAGAAGATATTTTAAAAAAGGGAAGAATAATAAAAAAATAAGAAATGAACATGAATGCCCCCCGTGATTTAGAAATTATGCGCCAATGCCCCCTCTTCGCCGGAAAATGGCCGGAAAATGATCGGAGGGGGTGTGGGTGCAACGTTTTGAAACCACAAGAATTTTAGAAATAAGTTTTTAAAATAGAGGGGGTATTGGTGCCAATTTTCCAAACCACAGGGGGCATGGAAGCTATTTGGCCTAAGGATACATCCCAAAACCAGACTTAAACAGTGCATATTTTTGTTATTTTGCAAGGCCAAAGAATATAATTTGAACACATAAGGTGAAGGAAACTCTTATGGATAGCAGAGTAGGATATTTGATAGTATTATTATTATTATTATTATTATTATTATTATTATTATTATTATTATTATTATTATTATTATTATTATTATTATTATTATTATTATTATTATTATTGTAGTTTAGGTTTTATTAGGTGAGCGAAATTATAAGCTCTTTTGAAGTTTCTTTACGGTTCTTTCTCTCGTCGCTTTTATTGAACTGTCAAGTTATCTTTATGGTCCTTATCCCTATAAATAGAGATGTAACCTCATTTAGAATAATGAATCAATAAACAATTCAAACCCCTAATTCCTTCTCCCCTCTCGATTTGTGATTCCCTCCTTCGCCTCAATTCTTTTTCTTCTTCCTCGCACAAATATAATTAGCGTGGTACTCATTCTAAAATAATGCAGTACTCATTATC
This sequence comes from Cuscuta australis, assembly GCA_003260385.1. Classification (NCBI taxonomy): domain Eukaryota; kingdom Viridiplantae; phylum Streptophyta; class Magnoliopsida; order Solanales; family Convolvulaceae; genus Cuscuta; species Cuscuta australis. The sequence goes on from NQVE01000183.1 coordinate 621,246, forward strand.
ACACATTGGTTCAATATAATTATAATATTCATCTACGAATAATGTAGTGTTCACTCTGAAACAAAATAGTATTCATTCTCAAATAACTTAGTGTTCGTTCTCATGTAAAATAAAATCCATACCATAAATAGTTTCTTGGTTGAACCCAAAATTGAGTACAACCGGATGTATAATATAATTTGCCTTTGTTTCCATGTAACAAAAAGAAGAGGTTTGATTCTGCAAAAAAAAAAGAATCGGAACAGGATCAAAGCCTCAATAGCCGAAGAGCCAAAAACAACTCCCAATCTGAATTCTACACGTTTTGCCGTAAGAGTAATGTTCCTCCCTGAAGTTCTAAACTCCATATTATATTTGTTGGTTTGTGATTTTTTTTTTATTTGTGTTGGGAGATTGATTTAGTCTTCGTTGAGCAAAAAACAAAAGCTCAACCCTTCAAAGTTTCAGCGGCGCGATCGAAAAAAAGAGAGAGAAGTGTTTTGCTGCATTTTTGTAATGTCTCGAAGGATTTACCATCAATTATCAGCATGATAGACATTGCTTTGAACGAACTTCTTGGTTTGTTAAAGAAAATTTTTTATGGAAAAATTGAGTTCCACAAAGGAGTAAGAGTAGCTTATGATCACATAGATGAAATTATGAAGAATCTCCACTTGTTTCGTCATCTTTTAGACCTACCATATTCTGACTCAGATTTATATGTGTTTGGCGTAAATATATCTTGCGCAATACAAGATTTGGTTCGTGATCCTTCAATTGCATTAAGACAAAATTCTTTGGAGTTGAAAAGTTTCAAAACAAAGATTATGCACGCTATAAGAAACCTTCTCGGAGCTCCACTTGTTCCACTAGGTCTGGCCCCTAGTGGGGGGGTGAATAAGGCGTTTGAAAAATTTTCATAGTTTAATAAAGCGTTTGAAAAATTTTCATAGTTTAATAAAAACGGTATTGGAAAATGCGGAAGCGATATATAAAATGTAGAAATAAAAGCGTAAAGTAAAAGATACACCGATTTTATACTTATTCGGGAAACCCCTACTCCAGTACCTTAAGGGTCCTCTTTAAGGATTTCCGAATCTACTAAGTCCCGATCTTTTGAACTCCGTTAAAGCACCGACTAGTTTGGCAAACAACCCTTGCCAATAGGATTCACTCCGAGATTTTACAACGGCTATCTCAAACCGTTTACAATGAAAATTTCACGGCTATCTTCGACCGTTCCCCCCAAGAATTTCAAAGACTATGATTGAACCTTAACCCAAGGATTTATACGGCTATCCTAGACCGTTAATACTTGAGAATTTAACAGCTATTCTTAACCGTAAGAAAGTGGGCTTGAAGAACAGAAGAAATGGTTCTACACAATGGCTTGAATACAAAAATGAAGACAAGACTTCGCCGATGTAGAATAAAATTATACTCTCTCAAAAATACAATATAAACTTATGAATATGAGACTATATCACTAAAATACAAGCTCAAAAGTGTGTGTATAAATATCAAGTGAATGAGACTCTTAACATATCCAAAATATGAAGAATTAAGCATAAAAGAGTAAACACACTTGAAATATAAAAGTAGGATGTTTGAAGCTTGAGTTCATGTTGAAATATGAAGTATTAGGCTTGTATTTATACGGGAAGGTGTAAACTAGCCATTGGGAGGTGATTAGGGACAGGGGCGGACCCATGTTGAGTCATACGGGGTCACGCGACCCCACGGAAAATTTATAATTTTATATATATACCTATAAGTATATGTAATTAGTAATAATATATACCTAAAAAAACGCAGTATGACATATTAAGACAAGTAGCCAGAGTGGAAACTGCCACTTTTTGCACCTTGAGCATCTTGAGTTCGACTCTTCTTGTGGGTTTTTTTTTTGCTTTTTTCAAAACCTCCCCTCAAAGCTCTTTTTTGTGCATTTTTTCTTGATCTTCTATCTCTTTAAGAGACGGTTTTTTAAAACATAATTAAATGTGAATTGGATATATGGATTTATTGCTTGTGAATTGTGAATTTTAACATTTATTGTTTCAATTTGTATATTGTGAATTAGATTTATATTTTGCAAGCATTCTTCTTTTGTTTTTTTTGGAATCTCTATACTAAGGTTTCTTTTGTGTGTATTTTTTGTTCTTTACTCTTCAAGAGATAGTTTTTTTAGCATGATTGAACGGGAGTTGGATATTTGAATTTGTTATTTGTGAATTGTGAATTTTTAAATTTATGCTTTTCAATTTGTAATTTGTGAATTACATTTACATTTTGAAAGATCGTGAATATGTTAAAATGATTGAGTTTTATTGTAAATTTGTAATGCTCTTAATTATTTAAATTTCAATATAGGAAATAGAGGTATTAAATATTATAATAAATCACTTTCAAAATATGAAAACCAGACTTTCAAATATGTATTTTATATTTTTAATGAAAGAGTAATATTAATTTGTGATTTTATGGCATATGTGAACTTTAATATTAAACTTCCTTCATCCCTTAATGTCCTTCCCATTTAGACTCTAAGGAGAATTAAGGACTAGATATCTTTGTCTTAACTTTCCAAAAATATTCTTAATATGATGACTAAAAATATATTGTGAGAGGTAGATTTTTGGTAAAAATGTATGCTGTGATAAGTGGGATAAGAATTAATATGGATAAAAAATAGTTTTTTAATAGAAATGGAAAGTATTTTGTGGGACAAAGAAAAAAAGAAAGGAAAAAGAGTTTGTGGGATGAAGGGATCGAGTATACTATGAAGTATTTTTCTATTTAATTTTAGAAATGTTACGGTTTGATATGAATTTTTAAAAATGCGACCCCGTGGTTCAAAAGTTCTGGGTCCGCCCCTGCGCTCAGCGTTGAAGCTGAGTAAGCATATCTAATGTGTCAAACATCCATATAAACTGAATCTCAATTCATAATCAAATCATTTGATATCATGCACTTAATGTTCAGTTCAGATATTCAATAATCATTAGTCAATATTCATCATTCATTATTTAACATTTATATTCCCATTCAACGTTCATCAGTCATTCATAATATTCAATTCAATAATCATTATTCAATATTCATTCTTATTCAACATTCAACATTCATATTTAACAATCGACAATATCTTTAAACTATTGTTAGTCTAAGGCCAATCACTTTAATGTTTATCAACCCTTAAACGAATTCTAGTTTAAGATAATTAAACTATATTCCAGTTTAAGGTACTCCTAAATAATCATTGAGCTAGGCCTAGTTTAAGATAAAAGAGGTCTTCAAGATCTTAAACTTACCTTCACTTAAGGCCAACCAGAAACCGAGAGCGTAGTGTTCACTGTTGGGTGGGTGGTACCCCCAAACGAGTAGGTACTCAAGTTTTGTTCTTGGATCCCGTACGTGCGTTTTAACCGTAGCCACTGGGTATCATACCCGCAAGGCCTAACTTAAATGGGTATATCTTAGAGGTCTTCTAGATACCTTTCAAAATCAACATTTCTATGGATATATCTTAGAGTTATTCTAGATGCCTTTAATAATACATATTATTTTTTCACAATTATCAATATATTCATTATGATTTAATTGTTCATAATTATCATTTTTAATCAGAATATTCATCAAGATTTAAATATCACAATAATCATCATCATAATCATCAATTAGTAATAATCAACATAATATTCAATAACAATTAGCGGCCTAGTTTCGAATGTTAATATTCTAGCTTACCGTCATGCATTATATAGGGTTATTGGATTTGCTAAAACATCATTTTTATTTCAAGAAATCATTTTCATATTGATCATATTTGTTTGATGTCAAGAATATGTTTTAAAATAAGTTTTCTGCATGAAATAATCGATTAAACGGAGATGGGAAATCGAATAATCGCTTCTGTCTTCAAATGTTTCAGTGGAACAGAGAGATAATTGATTATGCAAGATACAATAATCGATTAATATCTATTAACTGATTAAATCAGAATGCCTTAATCAATTAACATAAATTAATGTATTAATCTACCATGATTTAATCTATTAATCAACAATGAATTAATCTATTAATCAAAATTAATCTATTAATCAACCATGAATTAATCTATTAATCAACATGAATTAATCTATTAATCGATTAAACAGAATGAGTTAATCGATTAATGTCTTGTGTTCATCGTCTTTTTCCTCGGTCCTTTTTTGAAAATATCATTTTACACACCAAACTTCAATTAAATTATATAGGAATGTTTTCTAATGTTCATAGATCATTTTAGAGTCATTAATTCGTAGTTTTAACAACAATTTCATTGTTTAAGATTCTTGGTTCTTCAAATATGTCAAACACAAAACTCAACCAAACGACCGTTTATGAACATAGAAACAATCTATACAAACATTCTAGTCTCTAGATATATCTATGGGCTTACCTCGAAGCTTAATGATAGCTCTCAACTCCGGCGGCCTCACACCAATATGACAGCACCACTTCGTTCTCCTCACTCCCAGCAACAGAATAGATATAAGAATTGTGAGAAATGGTGGAGAATTGAGGGGATGAAGGTGGTCCTTATATAGGGAAGGAATGGAGGAAGAGACAAACATTGATGATGAATGTTTCCCTGTTTCGACGGCTGAATGGAGCGGGCTGCTGTCCTTCTTCGATTCTAAACATAAGTCCTTGATTGGGACTAATTTGGTCCCAGTTGGGGTACACTTTTTGGTCCAACTTTCTCCGAATTGAATTCCGTTTGCATCGTTGTGATTAGACAATTAAACTCTATCTAACGATATAATTTTTACATTTATTTTTAATACTTTTTCTGTCATCATATTTTTGGGTGTTTGACTTTGATAGAGTCAAAATTGATTTAATTGACCTTTACTAAAAAAGGTTCTCTTACTTAATTCATTTTTTTTATTCTCATGATTTATTTTTAATAAATCTTTTCAAAGTTCACATCATAAAAATTTCTTCATTTATTCTTGATTTGGGTCTGTACTCAAGTTCCTAATCAAGGTAACACAATAGTCAACATATGGGATTTATCTCTATGAGATTTATCTAGATTGTAATATTGGATATCTAAACATATTTCATTTCGGTCCAAACCCTAAATTTATTTTAATTAAAGTAAATTTGATTAATCGAATAATTATTCACTAATAATTTTAGGGTACGTTTTGGGGCGTTACACTTCCTCTATCAAAATGAATATTTAAAATAATGATAGTTTGGATATAATTGGGCAAAAAAGTGCATTTACAACAAAACTTCCCCTAAAACAAAAAAACTCCTCCTAAAATGATGCAAGTTTAAAACTTTATTTTCATGGATTTTTGGGGATAATTTTAATAAGGTATGATTTTGAAAATAAATTTTGAAAAATTATTTAATCATGCAAAACAAGGCTAAAGAAAGTTAGAGCATATATGGGATAAATTTTTATTTTTTGAAAAATATTAAAAACAACAAAAAAATTCTTATCCCAATAAGTGAGAAAAAACTTACCTTAGCTTATGTTGTTCTTTCTTCGGCTTTGAATATGCTTCTTTCCTCTTCACATGCTTTTTCCATTTGAGCAAATTCGTATACTTCCTTCTCATCGCCTTTTCTTCATCTTCTTTGTCATTTAACTCTTCGGATGTGCTTGAGTCATTTGATTCATCACTTGACTCACTCGATTCGTCACTTGATGAGTCTTGGGAAGCTTTGAAGGCATTGGTAAGTTTGGGATTTGCAAGCATTTCTTACTCTTTGATATTTTTCAATAAAAGCTCATGAGAAAACAAGGAAGACCAAATGTGGGCAGTTTCGGCCTTATCACATTTGGGTAATAAATCTACGATACTACTATGACATTCTTTAGGTAAAGAAAATAGAATTTTCGTATTAAACTCGGAAGTAGTATACGTCTTACCCAACTTACTCAATTTGTTGACAATCTTGTTGAACCTCTTGTTCATGTCTTGGATTGTCTCACATGGCCCTTTCTTGAAGGATTCATATTTGGAGTTTCCTAGGGCAATCATCGTTTCTTTTGTTGAGACGTCCCCTTCGTGAGTGGCTTCTAATAGATTCCATACTTCCTTGGCCATTTTGCACGTATTCACTCTTGCAAATTCGTCGGGGCCAAGGGAGCAATAAAAGATGTTCATCGCCTTTGCATTTATGGACAATTTTCTCTTGTCCTCCGAGGATAATCCCACAAAATCGCCATTTCTCGGCAAAAATGGCCCGTAAAGTATATTCAATCATAAATCAAAATCATTTGATTAAATAAAATATTCCATTCGCATTTTCCAATAGTAGTAGTTTTGGCCATTGAAAAAACGAAGGGCGGTGAATGCTTTGTGAATCCATTGAGGCCATTTTGAAAATCTTGAATTTTAAAAATCAGAGGTAATAAACTTTTGATATTTAAAAATTCAAATTTAAAAAGGGACACAACAAGTGGATCTTTGTCGTAGACGCGGTTAAGCACTTTCAAGTACGAAACCCCTGTGATAACACTTGTTAATCGGTTTTAGTCATTGTGCACACGCCTTCGTGGGGGGTGAATAAGGCGTTTCAAAACTTTTCGGAGTGTAATAAAAAGGGTATTGGCAAATGCAGAACCGATATATAAAACGCAAAAGTAAAAGCGTTAAGTAAAAAACACACCAATTTTATACTGGTTCGGGAAACCCGTACTCCTGTACCTTCAGGCTCCTCCTTAAGGATTTCCGAATCCACTAAGTCCCGGTCTCTTGATGTAACACCCTAACTTGAACAGTGTCGTGGACTATTCCAAATTAGAGAGTTAAGAGGAAATATACTAATTTCTTATAAAAACATCATATAAATGTTTATTAAAAGCAGCGGAAACGAGTTTAATACACAATATGTTTGTGAACATAACGTCATAAAATAAAATACAAACTTTTTATTCAAGCAAATAAATAAACACATAACCGTATTTATTAAAACGGATTTAATTTCCATGTCCTGCTCTTCCACTAGTTCGAGCTACATCACCTACGCACAGTAAAAACCAAAAATACTGTACGCTCAGCATATTTGCTGTGTGGTACAAAACAATATAGGACGGAGTCTCGTAAAAATATAATTTTTACCAAGATCAATATCTCACTTTCACAGAATGAATTTCCATATATGAAACTACATAGATATAAGTTAGATAAAAACTTTATACAAGATTTTATCAAACCACTGAGATACGAAATATTCAATTTAACGACATACACCCGGGGTCTCCGAATGTAACCCTGAGAAATAATGCCTTTTGGGCATCATTCTCGCAACCTTGGCCGATGGTTCTGTATACGTATACAATGAGCGGTGATAGGGGTCTCCTACCGTTGCTCTGAAATACAAGTTTACGATGATCTCAAGTTGTTTAAACTTATGATAATATAAAAGTTTGAATATTATTTCCTATATATCAAATCATTTTTATAAATCAATATTTTATAATAAATCACTTTTAAAAGTGTATAAAATATTAATTTGAAAGTAAAATACTACTTTGTATATTTTTTTTAAATAACTTTGAATCATACAAAGATGTTTTGTTTTAAAATATTTTTACAAATATAATAGTTGAACGGGAAGTCCGTGCAATATGATTTTGTACATACCTCGAGTTCGAGAGAGAAAGTGAAACGGACTTGTTGAAGACTAGTAAGGAACCGAGACTTTAGAGGTGTTATGGAGCTTTACCGAAGAACAAAAAAAATTGAAAAAAGTGTCTCAATAACTTGAAGAACACAAAAAAAAATGCAGGATTTTCGGGAGAGTTTTCTTACCTTAAACGGGCTCTAAACGAACTCTTGTTGGCTCTAACTTCTTCTAATCTTTTGGGAAAGGTTTGGTAGTGTATTGGGAGTAAAATAACTTAATATTTTTATGGATATATAGAGTATAAAGAAGAGAAAAGTTGCTGCAATTTTAAGAAGAGAGAATGGAGAAAAATGAATGAGTTTGGGTGGTATTTATAGGTAAAAACTTGTAGAAACAACCAATAAAGATTACCTCAACTTGATCATGATAATTTAAATTATTTTTGGAGGATTCTAACATCATAAAATCAGGATCATATCAAAAAAAAGAATCAAGAGAAGTGTAAAACTCTTCAAATATGTCATCAATACCCATTAAAAATATTTTAGAATATTTGATGATGTTTGGGTTGATATGGAGTAATTTAATGTGTTTAAGTAACTAAAAAGACTCCAAAATAGCTTAGAAATTGATTCTCAAAGAGTCCCAAAAAAAAATATTGATTAGGATGTTTGGGAATAAATCTGCAATTTTCTACGCATGGTTGCTGACTTGCTGTTTTTTTTAAACTGTGTTTGTTGTCTAAGGAGAAAAAAAATTATTCCGTACTTGGCCTGAGGTGAAAATCGAACACGGGTGAAGTATTAAACAGCCTCCTCCTGTTTCCGCTTCTACCACTTGAATTCTATTGACATATATGGGTTTTTGTTTTACCAATATCATAAATACGGGGTTGTCCAAATAACCACTTTACCCAAATTTTAATCAAATTGGATTCTACATCATTTAGTACTTCTAAAAATTTGTTCTAACAATATAATTTCTTCTAATAATTTTAAACTAATGGTTTAAAAAAAATTATTTCTAAATTATAAAATTGAATCATTAAAGTTTACTAATCATATAATGAATTTTTTAGGCCCTATTTTGGGATGTTACAATTCTTCCCCCTTAAAGAAATTTCATCCTCGAAATTTACCTGTCATAAGATCAAACAAATGTGGGTACTGTTGTCTCATTGATTCTTCCGTCTCCCAAGTTGCTTCTTCCGTGGCATGATTCCTCCAGAGAACCTTGACAAGTGGCACTTTCTTGCTTCTGAGTTGTCGGGTTTCTTGGTCAGGGATTTGAACAGGTTCTTCTTCGTAAGTTAAGTTTTCATCCAAGGTTACCATTCCTGGTTGTAGTATATGTGTGGGATCTGCTTGATACCTTCTTAACATTGATACGTGGAAAACGTCGTGTATCTTGTTGAGCTCATTTGGTCATGCGAGACGATAGGCCACTAGCCCAATACGTTCAATGACTTTGTACGGACCAATGTATCTTGGACTTAATTTTCCTTTCTTCCCAAATCGTAAGACATGTTTCCAGGGTGATACTTTGAGAAAAACTTTTTCGCCGACTTTGTACTCCATGTCTTTGCGTTTGAGATCAGCATAGGATTTTTGACGATCGGATGCAGCTTTGAGTTTGTCTTGAATGGTCTTTACCTTCTCTTCAGTGTCTCGAACTATTTCAGGTCCAATCAATTTACGCTCACTTAATTCTGTCCAGCATACAGGAGTTCTGCACCTCCGTCCATATAGTGCTTCGTATGGTGCCATTTGAATGCTCGATTGATAACTGTTATTGTATGCAAACTCCATTAGAGGTAAATATTTTTCCCAGTTTCCTCCAAAGTCGATGACACAAGACCTCATCATGTCTTCAAGAATCTATATTACTCGCTCTGATTGTCCATCTGTCTGAGGATGGAACGCCGTACTGAGGTGTAGCTTAGTTCCCAAAGCCTTTTGAAATGTTTGCCAAAATTGGGATGTGAACCTTGGGTCTCTATCGGAAATGATAGAGAGGGGTATTCCATGAAGTCGTACAACTTCTTGAATGTAAAGTTCAGCCAGTCTTTGTAATGAAAAATCCCTTCGAATAGGTAAAAAGTGAGCTGATTTTGTGAGTCGATCCACGATTACCCAAACTGAATCATTCTTCTTTAGAGTTTGAGGTAGCCCAATGACAAAGTCCATCGTTATACGGTCCCATTTCCATTCAGGAATAGTGATAGGTTGTAGTAATCCTGATGGAACTTGATGTTCGGCCTTAACTTGTTGACAAGTTAAACATCTCGTTGTATACTCTGTGATGTCACGCTTCATGCCTTGCCACCAGTACTGTTGTTTCAAGTCTTGATACATTTAAGTAGTATTGTGTGCTTCTTGCATAATTTTAGTTTGAATGTCACCGTCGGGTACAACTAATCTTGACCGATAGTATAGTCCTCCGTTCAATTGAATAGAGAATTCTTGTTTCTCACCATTAGAAACAAGCTTAGCCATCTCTTTGAAAAATTGATCTTGAGTTTGTCTTACAAGGATTTCAGTTTCTAATGTTGATTGAACATGAAGTTCAGCCAATGTCTTTCTACTTAAGGCATCAGCCACAACATTAGCCTTGCCGGGGTGATAGTCAATGACACAATCATAGTCTTTGATTAATTCCAACCACCTTCGTTGTCTCAAATTGAGTTCTTTTTGTGTGAGAAGGTATTTCAGGCTTTTATGATCAGTGTAGATGTATATCTTTTCGCCATATAGATAGTGACGCCAAATTTTTAACGCCAAAACCACTGCCGCTAGCTCCAAATCATGTGTGGGATAATTCTTTTCATGTTCTTTTAATTGTCTTGAAGCATAAGCTATTACCTTCCCTTTTTGCATTAAGACACATCCTAGTCCATTATGAGATGCGTCACTATAAACGACATAGTCCTTTCCAGGCTCAGGAAGAACTAAAACGGGAGCTTGTGTGAGTGCAGTCTTTAGTTCCTTGAAACTTTTCTGACATGATTCTGTCCACTAGAACCTTTGGTCTTTCTTCAACAACTTGTTCAAGGGCGATGCTTTTATTGAAAAGACAGGGACAAACCTTCGATAGTAACCTGCTAAACCAAGAAAACTTCTTACTTCTCGAACATTACGCGGAGCTTTCCATTCAGTAATTGCGACAATCTTTGTTGGATCTACACGAATTCCTTCATCTGAGATAATATGTCCAAGAAAAACCACTTCTTTCAACCAAAATTCGCACTTGGATAACTTGGCATATAATTGATTTTCCCTTAGAATTTGGAGTACAATCTTAAGGTGTTTTTCATGCTCTTTAGCAGTTTTTGAGTAGACCAATATGTCGTCGATGAAGACAACAACAAATTGATCTAGGTAGGGACGGAATATTCGGTTCATTAGATCCATGAAAGCTGCTGGTGCATTGGTTAATCCAAAAGGCATCACCGTAAACTCGTAATGTCCATAACGAGTCTTGAAGGCGGTTTTTGGAATGTCATCAGCTTTAACTGGAATTTGATGATATCCAGATCTTAAATCAATCTTTGAGAAGACGCTTGCTCCACGTAGCTGATCAAACAAGTCATCAATACGTGGTAATGGGTATCGATTCTTAATAGTTAACTTGTTGAGTTGTCGGTAATCCACACATAATCGCAATGAACCATCCTTCTTTTTAACAAATAATACAGGTGCTCCCCAGGGTGATACACTTGGCCTAATGAATCCATTGTCCAACAATTCTTGAAGTTGAGCCTTTAACTCCTTCATTTCTGCTGGAGCCATACGGTAAGGGGTGATTGATACCGGCATGGTTCCAGGTGCGAGGTCGATGGAAAATTCAACTTCACGAGGTGGAGGTAAACCTGGAAGTTCATCGGGAAAGACATCGGGAAATTCATTGACAATTGGAATCTTCTGTATTTGTGGATCTAACGCCCACATATCTTTTACATGGCATAAGTATGCTTCACATTTCTTTCGTATTAAGCGTTTGTCTTGCATTAAGGATATGAACTGAGGTGCTTGCGGGATGAGTTCTCCCTTGATGGTTACAATCAAGCCATCCTCAGTTTGGAGCGTCAATACTTTATTATGACAATCCACAATAGCTTTGTGATTGGAGAGCCAATCCATCCCAAGAATCAAATCAAATTCTTTGTATGGAAGTTCAATTAAGTCCGCGTGAAAGGTTTTCCCTTTTACTGCTAGTGGGCAATTGTGATATACCTCTCTTAGGGTTATACTGTGGCCTAAGGGGTTTGAAACTAGTATCGGATTATCTAGCTGACTTTTGTTCAACATCTTCGTAAAAGGTTGATTCAAACAAATATAAGAATGTGTAGATCCAGGATCAACTAAAGCGCATAGGTCATTATCGAATATAGTGAACATACTGATAATAACATTACGGTTCTATTGATCTTCCCTCCCTTGCATTGCATGTGTTCTTGCCGGAACTCGATTGTTGTTGTTGTCATTGTTTCCTTGCACTGGTGGAGCTTGTCTTGGAGGTGGGCGGTTGTTGTTATTATGAATTGGTGCTTCCGCCTTGTCAGTACGTTTGGGACAGTTCTTTGAGATGTGACCTTTCTGACCACAGCGCATACATGCTCCAGTTAGAAACCAACATTCCCATTGTGACGACGATTACATGTAGGGCATTCAGGCCTCTCAACCAGAGTTTCCGTCTTCTTTTTATTGTTGAAGTATTGTTGTTGTTTGGGACCATATTTTCCCCAACCAACATTCTTTGTATTGGAGTTGTTCTTCTTTGATGATGCTTCCCCTTGATCAAAGGTTTTCTTTCCGATCGAATGAATACGCATGGTTGCTTTGATGAGCTCATTGAAGTTCCGATGTACAGTCCCGTTGAGACTCCTTTGGAATTCTTCATCTAGCCCGTCGATGAAGAACTCACATCGTTTCTCCTCATCAGTGATTAAATCCTTAGCATAATTAGATAGCTTAACAAATTTTGTTTTGTAAGCTTCCACAAACATCCCTTTACGTTTCAGATTTTGAAATTCTTTTCTTTTTGCGTCACGATAGTAGAAGGTATGAAATGGTCAGAAAAAGCTTTCTCAAATGCTACCCAAGTTAGGGGTTCAGGCAGTCCTTTTTTGGTCTTTTCAACTTTCCACCAATCATATGTTTCATTTTGCAGTAGAGATATGGCCAGTCGAGCCCATTCTCCTTCTTGAATGAGGTTATCTTCAAAAACACGTTTTGTCTGTTCGATCCAGTGCTGAAATAATGAGGACCGGAGACCGTACCGAATAAAGAACCGGTCCGGTCTAGTTTTGATCGGGTTTTGGGTCGGTCGAGGTCCGGACCGAATAATGCAGATCCCTGTTTGTTGCGAAGTATTACATATTAGTAAAAGTGCTTTTCATTGGTAAAATAATTTGTTTATAATTTCAAGAGTTTCCATGCAAAAAACTCAAGTGACTAAGGTGTTGAATGGGTCAAACATTGAAAGGTTTCCTACAATCTGAAATTGGTTGGTGATTTTGTTCTAATGGGAGACGAGATTCTAGCTTTCTATTTAAAATATGCCAAGTTAGTAGAATTTTTCATGTTCATAATTGGTCACTTTTATCGTAAGCAAGTTATGAGTCCAATTAGACCATTCGGTATTCGCCCCTGATCGAGCATTGAATGTGTATTGACCTAATGAATGTATATAGATTTGGGCTTGGTGTTATTAAACCCCATCTATAATAATCTGGGTGATGATAAAAATGAAAATTCAACTCTTTACACTTGAGCATGCTATGATAATATGTTATTTTTACTATATTTGGTTTACAGATGAGCATGCTATGATGGTAGCTTATTGTCACTACATGTGAATTTGGATTTGATTCCGACGTAATTATTTGCTACGTCATTTGCAATAATTTGGTTTTCTTAGGTCTCTACTCTTGAGAAGGTGAACATCTAACACCTTAATCCGTCCAGGTCTGCAGCCCCATTCGGACTAAAGTATTTAATTTGGTAATCGTAAAATTTAAAACTTTTCAAACACACTTTATTAATCTCAATAACATTTTTCATAACATATACAGTACGGAGTATTTAACAATATTGCGGAAGCGAATTTAATATTGACATATCATAAATCATTTCAAAACTTGTTACATCCATCCCGACAATCTCGCCCCATCTGCCGCCAGGATCACATTAATCTTTCTGTTTACCTGCGTGTAGCAAATAAAACATACTATACGCTCAGCGATGAAGCTGAGTAAGCATATCTAAAGCGTCGAACATCCACATAAATCGAATCTCAATTCATAATCAACCATTTGATATCATGCACACAATATATGGTTCAAACATTCATAATATTTTCCATATTTTATTCCAAGTCATTTGATATTCAATATATCAATAATGCTATTAAATTATTCTTAACCTAAGGCCACATCATTTTATATTCAGCTCTTAGCTATTCCTAGTCTAAGGCAGTAATTCTAACCAGGCCCTTAAACTATAAATAGTTTAATGCAGAACACAAAAATCGATAATCCACCCTATGAGTCATGTGGATTACGTACCAACCGAACAGTGATTTGTCGGGTGGGTGATATCCGTTCTGGGTCCCGTACGTACGTTTTAACCCCGAATTATGAATTGGTCAAGGAGGTATATCTTAGAGTTCTTCTAGATATCCTTAATAATCATCATCAATATACAAGTGGGTATATCTTAGAGTTCTTCTAGATACCCTTAACAATATACACCGTTTTCATGATCACCATTATATTCATTTTTAATCATGATTTAATCATCAATAATCATTCTCATCAGTAGGTTTATCATTCATAATTGGCCACAATAATAATTCATCATAATGATCATTTAACATAACATTTAATAACAAATAGCGGCCTAGTCTCGAGTGTTAACACCCAAACTTACCGTCATGCATCACACAAGATTTTATGTGTCAAAAACATCATTGTTATTGTACAAAATCATTTTTATATTAATCATAATCAATTGGTATCAAAAATAGGATTCCATAGTTCAAAAATCATGTTTTCTAAACAATAATTGAATAATATATGATAGGAAATTCAATTATTAACTATTAGTTTCATTTTCTTCAATAGTGTAGGAAGACAGTCTACTGTCACTTCTGATAATCTACTGTCTGATGTTCAGAATGGGCTGATAATCGATTATCACACTCTAATAAACGATTGTCAAACTTCATGGAGGGCTGACAGTCGATTGTCACATTCTGAAAGTCGACTGTTGCTCAGCTAAGTTCCAAAAATCTGCAGAATGATAAATAATCGATTTTCAAGTTGATAATCGATTATCCATCGTCTTCTACCTCGAGCCAACTTGCGGAAATGTCACTTTTACTTACCAAACTTCAATTAAAGGAAAACAAAAAAGAAGAAAGTATGGCTGAGAAAACACGAGGAAAAAGAACAAGAAGCTGAAAAGGGAGGCTTTTGGTTTTTGCCATTGTTGATCATATTATACAATTTGAAGACAATTAGGGAGTACTTATTTTCAGTTGTAAAGAACGATATTCTTTATAAAGCACTTATTCGATATGTAAAATAATTTATTTTAATAGTATTAAAAATAATGTGGCAAATCTCTAATGAAGCGGGGCCATTGTCATTAACTAAGAAAAATAATGATAGTAATTAAATTTATACTTAGAAATTATTTTTTAATAATTATAATTTAAAATTTGGTAAAACTTTTCTCCGTGTAATGCACGGGTTTGAATACTTGTAATTAACAAACGTTAGGACCAATCATTGAACCATGTTAATTTGCAAAGACAAAGTAACCACTTCGAATGCCAGAACAAACGTTGTTTACAAAGAAATTTTTCAGAACCTTTAATCTCTTTAACTTTGTAGTTTTATACCAATATTCCTTACGTTTATTTTGTAAGCCTTGAAATATTTACTTATGAATCAAATACTTTCATTAATATATGTCATTTTTTTCCTATTACGAAATCACTATAACTATTACACTCATCTAAATTACTAGCCGTGCAACGCACGGGTACGAATCTAGTTAAATCTAAATCGAAATTAAATCGAACTGATTCAAACCGAACCAATTATAACATATATTTGAAAAATATCCGAATCGAATTAGTGAAATTTGCACTAAATAATACTAAAACATACGTCATTTCTCAATGTAGTACTTAAATTTTTTTATTTCCTAAATAGTACTTGAATAATGTCTAGTGGCGGGAACAATGTATAGTGATGGTGGACATTTACTTTAAACAATATCAGTGACAGTGGATATTTACTTGAACAATGATCAGTGAACAATGACTAGTGGTACAAAATTCTCCATCGAATTATTCCAAACCCAAACTGATTCCCATTGCCACCTCTTAAGTAGGGATGAGCAAAGTACCAAACCGATCTCAAAATTTTCTGAAAAAATCGAGATTGCCGAATCGAAAAATACTAAACCAATAAAATACCCAAAAAAATTGTACCATTCCGAACCAAATTGTCAGTCTGGCATTAGGATCGGTACGACTTAACTTCCCGTACCAAAAAATGCCGAACCGAACATCAATATGAATATATTATAAAAATAATAATATTTTTATATTTCTTCATTAAAGAATAAATTGATTTGTATAAGTTGGTTCAATTGTAGAATAATACCAAATAATCTTTTACTTAGACAATCATTTATTTGAATTCAATTTTTTGTAGATGAATATAAAAAAATTAACAAACATTTAAAATATTATTTTGTTATCATTTATTTTCTTTTTGTTTGTGAAATACTTTGTACGAAGTAAAAATTAGACTAATTTTTATAAGCATTTCTTACATTTAATTTATCAATTTTCAATTTTTTATCTTTCTTTATTTGAAATGTACTTTTAATGTTTTTTAAAATAAAGAGTTTTGCATATTTCATAGTGTAAACTAGATATGTATGTGTGTGTGTGTGTGTGTGTGTGTGTACTAGCATTTATACACGCGTTGCGCGAATTCAAGTGCCCGATCAAGATTTTATGCAAGTTTTTTTATGATTTTTCTATATGCTTCTATATGGTTGAATTGGTGCATATTGTTTTTTGTTCAATGACCCGTGGAAAAATGAAGTTGACAATAATGACGAGAATGACAGTGAAAACATTAAGCTACCTAAGATTATATAGGAATGAGCTTGATAATATTGGATGCTATATATTTGAGATTACAATATATTTCCATTTCATAGAAAATATCTATAATAACATTGCAAGTGGACAACATATAAAGGGATATATCAGCGAATATCTCACTGGTTGGGTTGATCCCAGTGGGTATGTTTCCAGATGACTATGTGTCTCCTAATCTTGATTATTTAATATTGTGATAAATCTAGGAAAAAGGGAGATCCCTCATAGCAGTTCAGAATGAATTGAAATGCTACATTGATTTTATCAAGTAGTTCATAGCCTATACTTTATGGCAAGCAGTAATCTGTGATGATCATGTTCATTTTTTAACATACAAACTACTCTAAGTACCCCTCACCCATTTACCCTTTTTTTTCCTTCCACTTCTTTTTTCTCGTTCCTTTTTGTCTCATGTTCTTGTTCTTCTCTCTCTCTCTCTCTCTCTCTCTCCCCGTGTTCTTCTTCTTCGATCTGTTCTTTTCTCCCAATTTGCATTTTGTTTTTCTTCTTTTTCTTCTCTTTCTCTCCTTGTTCTTTCTCCTCCATTCTCTTTTCCTTGGTATCTGCATCTTCACCTTATTATTATTATTATTATTATTATTATTATTATTATTATTATTATTATTATTATTATTATTATTATCATCATCACCATCATCATCATCATTATCATTATCATTATCATTATCATTATCATTATTATCATTATTATTATTATTATTATTATTACTATTTCTCTTTTCTCTTTCTCCCAAATCTATCTTTTTTTTCTTCTTCTCTTTCTCCTCCGTTTTATTTCTCCTAGCAACATCTTCTCCTCCTCCCCCTCCTCTTTCGTCTTCTCCCTTCCCCCTCCCCCTTTCTTCTTTCTCCTCTCTCCCACATCAGCATGGGGCTGGTGGAGTGCAGACTGCGAACAATGGCTTGGTTGTTTCTTCTTCCTGTTTGTCACATTGACTGCTCGCCAAACTCACATTGTCAGATTGGCCTAAACATAACTCACGGGATCTTTCATTAACATGGTAACATAACAAATCAAGCACTAAATCCAAATTGCATAGTATACGTAAATGAAAAAAACTTTTGATTGTTTTTGGGTATATGGGATTTATCAATGATATTCATGCTGTTGTTTAGTAGTAACCAATTAATTACATCTTTGAAGTTTCTAGTATGCAATTGCTACTTGTTGTACCAATTAATTAGGCTTTCTACGATTGTAGTTTGGATTCTTAAATATTTTCCTGTGACATTCAAAAAATGCAGAGGTTGACAAACTTTTAGAGCATAATAATTCTGGACATGTGTCATGGTATTCAACATTGTAGGAAGAGATTACCATGTACTACCAAGGGCCTTATATTCAGGATTTGGCACTGTCAGTGGCCTCCATGTTCCATCCTCTTCATCACCTAATTCAACAGGCTATTAGAGAAAAGAAAATGACTTGTCAGAGCTAAGGACACTTCTTCAAATCTTGTCAAGTTCTAGCAAGCCATCTAATTTATATGAAGTACTAAGAAAAAAATATAAAAAGTTCATCATTTTAGTAGTAATTAATGTTATCATATGCATCCATGTTGCTATTGCTTCCAACACTTAGGCCCCGTTTGGCATCAGCGTTAGAGATTAGCGTTAGCGTTTTCAAAAAGTTATCCGACGGTAGCCTTTAGCGTTAGCGTTTTTAGATTTAATCTACACCATTAAAATTTTATCCAAAACGCTAACGCTAATCGAAAACGTTGTTACCAAACGAAGCCTTAATTTTAAAAGGCATAGCAAATATATATTTAAGAAAATACAAGAAATGTTTTGAATGCCCATTAATTCTAAGGATTCAAATTGTAAAATATTTGTTAGGCAAAAAATAGTCAGAAGAAAATCTTATAATGATCCTTTAGAACAATATAAATGGAAAGGATAAGAAGGAAACTAATCTATTTTAGCCTTTGGATCATATATTTCTGGTCGGTTGTTATCATATCCCTGCAGCAAAAGAAGGATTACTATTTATTATCCAATGATAATAATGTTAACAAACACCTTAGTACTATCATAAGAAAAAGTATAAAAGTTCCATTGAAGAAAACAAAGGTACAAGGAAAAAAACATAATGTACCTAGATTTAGAAAACTCATATGTAGGCTTGTAGGAGTAGTAGCAATTAATTTGTAACCAAATGTATTTAAAAACTGAAACACATCAAGAAATTAACCAACCCCACGCACTCATATAAACACATACACACATGCATGCTCCACATGTAGCAAGGTATTAGCAAGGCTCTCCTTGAGCATCCACTTATGGAGAATGTATCTGAAGAGTGCATCCTCCCTCAACAACAAGGCCTTTGTCAATAACAACCTAAAAGCATAGTGATATGCATTGCTAATAATTCAAACCTTGTAGTTGTTCCTAGCACTCACCGCATCCACATTAGCTAATTCACTGGATCCACACTTACTAATCTCAACAAGAGGTTTGAGAAAATTTGAAGGAAAGTAATGCACACTGAGAACTTAACAAATTTATATCTAGATATCTTTAATCATTTGTACTTTGATTGAGAGGCAATAGTATTAAAGCAAAGATCAAAATGTCAATGAGAAAATTGGGGAGAAATGTAAAATTTTGTGTTTGGTGAATAGAAACTTTTCAACCAATAAATGTTAACTTTCACAACGTGTTACACAAATTGCAAAAAAAACAATTAAATAAAAAATCTAAAAAAAAATACTATGCTAATAAAAAAATGTGTTAAATTTGATGGCATTCAATACAAACCCCAAATACGTACAATTAAATAATAAACCCGAAATAGAGAAAATAATCTAAAAAAGAGCCTACCTATGATGACAAAAATTTCCAAATATGAGCATCAACTCTTCGACAACACCCCTCTACTCATCCCAGTCCTGGAATAAGTAAAATCTTTTATAAGAATCGACATATAATAAGAAAATCCCAAACCTCAACTGAAACCTTGAACAACAGTTTGATATTGTGTTTAATTCTCCTCTTAATTACAAAATGTGTTAACTTTCATGACATACACCACCATCCCCTAATAACATTTAAAGAACAAGCCTAAAGAAGAGAAAATGCCTTTTAAAATCGAAAAAAGAGATTTAAGTGCTATGGTTCTATTTGGGGTTAAAACACTATTGGTGAGTACAGATTTAAGTTTAAGCACCAATAGATATTTTTTTAAACCAGTATGAAGACTTAACACTTACACTGATTAGTTATTACTTAGGGCTTCTCAAATCAATTAGTATGCTATTTTTTTAAACCCTTGGGTAACACTATGTTTGGTTCAAAACACATCTTCAGAAGGGATAGAGTTTTTAGTTTCTTTAAATATAGGATTAACACTATGTTTGGTTCAAGGAATTTGAGAAGAAAAGGAAAAGAAAATGAGAAGGAAAACACTTTTCTTGTTTGGTTTGAGAGGGAAAAAAAAGAAAAGTGGAAGAAAATGAAAATAAGAAGGCAAAATGTACAAAGAAATGAGAAAACCAAATTACTTCCATTTAGTGAGAAAAATGAGAAAAAATCATTTTCTTTTCGTTTCCTTCCAAATGCTTTGAACCAAACATAGTGTCAAAGTTAATCACTACTACGCTTTTTAGATTTGCGGAGTATTGACCATCTAGACAAATGAAAAAAATTATTATAATCAATAAGATTTAAATCAAATTGAGATTACAAGGAACAAAGTATGCTGGCTTGTGTACCATATCTCTAATCAATGTGGACTTTGCAGTTGGCCTCCCTTCAAAATAAAATAGACTATCATATTGGTGAACAACAAGAAAACATTATATTACAAAAAAAAGGTCAGGCAAAAGTTTGTAGTTGCGTGACCTTTTGCACAAAAAACAGAAGGTCCATTTTGTATTCAATGCCAACAACATTCTCTATATAGCTCTAAAACATGTACATTACAAGAACAAACTTATTTTTATTAGTAACTTGAAAGGAAATTAGTATTAGAATTAAGATAAGAGGAAATTTAAAAAAATAACACATCATGAGTGAGATTTTAATATTGGAACAAGATTAGTTTTTTAATGGAAAATCAAACACCAATCAGTAGTAGCCTATACCTTATTTGGCTGGATTAAAATATAGTCGCTCACCTTTGACAACTTTATATTGTACATTATTCTAAGAAAAAATTTATCCAAACTTACACTTTCCAAACCTAAATGTTACTTTCTCCGGAGAAATAAAAGGATTAAATTGCATAATAAATCATCAATTTAGACGCAGGGTTTCACTTCTTGAACAAACTCAATTGAATTTTAAATGCTTTCATATGAACCATTAGACTAAAGCGAACTGCTTTTGGTGCAAAAATTGATGAAAAACAAAAACAAAGATGAGGTGGAAGCAGTTCCTTTTTTTATTAGCATAATGGATTAGTATTTTACTTCAAAAGTATACAAAATGTGTATGAGAGAAAAAAAAGACCAAAACTTTTTTAGGAAAAAACGTAAATCATCCATAGAACAAAAATAGTTATAGAAGCGAGTATACTAAAAGTTTATATCAAACAACTCTAATCTTGCAAGCATCTAGGCCACTAACCCACAAAACCTAAGAACAAAAAATAAAAGAACGAAATCATTAATAACTCATATGAATAAGCACTGATATTATATTTTATTGAGAAAATTAGATTTGAAAATTCCAAGAGCTGTTATACCTAGAAAAAATTGCAAGAGGGGACGATGAATTATCCGTCTGCTGTGGATAGATTATAAGGAAGAGCAAAATTCCCCTCGACCATTACCCCATAACGAATCAAATTCTGAAAATTATTTGAAAAATCCAAAATACACAAGAGTAGTTGGTTGAAATCGTACGGTAGAAGCACTTGTACATGGTAAGCAAAGGCGTGGAGTTTTTGTGGGTCACGCTTGAATCTACGCTAGCAGAGCAGGAGAGTACGAAGAGTCAAGCGGCTGGTTACGTTGCTTCTCTAGAACACCAATACATACCTTCGCTTCTAAATTGACGGAAGTTAAATCATAGAGGATATTTTTGGGAGAAAAAGTAAAGGTACAACTTTATAAGCACACTGTACAAAAGAAATGGATGGAAAAAATGCATCTTTTTAAAGGGTACCTAACCTTCCTTCCCATTTATAATATATATATATATATATATATATATATATATATATATATATATATATTATATATATATATATATATATATATATATATATATATATATATATATATATATATATATATATATATATATATATATATATATAAATATATATATATATATATATATATATATATATATATATATATATATTCATCTCAATATTACCCAAACCAAAACATCTCGAATCATACTGAACTGATACTTCAGGATTGATATCAATACAAAGTAAAATCTCATACAAAACCGAAATATTTAATACGGAATGAGTACGAACTAAATATGTACCCTTCATGCTAGAGTCACCCATACTCTCTAGTCCAACTGAACCTCAAAGGGGCTCAATCGGCCGCATTTGTCTTCTCTCTTCCACTGGATCTGAGCAAGTTCAGAATGTCGAGTGCTTCAGAATCTCACAATTCAGACCCCGAAACCCCAATTCAAGATGAACCAAGCAGATCTCATTCACGGCCCCAGAACCGAGGCAACCCTCAAAATCAAGAAATCCCTGCTCGAGAAGGCCCGGAATCCCGCCTGGAAGAAAACCCCGAGGAAGAATTATCAGGTGAGGCTCTTCCTCGACTTCCTTCTTCTTCTTCTTCTGACGCGGCTGCTCCACCGATCGGTGGAAACTTGCTTGATGCCTCTTCGGCGTCGCCATCCAACCCTATCCAGCGCGTTTTCAAGCGTAAGAAGGGTAATAACGCCAAGAGGGTACAGGCTATGGAGAAGAAATTGAGTGCCCTTGAGAGGAGTTTGAACCCTATCCCCTTTAGGCCCGCCAAGAATTTTGATTTTAACAAACACGAGAAGCTGTTGAAGCAGCTGGGGTTGTGGGACTTTGTTCACATTGAGTTCGATCAAAATATTAGGGCAGATTTGATTGTCCAGTTGGTTGTATGGTATGATCCTAGACTTAGGGCTAGCTATGTGAATGGATATAGGATAGCTGTGAATAGAGCCGATTTAGGGCGGGCTCTAAAGTTGCATGTGAAGAAGGAGAAGGGTGCTGAATTGGATGGGGAGTCCTTGTCCGATGAATCCGTGGAATTCATTGAGGATTTTGTGTCGAATTGGGTGCTCTTGCACGAGGACACGTGGATAATGCCGGATGAGGTGGTGAGCTCGTTGAAACTTATCAAGAACAAGCACCCAGAGAAGGTAGACTGGCCTGGGTTGTTCTGGTTCATGGTGGAGAAAGAGTTGTCATGTGGGGAGCAGTTGGAGGACTGTTACTATGCTTCTCATTTGCAGTGTTTAATTAGGTCACAACGTGAAGAGCTGTTGTTAAGCGAGAACCCGTCCCAGAAGGCTCAAAACAAAAAGGAATTTTCGAACGAGCAGCCCGAGAAGGCTCATCATGAAGGGGAATTGTTGAATGAGGAACCTCAGAAGGCACTACTCCTTAAAGACAATATCTTTACCGATGAACCTGAAAAGTTACAAAACAAAGACGAGATGTTCACAGAGGAGCATAACAATGTGGAAGGAGGCAACAAGCAAGAGGAAGGTGAGCGTGATGTGAAAGTGGGTCAAGAAGAAGGGGCTGTGTTCAAAGAGCCAAATGTTGAGCTCACATTGGGCCCGGATATGGAAGAAGATGTGGAGATGATAGATTCCGAGGAGCATGTAGAACAAGAAAATGATGATGATGAAGATGCTGATGAGGAGGAGGAGGAAGCAGAAGAAGAAGATGATGATGATGATGATGGTGAAGAAGTAGATGAAGAGGAAGAAGAATATAGGCTTTATTTGCAGCGCTGTAGTAAGAAAGAGAAAATCAAAGAAGAGATAAAGGAAGAAGAATGCGAAGAAGAAGAAGAAGACAGGGACGATGATGATGATTTCGCTGTTATGCACAATGTTGAGACTGTTGCTGGAGATATACATCAAGCTGCAGATATTGTGTTTCCCTCGGATGGGCTTCTTCTTCCAGATCAGGCAGTGGATTTTTTCAACCACGGCTCTAAAAGAGGGATTGATAATGACGGCGACCATTCCATGGCCACTCATTCTCTGGGTGCAAATAAGAGAATGAGGGTGGAAGAAGCTCCCTCTGATAAACCAGATGACCTCATGTCATGCATCGAACGAATACAAAGTTTGGTGGCAAGAGCTAAGATATTGAATGATGCAAGGGAGAAAAGTGATCACGACTTCACTGCGCACACTCATTTTTTGCTTGAAGAGGTGCAGAAGCGTGACAACGCGATCCAACAGATTAACAACAATATGTATGAAGAGATTAAAAAAAGAGATGCCCAGATTTATCGACTCGAAAGGGAACTTTTCACAATGGGCAATATTTTGGATGCTTATAGGAAGGCATTGAAGAGTACTCGCCAGGAATTCGCGGACTATAGGCTGCGAGTTCAGCTTCCCGAGGAACCAATTTACAAGGACGCGGGACCTGGCGGTCTAGTGTTGACCACTGCTGAAATTGAAATGCTTCGTCTCAAACAGCAAGATGAGTTTAGGTCAAGCTGCATGGTTCTGGAGATGAGGGCAAAAGAGGCAGAAGAAGTTTTCGCTACTGAATTTGAGATGTATATGGAAAAAGTTCTTGCACTGGGAAGCAGGCTGACTGGTCTTTCTGACAATCTCAAAGAATTGCATGACAATAGAAAAGCTCTGAAAACTCAGCAGCCGGCTCACATCACTGTTGAAACGCTGAATGATCCTCCAACAGAACTAAAAGCTGAGTAAGGTGTAGGAAAGATGTGTTCTTGGGACGTTACTTGTGTGACGTTGCAGGTTTTGAAACTTTCGACTGGTGCAAATGGTATTGTATTGCATTCTTGGTCATGTATTTTGTTTGTAATCCTTTGAACTTCAAAAGTTTGTTAACTGCTTGTATTTTGCTTTTAGTTTGACAAAAAATGTTTTGAGATGGCATATGGTGCTTCAGTCCCCTGGCATTTGAAGCCAGCCAACCATGAATGGCAAAAATCTAAAAAAAAAAATTATCTGAAGAGTTTGTTTAGTAGGCTTTTTTTACAGCTTATAACTTCTTGTTTTTTAATATGGGGACCAATGTTCAAAATGGCTTATTGTGGTTTCGAGGCATTTTTCCCCCATGGCCTATTGCGTATCCGGGAACATATTAACAAACAATTTTGTCTCCTATCCCCTACCTTTTTTGTGTACAACAATTAACTCTTCAGTTAGTGTTTTAGTTTAAGCTGTTTAACATGTCAAGCAAAGTCTTTGGCATAAACAATTCCTTATTCTTATTTGGGATTTTTTGGAAGGTAAGGTTGGAGATGAGTCCATCCACACCCATTTAGAGGATGTTGTTTTCAACTTATTTTTATTGTTTATTCCGTATTACTTTTTTCTTATTCGAATTAGACCAGATCGGACCAAATTAGATCAGAATTATTCAGATCAAATGAAGAAAACTTACTCTCATTTTCTAACACGTCAAAATAGAATGCGTGAGAGAGAAATTGAGCTTTCAAACAAATGATTATATACTTACATTTATTCACTCTTATCTTTTTTGATGTGTTTAGTGTCATCGATTATTTTATATAATTAGATTTATTTAAAATAGATGAGAATTTTAATGCACGTTCTTAATGAGTTCGGAAGTGTGGAGTGCACGTTAGTTTAACGCTATTACATATTCCATAGCGGGGTCCGGGGGCAGTACCCCCTGTAGCTGGGTCCAAACGGCAGAGTCCTTGACCGGGGTTGAGCTGTCTTGTGCCTGAATGGGGTCAAGCTATTGGGATTGCTGATTTTTTTTTATATCATTTTTTCATGAAAATTCTTTGGATTTTCGCATATAGAGTTTAAAGTAATGTACATTCGAATATATAAAACAATACATTCGAATGTAATTTTAAAGGTCTGATACATTCGAATGTTTGATCATATACATTCGAATGTTTTGTAATAAGATGCAACTTTTTGCACAAAGAGCAAAAATAACAAACATTCAAATGTTACCCAAAAAGTTGGGTTGTATCATTAACCTACGAGTAATGGAGTCACAAACAAACCGTTCACAAAATTCACAAACTTACCTTTTTAACACTTTTCTAGAAATAAAATGCACTCAAATAATAAAAGATATTTTATTTTAAAATTCACAAAATACAAGTTTGTGAAGTTTGTGATCTATATGTTTGTGACTCTAGCATTTTCCTTAACCTACATGTCCATTCAAAAATTTATGACTATAAAGCACAGGGTATGTTTTGAGATGCACAAACTTCCGTACTTGTTCTAAATTAATTACGTCTTATCTAATTGAATTACTTTGATATACCCTGAAATAATTTTAAAATAAAAGCGTTAATACGCAATTCACTAAGTCTATCAAGTCATTCTTGACGTTCTTCTTATACTTTTCTAACACTACTTTGCATCATTATTTGTTACAATTGTCGTACGGATTACAACGGACGGGGAAGATGAACGGCCCCGAAAAATAAAAATAAATAAAATTATGAATTTATAAATTATTCAGAATATTACAAAATAAACAAAGTTGAAAATAAATTGATATATCTTCAAACGGCCTTGTTGTACGAGGACATTGAGGACTGGACAGTGAGAACGTTAAGCACTGGACAGCGAGGTCTTTAAGCACTGGACAGCGATACAAGGACGTTATGCACAGGGCTGCGAGGACATTATGCACTGGGCTGCGAGGACATTATGCACTAGGACAAAATGCAGCGAGGTCTTTAAGAACTGAACCTGCAAAAACACAACACTGTGGAAGGACAGCGGAGTCGCCGGAGTTGTCCTTAAGGTAGTAGTGTCCGCCTACCCTACCGGAAAAACGTGGGCACTCTCCTCCCAGGATAAAACCGCTATCGTGTGTGGAGATTGTACGAACCAATCACACACCAACGAACAAGAACAACGTAGGAACGTTGGCGACAAAAAACTTTGAAGGGAATTGCCAGAAATTTGGCCGGAAAACCAAGAGCTCTTTCAAAAAATAAACAAGAAAGATTTTCTTTCTTTTCTCTTTTTCTTTCTCACGTGAAGCACCACAAAACAAAAATGGAGAGAGCCTTTTACCTTTATAAGGTGTAACCTACACACCATTAAGGCTTAGTATTAAACATGGCATTTGTGGTGTGTTAATGGTGATTAATTAGTCATTAACACGTCCGTTACACTACGCTCCGTTTAAAATTTGTCCCAAATAATTGGAGATTAATGGCCAGTTAACTCCGTAAAAATGGACTAATTTTAAACAATACGTAAAATTAATAAAAGAAGATTGGTTCAGTAAAATTGCAAAAATTGCAATCCTCACCATATTCTTTTATTAACGGGTTAACTCTGAGAATCAATTTCTCATTCACCCTCTACCATTTTTGGCGTATAAATTGTCAAAACATGTATCTCATTTAAGAGAAAACACGTCCATTAATTAACGGTTAAAACCGTTAGTGGACCTATTGATAAATATACCCTAATTGGTCCATTTTAATGCCTATTAAAAATGCCAAAAATTCCAACATTATTGTCCCTCCTGATTTTCCAACACCCTTCACACTAATCCTCCATCCAAATCAAGAAGCCTTGAAGCTCCATTTCTTTGTGGGTAATGATCTTTCTTAAAAACATTAAACAAGGGGAGCTATTTTGCGACAAAAGGTCTGTGTACACATATCCTCTCCAAATCCTGCTATTGTGGGATTTTACTGGGTTGTTATTATAAATGGAGCCTTAATCGGTAAATGTCATCATTTTAGAGCATGAAAATAGTGGAAATACAATAGAATTATATTAACAAGTTCATCAACTCATCCAACTGAGAGTTCACAACCTTTAAACTGTTGATTTTAAGTAGAATAGAAAACCAATCTTGATATATGGAAGTTCTATTCAAAAATTGAATCATTTCATAAAACTAGAGCCATGGATGACTATAATGCCAAACAAACCAATCCAATAATCGACCATAAGCGAGAATGTCATCTTCAAGATCCGGGACTTCCAACGCCATCAACGAGAATGCCTTCTTCTCAATCTGGAGCGTCGGCAGAAAAGTGGGATGCCCACAACAATAACAATAATAAGTACCTGTAGGACTACTAACATCTTCAAACCTGGAAAAAAGGTCATTCAACAACTCCCTTCTACAAAGAGAAATGGCAATATTACTAATTAGCAAATGTTTTTACCTTTAACTTTCTGTATTGAGTCCTCTGCATTAATGCCAGCTCTAGTTGCTTTTCTGCCAAATGAAACTGAATCATCTTGTGAGCTATGACTTCTCATCTGATAGGCCAAATTCCCACCCATAACACAACTATTAGGGCAGCTAATGGTGCCATCATTTTCATCGCTTCCGTCACAGCAATCTACACAAATGGTTGAAGCAGCAGATGATTTGGAACAAAAAGTGGAACTAAATTTGGAAGCAGTGAATCTAAACAACTAGGTAGCATATGGTACCTTACTTTATTGATCATTTGAAAGAAAGAGAGAAAAAAAACTAAGTAGCACCCAAACGTGGTTATATAGAGTCCATACCACAGATTCGATCGTTTACTTGAGATGAAAACAGAAATTTGGGTGTGCTGCCCATATTCCTGCAATAGAACTTGCCCTGTGGGCAGGCCGCAGTTCCTGCATATCCGTTCAAAGAGGGCTGTTAGCTAAAAAATCTCCTCAGTCCTCGGTCCTCATTGATGAGCAGAAAAACTACAGTTTTCTAATATGAGCTGAAGTTTTACTTCTTTTAGATATTATAGAAGGTTTGGGAACTGGTAATTGAGAGAAGAATGTGAAGAGGGGATTATTTCCGAGAACCAATTCGAATTTATGCCTAGGACATCTACTACGGAGGTCATCCACCATCTCAGGAGGTTGATGGAGCAATACTTGCATATATTGAAAGAGAGATCTTCATATAATGTGCATTAGCCATATAAACAACACACATCCCATTATACCAAAGTGACCTCATACACACAAAACACATTCATGCCCAACACTTATGTTTTTCCCATAAAACACAAACACCGAAGCTTTTTACAATGAAATCTATCCTACATGTTTAAACCGAAATGTAGGATTAATTAGAAATTATATATGACTCGGTGTTCTAAAAAGCACCCATCCCATGGACGGGTAGAGCCTAGGCGGAGTTAGGCATGGAACTTTAGAGCACTACAATGACTACAAAGGTAATCTTAAAATCTTGTCAAGGAATCAACTCAACCAAAAGCTCAAACGTGTCGGTGACTTCGAATCTTGCATGTGAAACCTTAAATTTTTTAAAACTGGGTGAAGAATGCTATGATACCAGATAAGTCTGTGCTAAACCAAGTAGAACAAGGTGAGTCAATTGAACCACGAACTATAAAAATAAAGTCCGATCCAGAACCAATTGGGGAAAAATAGGAGATGGGATTGAAGCTAAAGTTCATACCGGGCTCATCTGTGCCGTCGAGGCAGTCACAGAAATCGTCGTTCAGGCGGTCTCTGGTGAAAGATTTTGACCCGTCTTTACATTTGATCAACTCCCTGGCATAGTGCTCCTCATCTGAAATCGCATAACACCATGTAGTCAACTCCTACACTTTGAGAAAGATTATGCTCCATAGATATGGAGTGTTTGAAGAGAAAGAGAGAAAACCTAGGGGGTGGATGCCGACGGGCAAAGAAAGAGAAAACGAACGGGAGAAATGGAGAGGAAGAGCAGAGAAAGAGAGATGAAAGAGAATACTTCTCAGAAGAACACCAGTCTCCATTACTCTCCTTGGTTGAAACAAAAGTAAAAAAAAGTTAAAAACCATTTTTTGAGAGTAAATTCTGTAAACCACAAGTCTAAAATCACACCATTTGCTTACACCAGTTCGTTTAGAGTATTTACGGTGCTCCGTTTGTAAAAACGATGGTTCCTACCCCCTCCCTAAATCCCCCACCCCAGCCCCACCCTTGCCCCCCACCCCAGCCCCCCCTCCCGCCTCCCTCCCTATCCTGGCAGTATACTGGTGTATAAGTAACTGATGTCATTTTAGACGCTCCCTTCTCTAAATATTACTCCCTCCGTCCCAAAAAGAATTTCCTACTTTGATTAACGTGTAAAATCTCATATATTTTAAAATGATTTTAATTGCAAATTAGTAAGGAAATAACACATAAAAAATTATATTTAAAAACTACATTGAAAACTCTACAAAATAAGAGGTGACAAGAATATTTTATTTTATCAAATGGTCAATGAAAACACGCGAACAAATAAGAGTTATCGAGAGATCGTAATAGTAAACAGGAAAGACTTTTTGGGACGGAGGGAGTACAAAATAATTACGTGTTATCCAAAATTAATCCTCAAAATGAATTAATCAAGGAGATAGTATCAATTTCGTCCCCCGACTAACAGTTATTAAACGGTGTAAGAACAATGATAAACTTTATACTGTTTTTTTCAAAATTATCCTTTCTTATTGGATATTTTCTCAAATTGATTCATTTTGAAGTAAAAATTCATTAAATGTGAAAAAACCAAAACAGAAGTCTTCCTTTTAATTGGTTTACGATGTTAGAGCAAAGCCAAGAGACCATTTTTTATGAGTTTTTATTTCAAATCTATATTAATTTGAAATAACATCTAATTAGAGATGACCTTTATGGAAAGTTATTATAAATTTTAATGTAGTTTTGATGCCTGTTACTGGGGGATAAACTGAATGTTATTTTCAATTAACGAGTATCATTTCGATAAATAGTTCGTCTTGGGGACTGATGGTGTAAATTATCAACCGGTATATCGTTTTTAGCCCGGCTAAAACGATAAACTAGTCTAAAAAACACACCAAACTATAAACACGAGGATTTTTACGTGGAAACCCAAATCGGTAGAAAACCACGGGCCTTTTTTGGCGGTACCTTGCCAACGGGGAATTTTTATTAATATTGGGGGTGTATACACGGTACATGATTTAGGCATAGAAGCCACTAATGGAAGCTATGGAAGCTTGAAGCTTCTTTAAGAAAATAAACTACCAAATTTCTAGAGAGAGAGAGAGGAAGTTGGCAGGGGAGAGTGTTTGATTGTAAGGAATGGCCTCCTCCTCACATTAGGGGCACCCCTCCTTTTATAGGAGGGAGGGGGAGCATCTTTGGAGGAATATTCTCTTATTCATCTATTTTATTAAACTGGCCCGGTTTGACTATTCTTCGTAAAATAATTGGGAAATGTGGGCCGAGCCACGTATTATTTCCCATCAATAAGTCCTCCACTTTTTTAAGTTGTGAGAATCATCAACTTGAAAAAGTAAACAAGTCCTCCGAGTGCTATCTTCGATCTTCGTACTTTGGATTCTTGACCGGTTGATATTGTTGCTAGTTCTCCGAGTCTTCATTAGTTCTCCAATTTCTTGAATCAGAAGGTTTTCCTGCAAAAATAATATGTACAACATTTTTTTTTGATCGGCTTGTGCCGTGCTCAAATAATTTTCTTATCTTTACCGAGGAGCTCGGTGTTAGGGTGATTAAAGTTCGCACGAATAATTATCGTAACAAGAGCGATGTCAGTTCGATTAAGCAACGATGCTTCGAGTAGTTATTTCGTCGAAGTCAGTGTTAATACGAGTCAAGCATACGATGCGTGATGAAATTAGTATACAGACGACAACGACGTTTGTTAATAAGAATTGAATCCGATGCGGTAGCTTTGTTGAAGATCAGTGTTAGCCCGGCTGACTGATGTAAATATCTTCATGTCTCGCGGAGACCATCTTCGATCAAAGTGCCTCAGATTGAGGGCTTAAATGAATCGGGCGTCCCCGATATGAGCTTTGCTCACTTTTTGCTGAAACCGATGTGCAATCGGTGTACCCAATTCGATTGGGCTCAGGCTTGTGGGAAAATATGTGTAAGACTGGTGTGAGACCAGTGTACCAGTTCGACTGGGTCACATATTTTCTTTATTATACTGAGCAAGACCGGTGTAGTAACCAGCGTGTCAGGCCAGGCCTGTGTCTCAGTCTTCCAATAAGAATGCTGCTGGCCGGGCCAGATCAACATTGGAGAATTAACCATGTCGGATGGTTTCGAGCCCTCTCCAAGGCCCAAAATGCACCCTTCTTCCAGGGCCCCCTCTTCCGGGTGATTAAGTCTTTTAATGGCCCTTTGACATTTACTATCCCGGGAAGGCCTTAGCTCACCCCCCGTTCAAGTCTTCCCTGAGAAGGGGGAAATAGGATGCGCCACGGTGGACGATCCCCTTCTATTTCTTTTAATGGGCATCTTTTAGTCCCCAATCAATTTGACGGCACCGGCTGATTCCCCGATACCGGTCAAACCTCATGGGCCCGTGTAAGTACGGTTCGAACCTTCTTCCAGGTCCAGCCCTCTTGCAGGCATACCCTCTTCCGGGCCCCTCTTCCGGGTTTATAAGTTTTTTATTTTATACTGAGCAAGACCGGTGTAGTAACCGGCGTACCAAGTCTGGGCATGTGTCCCAGTCTTCCTGTAACGCCCCAAAACATACCCTAGAATTATTAATGAATAAATAATCAATTAATCACAATTGTTTTGATTAAAATAAATTATTGTTGGGCTTTGGGCCGATGTGAAATTTGTTTTAACATCTAATATCAAAATCTGGATAAGTCTCATAGAGATAAATCCAATATGTGGACTATTTGTGTGGTCTTGATTGGGAACCTGAGTACAGACCCAAATCAAGAGTAAATAAAGAATTTGTTTAGAATGTAAATATTGAAATGATTTGTTGAAATAAATCATGAGAATAATTGATGTGAATTAAATGAGAGAACCTTTTATGAGGAAGGTCAATTAAACCAATTTTGACTCTGTTAAAGTCAAACACCCAAAAATATGATGTCGGAAAAAGTATTACAAATAATTATGAAAAGTATATCGTTGGATAGAGCTCGACTGTCTGATCGCAACGGTGCAAACAGATTTCAATTTGGAGAAAGTTGGACCAAAAAGTGTACCCCGACTGGAACCAAAATAGGTCCCAATCAGGGAACTATTTAGACGGCGCCTCCTTCCCCACTACGCCGATCGCAGAATTGTGGAGTCACCATAGTTGTTTTCTTCTTCTCTCCTTCTCATTATATAAGAGAACCCAACCTTCTCATTTCTTCATCATTCTTCTTCCTAAATGTTCATGAAAGTGTGAGGAGTGTTGTGGTGCTGTCAATTTGGTGTGAAGTCGCTGGAGTTGGGAGAAATATTCGCCGGAAGTTTCGCCGGAAAATTTCCAAAACCTCCATTAAGCTTCGAAGTAAGCCCCTAGATATATCTAATGACTAGAATGTTCATATAGGTCGTTTCTACGTTCATAAATGGTCATTTGGTTGAGTTTTGTGTTTGACATACTTGAAAAACTAAGAATCATAAACCATGAAATTGATGTTAAAAGTATGAATTAATGATGCTAAAATGATCCATGAACCTTGGAGAACATTTTTATATACTTTAATTGAATTTTGGTGAGT
The DNA here is from genome assembly GCA_003260385.1 of Cuscuta australis. Classification (NCBI taxonomy): domain Eukaryota; kingdom Viridiplantae; phylum Streptophyta; class Magnoliopsida; order Solanales; family Convolvulaceae; genus Cuscuta; species Cuscuta australis. The sequence continues at coordinate 654,686 of NQVE01000183.1, forward strand.
AAAAGTGACATTTCCGTAAGTTTGCTAGAGGTAGAAGACGATGGATAATCGATTATCAACTTGAAAATCGATTATTCATCGTTCTGCAGATTTTTGTAACAAAGCTGAGCAACAGTCGATAATCAGAATGTGATAATCGATTGTCAGCCCTCTCTGAAGTTTGATAATCGATTATCAGAGTGTGATAATCGATTATCAGCCCATTCTGAACATCAGACAGTAGATTATCAGAAGTGACAGTAGACTGTCACCCTACACTATTGAAGAAAATGAAGCTAATAGCTAATAATTGAATTTCCTATCATATATTAATCAATTGTTATTTAGAAAATATGATTTTTGAGTTATGGAATCCTATATTTTGATACCAAACAATTATGATTAATAAAAGGATGATTTCTTGGAATAAAGATGGTATTTTAACAACTAAAAGGGATCTTATGTGATGCATGACGGTAAGCTAGGGTGTTAACACTCGATGCTAGGCCGCTGATTGTTATTAGTTATTATGATGATTGATTGATTGTTCATTTTTATGAATATTATGGATTAATGATGATGAATATTCTGGATGGAATGATTGTTGAACTAAGAGTATGAATTGATGAATAATGTTGTTAAGGATATCTAGAAGAACTTTAAGATATACCTATTAGCTAATTAATGTTAAGACTATCTAGAAGACCTCTAGAATAGATCTTAGAAATGAACTTATGAAAACATGAATAGTTGATGAATTAGATATAAATTCATAAACGGGATTCGTAGACCAAACTAGAGGATTACTCGTTGGGAATGCCCGATCCATTGTTGACCAATCGATGTATTGTTGTTGCCTTAACTGACTACAGTTAAGTGTCCGAAATCATTTGTCTTAAACTAATGATAGTTTAAGTGTCTGATTGCCTTAACTGACTACAGTTAAGTGTCCGAAATCAATTGCCTTAAACTAATGATAGTTTAAGTGTCGGATTAATAATTGCCTTTTAAGAATCTGGTTATGGAAATTATGATTTGGCCTTAGACTAAGAATAGCTAAGAGCGTTGTTATGATCTGGCCTTAGACTAAGAATAGCTAAGAGCGTTGTTATGATCTGGCCTTAAATTAAGAATAATTTAAGAGCACTATTGGATTAATATCTGAATTGAATAAAATGTGTTGATATGAACTGAATAATACCAAACTGTGAATGTCTGAAATAAACATTGTGTGCATGACATCAAATGATTTGATTATGAATTTAGATTCAGTTTATATGGATGTTCGACGCATTAGATATGCTTACTCAGCTTTACCGCTGAGCGTGTAGTGTGTTTTATTTGCTACACGCAGGTAAGCAGAAAGCACAATGTGATCCTGGCGGCAGATGGGGCGAGATTGTCGGGATGGATGTGACAAGTTTTGAAACAATTTATGATATGTCAATATTAAAATCGCTTCCGCAATATTGTTGAATACTCCGTACTGTATATGTTATGAAAAATATTATTGGGATTAATAAAGTGTGTTTGAAAAGTTTTAAATTTTTACGATTACCAAGTTAAATACTTTAGTCCGAATGAGGCTGCAGACCTGGACGGATTAGGGTGTTACACTTCCCTTCAAAATTCTCTGAAAAAATATCCTTGATTGTGCATGTGCAAAGCCCACTTGTTGAGATATGAGTATTTTATCTCCAAATAACACACTGACCGAGATGTCCAAATCCATGCATCACACAGGTCAAGAGTTGGAGAGAATCTTTTTCATATAATGGTGAGGGAGACACTGCCATCCCTAAAAAAATGAAGGCCCCACCACTTAGCACTGCTTCCCACTATTTTCGTATCTTTTTTCTTTTAATCCTCTTGATCCTCCAATCCTTCCCACATGGCTTCTACTCAAATTCCAGCATAGTACCCTCCATTATTGTGAATGGGCCAAGCACCCAATTTATACATCTCTCCTATGGCTGTCCTTTCTGCCTTTCTCTTCTTTGTCCGATTCTCTTGGAAAAGCCCAGCTAGCTGGCATCTATGGCGAGGCAGCAACGCACAGTAAGCTTCAAGCGACAGGTCTCTACAATAGCTAGCTGGTATTTAGGACTGTTGTATGAAGTTCGACCAATGATGAGATAGTCCGGAGATGGCCCAGAATTTTTCCGGCCGGTCTCGACAACAACGGTTGCGAAATTGAGCAGCGGCGATAACATCTCATCACAAAGAGTGGGCGGCATCTTCGAAACGCCTGAAAGTTCTAGAACCTCGACTCCTAAAAGCTGTGGAGTCGCCGGCTTAAGTGAGAAGCAATGGTGATGTTGGCTTCAACGGTGCATCGGTGTAGGGGGGTTGGCTTCAGCAACGGCGGCGACACCAGCGGCGTATATCGCATCGGACCTCAATGGGAGTATCGGCGCATGGATATTGGCCTGATGACAGATTTTAGTAAAAATGACGAGTAATCTCTTCCCATAATAAAGCTGATTTCAAGTGAGGGTGGATCGGATCCACTGCCGGAAATCCATCTATTGGGTCGGTACAGCTCTTTTTCTGCTCCGGCATCACCTCATCGATGTTGATTGTGGTGGTGATTGCGGCGGGTTTGAGCAGCGATGGCAAGTCTGGACGAAGTCCTCCAGAGCAGTGGCGGATCACATCGCTGTGGCGACGGACAGAATCGAGGATGGTGCTTGACCCGGCTAGTGCGCGACTTCTCGGACAGAGGTGATCCCCGATCATTCCTTCCTTCCATTCTTTCCTCCATTTTTTTTTAACGGAGTACGCAAATCGTCCCTGGAAATTGGGCTGCGGCAATCAAGGGCGACGGCAATGAGTGCTTTAGTGATGAAGACATCTTGGCAGCCTTGCAATTTCAGCAGTAGCTTCATGCAACGTCAATGGTGACGGTAGAGCCAAAGGGTGGAGGGCGGCGATCCAAGGTCGCACAGGATCTGGTTGGGATCTGGCAATTTGCTAATTTCACGCCTCTTTTTTTTTGTAAAACTCTTCTCCCTCTCGCCAGGGGATGAAGCTGGGCTACAACAAAGGACGGCGGCAGAGATCGAATTCTTTGGTGGTGACGGTGATTTTGGTGATACGGCTCGCCGAGTTGGTGGAGGCCGGCAAATTAATCGTGCAGCGGCGGTTTCTCTTTGTCGGCGGCGGCTTCTCACTGTGGGGCGGCGACGGTTTCTCATTGTGGGGCGGCGGCTTCTCTTTGGTTTGAAGGAAAACCCCCCATTCTTTCCCTTCTAATTTTTCGGTGTCTGGCGGCGGAAATTCAGAGGATATTTGGGCTAGGATTTCGCCCATTGAGAAATGATAACCAGAGGTGGTTTTTTTTTAATTGGGATCTCTCTCTCTTTTTCTTTTGTTGGCGTGGGGAAAAAAGAACAAAAAACAATTCTGCTCCTCTTTTCTTTCATCTCTCTTTTTTTTTTGAGCAACACCTCCCTCTCCTCTAATCCGAAATGAAGAAACTAAAAAATATGGCTTTTCGCTCAGGTCCCACGGGTGGTGCCAAAATAATGGTGTAAATTATCAACCGGTATATCGTTTTTAGCCCGGCTAAAACGATAAACTAGTCTAAAAAACACACCAAACTATAAACACGAGGATTTTTACGTGGAAACCCAAATCGGTAGAAAACCACGGGCCTTTTTTGGCGGTACCTTGCCAACGGGGAATTTTTATTAATATTGGGGGTGTATACACGGTACATGATTTAGGCATAGAAGCCACTAATGGAAGCTATGGAAGCTTGAAGCTTCTTTAAGAAAATAAACTACCAAATTTCTAGAGAGAGAGAGAGGAAGTTGGCAGGGGAGAGTGTTTGATTGTAAGGAATGGCCTCCTCCTCACATTAGGGGCACCCCTCCTTTTATAGGAGGGAGGGGGAGCATCTTTGGAGGAATATTCTCTTATTCATCTATTTTATTAAACTGGCCCGGTTTGACTATTCTTCGTAAAATAATTGGGAAATGTGGGCCGAGCCACGTATTATTTCCCATCAGGGACTAACATGAAAAAACACGTAGTTATTGAGTATCATTTTAAAAATTCTCATTTTTTCAAAATAAATTTAAGAAATCACCTTAAATAGGAGTAAAACATAGAGAAAATTTCAAAAATAGGATTTCTATGTTTTCATTTTCTAAATTTGAAGTTTCAACTACACATATACATTTTGCTATACCTTTTGAGCATGTGCATGGTCATGATTGATAATGTAAATGTATTTTAACTCTTGTTTTGGAGAAAAAAACACAGAACTCCAATTTTGGTATATTTTTAATGTTTTACTAATACTTTAGTCTTTTTCCCTTTTCCAAAGTTTGACTTGTACTTATTCTTATTATTTACTCCCTTTGTCCCACTCTTTTTGTCCACCTTTCCTTTTTTTGATTGTCTCATTGTTTTTATCCACTTTCCTTTTTAAGTACTCCCTCCGTCCATCAAAGATCTTCTCATTGTGCGTTACGAGGTTTGACCGACTTTATTTTCAATTCAATTTATTTGATTGTAAGAATAAAATTTAAAAATAAAATTTATATAGTAAAAAAGTACATAAAAAGTTCTACGAAACTAGAGGTGACAACACTATTTTATTTTATGAAATGAGTAGTAAAAATAAACAAACAAAGTGATTAAAGTTTGACCCTGTAAATAGTGTCTAAGAAGATCTATGGTATACAGAGAGAGTATCATTCAAATGCTCTAATTATTCATTCTACCCTCCACTCAATTTTATTCCATTTGACTCCATTGTTTTGGAGACAGGGATATATCACCTCCAACAAGAATCAGTTTGTCCGATGCTACGTCATCGTGATATACATCGGCAAGATTTCGGCGAGTGCCCTTGTCCTCTTCCTTAATCCTTCGATCATTAATTTTAGGTGAAATTGCTAATTTCAAGGATTCATATACCAGATCTCTCGAGTTCCTTAGAATAAAAGTCATGGTAAACAAGCAGAGCAATAGAGAGATGACAGAGTAGCGTAGAAACATGCAACATCGAGAAAGCACAGCAACGGAGCAAAGCGAGACAACACAGTAACGGATCAACGACGAGATGGCACCGTAGTGGAGCAACTACGAGAACACAGCAGCGGAAAATGTTGGCAGCCACTTCTCAAGCTTTGTTCAATCTTTTGATGCCTAAGCTGGGCATGTGGAACCCCTAACTTTAACTTGAGGGGGGTGTTTGCGAAATAAGAAGGAAGCTGGATCGAAGAAGAAAACCGAATTCCAAAGGGATTGAGTTTAATATCTTTCATAGTTTGTTTAATTCTTGTTTTAGAGCCTGTTTTTTAGGACTAGAAAAAAAGAGATAGATGTTGAAAGAAACTGAAAAAAACTAGAAAGAACCAGAAGGAACTAGAAGGAACTGGAAAGAACCGGAAGAATTGGAAGAAACTCGAAGAGACTACAAGAAACAGGAAAAAACTGGAATAAAATGAAAGAAACTGGAATGACTAGAAGAAAGTGGAAAAACTTCAAAAAATTGGAATACTTAAAAAAACTTTAAAAAAATTATTTTAGTGTATTTTTATATTATTCTTATTCTAATTGTTGTTGTTATATGTTGTTGTTGTTGTTGTTGTTATCATCATCATCACCATCACCATCATCATCACATTATCTTAATGAATGTCTTTAAGATAAAAAAAACATTATTATTTTTCAAATACAAAAAACTACTTTTGCGAAAAAAAGAATTATAATACAAAGTTAGCATAAATCTCAAAATGTTAAATTTTAAAATGTTTTTGTGGTTACGTTGCACCTCAATTTATTTATGCAGCATTTATTATAAATAATATATTTGTAATTTTACTTTATATATTACAAGATTTTGTTTTAAATATCAGACGTGCAACATAATGTAATCAAACCTATTTTTCTTTCTTGATTGACATTTAATTTTTATGTTTTACTCATATTTTAGGCTTTTTTCTAAACTATTTTGGTTTTCAATTTTTTTATATAAAAATTAGGAAAATTAGAAAATTTTGCGTAATAAAGAGAAAGGTGGGAGGTCTTATATAAAATTAGATTAATAAAACATTCTATGTAACTATTTTATCCATACTTTTTAATAAAGTTTAAATTATTGATATTTTCTTGTTTTATCATGTAGATTAATTAATATACAGAAAAATTATCTTATTCATATTAAAAAGTTGAAGAAAAAACAATGATTGTGAATCGTAAAAATAGATGAACATAACAGTTTTAATAATAATTATAATAATAATCATATTAAAAATATATTGTTTTTTGAATAATTGGTTGGGGAGTAGAAAGAGTTCAAAAAAACGAGCATAGTTGGAAGAATTTAGAAGGAACTAAAGGAACTGGAAGAAACTGGAAGGGACTGGAAAAAACTAGAAGATACGAGAAGAGTTTAAGCCATAGAGAACAAGTTCTTAGTAGGAATATAAATTTCCATATTTATTTTATCTCTTATAAAAAGAGAGCTAGATTTTTGTATTCACAAGATAATTTAATACAGAAATATTTTCTCATCTTATTATTTTCTACATATGTTTTGTGTGTTGTTTGTATCATTTTGACCGTAATGCGGAGGACTACTCTTGTCTTAATGAATTTGTTCAATTAGACTTTTTTGAGTCAAACTAGACAGATTTTAATTACTCCTCTCAGTTAACTAAAAATTACATTGCATATTGGTATACAAATGATTTAATTTGTAATATATTTTTACAAATTATTCCTTTAATTAATGCATAGTGTAAATGTAACTTTTTTATTTAAATAATAATCAAAATTTTTATTTTGATTCGAAAAAATAAAAATTAATCAAACTCATTATGATGGAGGAGTATAAAATAATCAAAGGTATATAAACCTATTGTAATGTGAAGACCATAATACTAGAGGTGTAAACGGATATTAATCGGATCGGATGTGTCATTACTAAATCCGTATCCGTTTATTTTTGTCGAAATGTCGAATTCGGATATGGATTTTGACGGATACTGAAAATCAAAACTGTATCTGTGTCTGTCGGATATCGGATAAATCCGAATCGGTTTCCAATTTTTAAAATCAAATTTAACAATACTTTAATATTAAATTAGATTAAAGTCAAACTATTATTAAATCAATTATAATTTGTTATGGGATAATTATTTTCTTTGTTTTCATGATTTATGATATTCTACGATAACTTCATATGATAAAAAGAGATACATAGCACACATATATACATATTTTTATATGTTGCACATATTTTTATGTGTCTACACATTTATTTTGTGTATAAAAATGTTTTATACTTTGAAATATCAACAGAGAAACAAAATATAAATACAAGAGATTTGGAAAAACTATATATAACGGATCGGATATTTGGATAAACGGTTATTTAAACGGATGCATATTCGGATTGGATTTTAAACGGATCGGATATACAATTACCAAATTTGTATCCATTTAGTAATCGGATATCCTTAATCGGATACGAAGAATATCTGTTTAAAACGGATGCGGATATTTTCACTTTACACGGATACGGATGCGGACGATAATCGAATTTTCGGCTATCCGTTGACAGCCTACATAATCCTTTATTAATAATAGAGCGGTCCGGTTCTAGTGACACCAGAGAACGGTGCCACTCCGGTGCCACTGGGTTTTTGGGGCACCTCCGGTGCTCCGTTCGTAAAATTGACGGTTCCTACCTCCCTAAGCCACCCCTAAACCCCCTACCCTACCCCCACCCCTGCACCCCCACCCCAACCCCGCCGTAAGCCCCCCACAAAATGTGTGGCTATTATGCAATACATAATAGCCACACATTTTGTGGGGGGCTTACGGCGGGGTTGGGGTGGGGGTGCAGGGGTGGGGGTAGGGTAGGGGGTTTAGGGGGTGGGTTAGGGAGGTAGGAACCGTCAATTTTACGAACGGAGCACCGGAGGTGCCCCAAAAACCCAGTGGCACGGCTAGTGGCACCGTTTTCCAGTGTCACTAGAACCCCACCGATAATAGACTGCTTCTGTGTATACTTTTTTCTGCACCCTCTCACATAATTCTTTTATATTTTTTATTTAAAAAACGATGCCCATCAAGATAGTAAGAATTTAATCTATTTATTTGCTTTATATGTAGATCCATAGTGAAAATTAGATCTATCATACAATTTGCCTTAATAGAAATGATTAATTAATCATTTTTAATATACACTATATATTTTTGTAAATGTATTTTTTAAGTCAAGAATTTAATTTGATAGACAAATTTTTATTAGTCCTAAAAAATACTACGTATTACTCAAATTTATTGTAAAATTAATTTTATAATACTAGCATTAAAAATACGTGTTGCACAATTCAAATAGGTAAATAAAGATGATAAAATTGTGCTCATACAAAGTAAGATTCTGCCAAGTGCCAAACACCATAGTTTTTTAAATCATAAGTGGAGTATTTGATTTTCCATTTAAATATAATAGAGATAAACACGTTTTTTTGGTAAATTCTAAAGTGGACTTAAAGTTTATCATAAACCTACAAATAAGTAAAATAAATGTTTCTAACAACTTAAATAAACATTTATTTTTTAAATAAAACAATAAAAAAAGATTATTTATATGAAAAAATCCACAAAATTGACATGCACTCAAAATGCACTAAAGAAACAACTTTTTCTTAATTTATCACATTTTCTTTTCTTCTTATGTTACTCTTTGTTAAATATGTAAATTATATATTCCATATTTAATATTACTATTATATTTGGTAGATTCCTTGATTGTATAGGATTTACATTTAATACTGTTTCCTTTCTCATATGCCTCCAACGTGTATATACGGGGAGGTGATTTACTTGTAATTATTATCGAATAATATAATTCTTCATGGTATCGGAGTCAACCCTAGGCTAACCCCGATACGTTTTTCCTCTCTCGGCGCTGCCGGCTTTGTCTCACCCCAGCGCCGTCCTCTCTCTCCCTATCTTCCTCACGACAACAACTCCCTTGCCGGCCAGCCTCCTCTGCAATCTGCAGCCACCCCACCCCAGCCGAACATCACAGCAGCAGCAGCCTCCCCTCATCATGTCATCCGAAAAATCAACCTCTTCCTCTACTCCTCATCTCGCCTTCACCATCGTTTCAAACGTCAAACTCCAGGTTCCCATAACCCTCAGTTTCTCAGAACCAAATTATAAAAAATGGAGTCGTCTCTTTCTTCTATTGGTTCGGCGCTTCAATCTTGAAGGTTTTCTCACCGGTGCAACAACCTCCACCGACAAAGATGATGTTGACTGGTTGCAACTTGATGCTCTCATTCAAGGATGGATCCTATCTACCGTTAATGACGAAGTTTCGGATCTCATTATCTCCTCCACCACCTCTGCCGCGGATCTTTGGAAAGCTATTCATAATTTATTTCACGACAATAAAGCCGCTCGAGCCATGCAATTGGAGCAACGCTTCTACAACACCGTCAAGGGCGCATCCACTATCGCCACTTATTGCCAAACTTTGCGAAATATTGCCGATTGGTTAGATGACGTGGATGCCCCAGTGACGGAGAATCAGCTCGTTTTACAAACTCTACGTGGTCTTCCCGAGGATCTCGACTCCCAGGCGTCTGCAATTCCAAAAACCCCCGCAGACTTTCATGGAGACATGATCTGCGCTTCTCCTCCTGGAAGGACAACATCCACCACCAGCTGCTCCCGGTGATGAGGGGACTGTCTTGGCCACCCTCGGCCACGGTGGACACGTCAGTTTCCGGCAGCAGGGCCGCGGTGGTGCGCCTGCAGGCGGCGGGCAGCAGGGCGGCAGTGGCGGTGGACAGCACTATGGCAGACAGCTTCACGGCGGACAACCTCAGGGCAACGGCGGACGCGAGTACGACTATGGTGGACGACCAAACCGCGGTCATAGTCGAGGTCGTAACTCTGGATGCAACTCCCGGACTACTTCAACGAATTTTGCACCCTGGCAAACCCCTTACCAAAACCCCGGCCCAGGCCTACTGGGCCCACGCCCTACCCCCACCACTTCCCTGCCCAAGCCCACTTCACCTCCCCCACTTACCCATATCAACCCGCCCCTCTACCCAACCCCTACCCAAACCCTCCCCTATACCCGAATCCCCAAAACCCAAGTCAACCCCACCCCTACACCTACGGGTCTCCCTCGGCCCAACCCCAACCCCTCACCCCCACGGCCTTAGCCCACCACTTTGATACGATTACCCTCCTTGAACCCACGTGGCTCATGGCCACCGGCGCCACTCATCACATTGCTTTAGACTCAAGTACTATTTCTCATGTTTATTCACAAAGTTTAAATTCTCCACATTTTATCACTGTTGGTTATGGATCAAAAGTAAGCACTACGGCTATTGGTAAACACACATTCCCCACCTCTCCACCCCTTTCCCTTAACAATGTCCTTGTTTCCCCTCGTATAATTCATAACCTTATTTTTGTTTGTCAGTTCACTCGTGACAATAGTTGTACTGTAGAATTTGACTCTCACGGTTTTTCTATGAAGGATTCTCGGACGGGAACTGTAACACCCTAATCCGTCCAGGTCTGCAGCCCCATTCGGACTAAAGTATTTAACTTGGTAATCGTAAAAATTTAAACCTTTTCAAACACACTTTATTAATCCCAATAATATTTTTCAATACATATACAATACGGAGTATTCAACAATATTGCGGAAGCGATTTTAATATTGACATATCATAAATTGTTTCAAAACTTGTCCCATCCATCCCGACAATCTCGCCCCATCTGCCGCCAGGATCACATTCTGCTTTCTGCTTACCTGCGTGTAGCAAATAAAACACACTACACGCTCAGCAGTAAAGCTGAGTAAGCATATCTAATGCGTCGAACATCCATATAAACTGAATCTAAATTCATAATCAAATCATTTGATATCATGCACACAATGTTCATTTCAGATATTCACAGTTTTGGTATTGTTCAGTTCATATCAATACATTTTATTCAATTCAGATACTATTTCAATAGTGCTCTTAAATTATTCTTAATCTAAGGCCAGATTATAACAATGCTCTTAGCTATTCTTAGTCTAAGGCCAGATCATAATAATGCTCTTAGCTATTCTTAGTCTAAGGCCAAATCATAATTTCCATAACCAGATTCTTTTAAGGCAATTGTTAATGAGACACTTAAACTATCATTAGTTTAAGGCAATCGATTTCGGACACTTAACTGCAGTCAGTTAAGGCAATCAGACACTTAAAATATCACTAGTTTAAGGCAAATGATTCGGACACTTAACTGTAGTCAGTTAAGGCAACAACAATATAGCGATTGATGAACATTAGATCGGGCATTCCCAAACGAGTGATCCTCTAGTTTGGTCTATGAATCCCATTTATGCGTTTTTATCTAATTCATCAAATGTTCATGTTTTCATAAGCCTGTTCTAATACAAGATCTATTCTAGAGGTCTTCTAGATAGCCTTAACATCAATTAACTAATGGGTATATCTTAGAGTTCTTCTAGATACCGTTTAACAATACAAATCGTTTAATAATTATCAATATATTCATTACTCTCATGGTTGAATCATCAATAATCATTTTGATCAGTTAGTTCATTATTCATGATCATCCATAATAATCATTCATCATAATCATTAATCAACATAACAATTGATAACAAATAGCGGTCTAGTTTTGAGTGTTAACACTCTAACTTACCGTCATGCATCACATAATATTTTATATGCCTAAAACATCATTTTTATTATACAAAATCATATTTGTATTGTTCATAATTAATTGTTATCAAAAATAGGATTTTAGAGCATATTTTCAGGAATATATTTTCGTAGCATGATCTGGAATTGAGGAAAATAATTTAAAATAATCATTTAATTTATAAAAATTGATTTATATAATTTTAAATAATCCATTAATTCATAATAATAAATTTTTACAATTTAAATAATCAATTAATTCATTATAATCGATTTTTACAATTTAAATAATCAATTAATTAATTTTAATCGATTTTTACAATATAAATAATCGATTAATTCATAAAAAATCGATTTTTACAATTTAAATAATCCATTAATTCATAATAATCGATTTTTACAATTTAAATAATCAATTAATTCATAATAATCGATTTTTACAATTTAAATAATCAATTAATTAATTTTAATCGATTTTTACAATATAAATAATCGATTAATTCATAAAAAATCGATTTTTACAATTTAAATAATCCATTAATTCATAATAATCGATTTTTACAATTTAAATAATCAATTAATTCATAATAATCAATTTTTACAATTTAAATAATCAATTAATTCATAATAATCGATTTTTACAATATAAATAATCAATTAATTCATAATAATCGATTTTTACAACATAAATAATCGATTAAATGGTACTGACTTCGAACCACTGATCTGAATAAAATTCTAATCGATTTTTAGTAAGTAAATAATCGATTTTCGGCCACTGTTCATCATCTTCTTCCTCGGTCAGTTTTAACATTATCATTTTTAATCACCAAACTTCAATTTAATTATATAAAAATGTTCTCCAATGTTCACAGATCATTTTAGAGTCATTAATTCGTAATTTTAACAACAATTTAATTGTTTATGATTCTTGGTTCTTCAAACATGTCAAACACAAAACTCAATCAAACGACCGTTTATGAACGTAGAAACAATCTATATGAACATTATAGTCACTAGATATATCTACGGGCTTACCTCCAAGCTTATCGAAGGTTTTGAGAATTTTCCGGCGAGGTTTCTGGCTAACTCTGGCGACCTCCAACCCTCTGGACAGCACCACTCCACTCTCCACACTCTCAGGGACAAAAAGGAAGAAGAAAGGAAGAATTTGGTGTAAAAATGGTATATGGAAGCCTTCTTATATAGTAGGAAGGAGAGGAAGCTGCCAAGGGAGAGAAACATCATCCACGTTCGTGGACGGCTCAGTGCGCTAGGCTGCGATTTGATTCGATTATACATGCCTTTCTTTGATTCGGGCTAATTTTAGTTCTAGTCGGGGTACACTTTTTGGTCCAACTTTCTCTGAATTGAATTCCGTTTGCACCGTTGCGATCAGAGAGTATAACTCTATCCATAAATATAATTTTTATATTTATTTGTAACACTTTTTCGGACATCATATTTTTGGGTGGTTGACTTTGACAGAGTCAAAATTGGTTTAATTGACCTTTCTCATAAAAGGTTCTCTCATTTAATTCACATCAATTATTCTCATGATTTATTTCAACAAATCATTTCAATATTTACATTCTAAACAAATTCTTTATTTACTCTTGATTTGAGTCTGTACTCAAGTTCCCAATCAAGACCACACAAATAGTCCACATATTGGATTTATCTCTATGAGACTTATCCGGATTTTGATATTAGATGTCAAAACAAATTTCATATCGGCCCAAAGCCCAACAATAATTTATTTTAATTAAAACAATTGTGATTAATTGATTAATTATTCATTAATAATTCTAGGGTATGTTTTGGGGCGTTACAGGAACCGTGATTCAACGTTGCAATAATGAAGGCCCTCTCTATCCTCTACGCCCACACGACTCCACCGCTCAAGCCCACGTTGCTTCTATCTCAGCCCAAACGTGGCATCAACGTCTTGGTCACCCTAGTCCTACAGTTCTAGATAGCGTTCCTTATTTATCTTCCTTTTCTTTTAATAAACAACTTCAACATAATTTATGTCATGCTTGTTAATTAGGGAAGCATGTTCATCTTCCTTTTACTTTTTCTGCTAGACTTTCCCATTTCCCCTTTCAATTAATACATACTAATTTATGGCAATCACCTGTTTCTAGTATAACTGGTTTTAAATTTTATATGCTTCGTCTAGATTATTATTCTCACTACTTATGGGGTTTTCCACTTCGACATAAATCTGATGCTTTTTCTCACTTAACTGATTTTGTTACTTATGTAAAGAACCAATTTAACACAACCATCAAATCTTTACAATGTGACAACGAAACTGAATACAGAAACACGCCCCTCCAAAATATGTTTAACTTTCTAGGAATTCTATTCCGCTTCTCTTGTCCTCACACCAGCAAACAAAACGGCCGGGCGGAACGCACAATTTGCACCGTGAACAACACCATTCGCACTCTGCTATTTCAAACCCAACTACCTCCTAAATATTGGGTTGAAGCCCTCCACATGGCGTGCCATCTCTTCAATCTTCTACCCACCACCACCCTCCAACAACGCATTCCTCATGAAGTTCTCTTCCAAACACCACCCACTTACTCACACCTTTGTGTCTTTGGCTGTCTTTGATATCCCAACACTCTGCAACCGCCCCTCACAAACTCTCCCCGCGTTTGGCTCGGTGTATTTTTCTTGGTTATCCATCCAACCAACGGGGTTTTCGATGTCTCGACCTCACCACTAATAAAATAATTATCTCCCGCCATGTCGTCTTTGATGAATCCACCTTTCCCTTCGACCACTCCCTCTCCCCGTCCGAACTACAATTCTTGGACACTCCCGACGACGTTACCCCATTTCATCTCCACACCTCCCCCAACCCGTGGCCCATCGTCCATCCTCTCTCCCGGACCACCCCCGTATCCCCCACGCGGCCCAGCCCCTACAACCCACGGCCCAACCTTCCCAACCCGACCATACTGCGGGCCAGCCCACCCCCCTTCCCTCATCCTGCAACCCGCAGCCCACACAACCCTCCTCGGCCCAATCCTTCCTCTCCTCAAAGCCCACGGCCCAGCCCCACTAGCCCACGGCACCGACCTAGCCCACGGCCCAGCCCCAAATCCCAGCCCAGCCCCTTGCTACCCAATCTAACACTCCCCCAAACACCCACCCCATGACAACCCGTGCCAAATCCGGAATAACACATCCCAAGCAAATCCTTAATCTTAATATCATTGGCCATATTTCCCCCCTCCCTCCCACCTACCGTAGTGCACTAAAAGATCCAAACTGGTATAATGCAATGTGTGATGAATTTAATGCTTTGATTTGCAATAATACATGGGAACTAGTGCCCCCTCCCCCACCCAACATGTTATCTCAGGGAAGTGGCTATTTCGTCACAAATTTGGCCCTACAGGGGATTTGTCTAGGTACAAAGCTAGTTGGGTAGTCCACGGGTTTAATTAGCGTTCTGGCGTTGACTACAGTGAAACGTTCAGTCCGGTCATTAAGCCCGCCACCATTTGCATTGTTCTCAGTCTTGCCCTGTCTCGGGGTTGGCCCATTCATCAGCTGGACGTCAAAAATGCTTTTTTTCATGGACATCTTCAGGATACAGTTTATGCCAACCAGCCATCCGGTTTTGAGGATCCATCCCGACCCCACTACGTCTGCAAACTTAAGAAAGCACTCTATGGCTTAAAGCAGGCTCCTCGATCTTGGTACCAGCGGTTTGCCGGCTTCCTTCAGCACATTAGGTTTCAAGGGTGCAAGACGGACACTTCTCTGTTTGTTTACTCTCATGGTATGCACATGGCCTGTCTACTTCTATATGTTGATGACATTGTTCTCACCGCCTCATCCTCCACCCTTCTCACCCGGATCACGGACCGTTTGAAGACCGAGTTTGCTATGACCTATATGGGCGAGCTACACTTCTTTCTCGGGATCAATGTTCAGCGCACCAAGGAAGGCCTCTTCTTACATCAGACTCAGTTTGCTCATGATATTCTGGACAAAGCAGGCATGCTTCAATGTAAGCCCATCTCTACTCTTGTTGACTCGGAAGGGGAAATGTCTGCCACCTCGGGCAAACCTGTCGTGGATCCCTCCCTCTATCGTTCTCTTGTAGGAGCTCTCCACTATCTCACATTCACCAGGCCGGATCTCACTTATGCAGTTCAGCAGCTATGCCTCTATCTCCACTCGCCACGGACCACCCACCTTACAGCTTTAAAATGGGTTCTACGTTATCTTCACAGTACCACCACTCATGGGATTACCCTCACTCGCTCCTCACCAGATTTTCTTCGAGCCTACTCTGATGATGACTGGGCCGGATATCCAGACACACAACGTTCCACCTCAGGCTACTGTGTCTTCCTAGGGGACAACTTGGTCTCATGGTCCTCCAAACGGCAACAAACCACCTCCAGATCCAGTGCTGAGGCTGAATACAGAGCGGTTGCGAATGCCGTGGCAGAAACCAGTTGGATACGTAGCCTACTTCTTGAGCTCCATCAACCACTGCGCGAACCACCATCATCTTCTGTGATAACGGTCGGTGCCGTCTACCTATCCTCCAACCCTGTCCAGCACCAATGCACCAAGCATGTGGAAGTTGATATTCACTTCGTACGAGACAAGGTCGCGCTGGGACATGTTCGTGTTCTTCATGTACCATCTTCTTTGCAGTACGCCGACATCTTCACGAAAGGATTGCCATCACTTCTCTTCACTGACTTCAGACGAAATCTTGGAGTACGCAATTCACGAACGGAGCTGGTAGCATGTTAAATATGTAAAGTATATATTCCATATTTAATACTCCCTCCGTCCTATAATGATCTTCCCGGTTCGCAAAACGAAGAAAAATCCAAGTTTTTTCAATCTATTTTATTTAAATATTGGTATAGAAATAAAAAATAAAATATACACATTTAAAAACTACATCAAAAGTTCAACAAAACAAGTGGTGACAAGAATATTTTATTTTATCATATAGGCCATGAAAAAACACAAATAAATATAAATTCTCGTGAAGTTGGAATAGTGCTCTGGGAAGATCATTATAGGACGGAGGGAGTATTATTATTATATTTGGTAGATTCCTTGATTGTATAGGATTTACATTTAATACTGTTTCCTTTCTTATATGCCTCTAACGTGTATATAAGGGGAGGTAATTTACTTGTAATTATTATCGAATAATATAATTCTTCACCCTTCAACCAAACCTAAAAAAATGTCTCTTTTCTTCTCCTTTTTTTTCTTCATTTTCTACTTATCCATACAAAAATTATCATCTTTTTTTTTCTGTCCATTATTTTCTCTGTGTTAAGAAAAATATGAATTGTTCATTTATCAATTAATTAGGTCATGCTCCATCATAAGTTGCAGGAACAAATTGTCCATCATCATTCATCACCATCAAGTTGCCATTTGTATAGTATGTATACTATTTGTAATAGTGTTAGCACTAAGCCTCTCTACTATAAATAAGAGGCTTAGGATCCCTGTAAATTACCATTAAGAACAATAAGAAGAGTGAAGAATCAATAGAGAAGAAATCAGAAATATATCATATTTATCTTCCTAATTTCTGAGTAGTTTTTTTCTCTCATTTTATAACACGTTATCACCACGAATTTGCTCAAAATCCTAGGAAACCTTGTTCTTCTCAGAAGGTATATTTATTTTATTTTCTTCATAAACAAACTAAAATATTTTCTTAAAAACTATGAGAAGTATGCTCTGTGATTGCCCAAAGTTGGGATCCTTCACATCAGAAACTTATAGTTATAAAAATAAAATTAGATAAATTAAAAAGGAATAAGCTTCCTCATAATTGCAGAAAATCACATTTTTGAAAGAAAAAAAGGGTAGAATTTAATATGGAGTACTTAAGATTAAAAATAAATAAATTATATCTTTTAAACTAATCTTGAAAAATAAGATGTAAAAGAAATTAATGTGATTTAGCTATAAAAAAACATAGAAGACTTACGTAGTAATTTACTTTTCTTAGCAAGTTTGCTTTTGCTCTGCCTTCTGATATTTTGATACTCCCCCGGACCAATTTTTTTTTTGAGGCTAAGTAAGAGAATTGAATGAATGGAACTTAATATTCAATAGGAGCTCAACTCTACAGAAAGAAAAAAAATTATAGTTATATACTCTATAATTTTTTCTCCCGTGATATACATAGTAACACCATAGAATCTTTATGTATCTCATCTCATTGGATTGGATTGGAGTGATGAATTATTTATCTACTATTACAACTCACATGTCAGCTTTGTTTTTGTTTTGTTATCAATGACTAAGATTCCTTAGAGATAATACTCCATATAATAAAAAATAAAAAAAACTACTAGGAATATTTAGTGCAATAATATACTAAGGAGTATTAGTAATGGCATGAATTTTTTATTCCGTGTACTTTTAGATGTAGTACATCATTATTCTACATTCTTTTTATACCATCATCATACAAAGCAATTATTATTTCACTCCTAACATGTACATGTGAATATGTTTTGTCATTTTATCATTCTAAAATATACTCGATATAAGCAATACTTTTTAGATGGATATTTGCATGTGAACATATGATTTTTCCTTTCTTTATCATTAAAAAAAAGTTTAATAATTTTTTTTTTTCTCTTTCATTTTTAAACGTACCACCTACTTAATAAAAATATAAAATAATAATAAAAAATCTAATAAATCAAATTTTATTATTTTGTAGTTTATTAAATGGCCAACATCACCAAAAGAGAGTTCGACATTCTTGATTTATCCGGTCAAAGGTACCTGGAGTGGAGGGTTGATGCCATTGCTAACCTCAAGGCAAATGACCTCGAAAATACAATTGCTGAAAATAATACATCATCATCTCAGTAAAAGGCAAAAGCCATAATTTTCCTTCGCCACCACCTTCATGAAAGTTTAAAATCTGAATATTTATTGGTGGAAGATCCGAAGGAATTATGGGATAATCTCCAAGAGAGATATGGACATCAACAAAAAGTCCTATTGCCAAGAGCTCAATACGAATGGATCAATTTAAGATTTCAAGATTTTAAGCTCGTTTGTGACTATAATTCTGTTATTTTCAAAGTCACGTCCACATTAAAATTATGTGGACATAATATCACTGATCATGACATGTTGGAAACAACTTTTTCCACTATGCATATGTCAAATGTGATATTACAGCAACAATACAGAGAAAGGGGCTTTAAAAAGTATTCTGAGTTAATCTCAGTATTACTTGTTGCTGAGCAGAATAATGAGCTCTTAATGAAAAATCATAATATGAGGCCTACTGGTTGTACACCTACAAATTTTGGTCATCCTGATCGTGGTTCAGCACCGGAATCAAATGTTGTCCAAAGTGGTGCACATGGACATTTTAAACGTGGCCGCGGAAATAACCGCAACAAAGGGCCGAACAGGGGCTATAAAAATCCAAATGGATCATCCTCCAAAGGAAAAGGAAAATTCAAACCACCAGAGGCTAAAACTTATGAAAAGCCAAAACCAAGTGGTGAATGCTACAAATGTGGCATAAAAGGACACTGGGCGAATGAATGTCGAACGGCAAAACATTTGGTTAAATTATACCAGGCTTCCACAAAAGGAAAAGGAAAAAATGTGGAAGCTAATTATGCTGATGATATCAATCCAATTTTGCCTAAATTTGACGTGTCCGATTTCTACATGGATGATGCTGAAATTGGTGATGAAGTGACCTTTGGTGGAACTACTACTATTTAAACATTTTCATTTACTCTGTTATGGTGTGTTTACTTTTTAAATAAATGTTGGAAATTTGTATTTTATTTTCATGTGTGCTTGTATTATTATGTCTCTTCTAAAAAAATAATGATAATAAAATGTATGATATTTGTGTTAATTATCTTTAACTTATATTTATTTATATATTTATTTGTATTCAAGATATGGAGATAACTGCTTATGACTCCAGTGGCAAAGAACAATGTCTAATTGACAGTGCCACAACGCACACCATTTTGAGAAACAAAGAATATTTTTCTAAAATGACATTGATGGAAACTAATGTCAATACAATCTCTGGTGTTGCGAAGCTCATTGAAGGGTCTGGAATAGCTTGTTTAATCCTTCCCCAAGGAACAAAATTAATTATCAAAGACACATTATATTCCAGCAAATCCCGAAGGAATTTATTAAGCTTTAAAGATATGCGTCAAAATGGTTATCACATTGAAACCATGACAGAAAATCAAAAGAAATACTTGTGTCTAACGACAACCAAATCTGGCAATAAAATTCTTTGTGAAAAGATGCCAGCGTATTCCTCGGGGCTATATTATACTCACATTAGTCCCGTTGAAGTGAATGTTGTCTCTAATAAAAAATTAGATGACCAGAAAACATTCATTTTGTGGCATGATCGTTTGGGTCATCCTGGCAGTGTAATGATGCACAAAATAGTTCAAAATTCACTTGGACATCCATTGAAAAATGTAAGGATTCCAAGATCAATTGATTTTCCATGTGTTGCCTGCTCTCTTGGAAAGATGATTGTCAGGCCATCTCTAAATAAAATTGGAGTTGAATCTCCTGCATTTTTAGAAAGAATTCAAGGAGATATTTGTGGGCCAATTGCCCCAGCATGTGGACCATTTCGTTAATTTATGGTGTTGATCGACGCATCAACACGTTGGTCACATGTTAGTCTTTTATCTACAAGAAATTTTGCATTTGCAAAACTCCTTGCTCAAATCATACGTTTGAGAGCTCAATTTCCGGATTATTCAATTAAGAAAATCCGACTTGATAATGCAGGAGAATTTACATCCCAATCATTTAATGACTATTGCATGTCTATTGGGATTGATGTGGAGCATCCAGTTGCTCATGTGCACACTCAAAATGGTCTTGCTGAGTCTTTAATAAAGCGATTACAATTAATTGCTAGACCATTATTGATGAAATCCAGTTTACCTGCATCTGTTTGGGGACATGCTGTATTGCATGCTGCAAATTTAATTCGGCTATGGCCTACTGCAAATCATATTTTTTCCCCATTGCAATTGGTAACTGGAAAAGAACCAAATATTTCTCACATAAAAATATTTGGATGTGCCGTATATGTACCAATTGCTCCACCACATCGTACAAAAATGGGTCCTCAAAGAAGGCTGGGAATTTATGTTGGCTTTGATTCTCCCTCAATTATAAAATATCTTGAGCCAATGACTGGTGATTTATTCACAGCTCGGTTTGCTGACTGTCATTTCGATGAGACAGTATTCCCAGCCTTAGGGGAAGAAAATGAGAAAAAGGACCCATGTACGAAAGAATACATGGAATGCAACACGATTATCTTTTCTTGATTCAAGAACAAATTCATGCGAACAAGAAGTGCAAAAGATAATTCATTTACAAAATGTTGCAAATCAATTACCTGACGCATTCACAGATTCAAAGAAAGTGACAAAGTCACATATTCCAGCTATGAATGCTCCTACCACAATTGAAATTCCTTTAGAGAAAAATGAAAAAACTCTTGCAAATGAGTCTTCAATACGCAAAAAGCGTGGCAGACCACTTGGTTCAAAAGATGTAAAACCAAGAAAACTTAAAAGGCAAGAGACAATACTTGAAACAAAAGACGTTCATTCTTCAAAGAAAGAAAATGAACGAACCGAGCATGTTGATATAAAAAATAATATCAATGAACAATTTGTTTCAAATGAGGATGTAACCATCTCTGAAGATGCGAATAATTCAGATGAAGATAGAAACGTTGATAATTATGAAATTTCAATAAATTACGTTTCTACGAGATTACAATGGAACAGAAAAGATGTTCATGTTGATGATATATTCGCATATGCCATTGCCACAAACATCATGGATGAAAATGATGACATTGAGCCAACTTCAGTTGATGAATGTCGACGTAGACATGATTGGCCAAAATGGAACGAAGCAATTCAGGCAGAATTGAAATCACTTGAAAAACGGAGTGTTTTTGGGCCTATAGTTCCTACGCCAAAAGGCGTGAAACCAGTTGATTTCAAATGGGTTTTTGTGCGTAAGCGCAATGAGAAAAATGAAATTGTGAGATATAAAGCCTGACTCGTTGCCCAAGGTTTTTCTCAAATTCCGGGGATAGATTATGAAGAAACTTATTCCCCAGTAGTTGATGCAACTACGTTGAGATTTTTGATAGGCATGTCTGTATTTGAAAAACTTCAAATGCGTTTAATGGATGTAGTGACAGCATATTTATATGGATCTCTCGATACTGACATATATATGAAAGTTCCTGGAGGGCTAAAGATGCCTGAGGTTTATAGTTCAAAACCTCGAGAGATGTTTTCCATAAAATTGGAAAAGTCACTATATGGACTAAAACAATCTGGCAGAATGTGGTATAATCGTCTCAGTGAATATCTTCTCAGAGAAGGATACAAAAATGATCCAATTAGTCCATGTGTTTTCATCCGTAGATCTAAATCAGGCTTTGCCATTATTGCAGTATATGTTGATGATTTAAACATCATTGGAACTTCTGATGAAATAGAAAATACTGCAAAATATCTCATGAGAGAATTTGAGATGAAAGATCTTGGGAGAACAAAATTCTGTCTTGGTCTTCAAATTGATCATTTGAAAGACGGAATATTCATCCACCAGTCAAATTACACGAAGAAGGTTCTGAAGCGGTTTTATATGGATAAAGCACATCCTCCCACATCCCCGATGGTTGTTCGCTCTCTTAATGTACATGATGACCCGTTCCGACCTCGTGAAGATGATGAAGAAATACTCGGTCCAGAAATACCATACTTGAGTGCTATTGGAGCTTTGATGTATCTAGCAAACAACACTCGGCCAGATATTGCATTCTCAGTGAACTTGTTAGCCAGACACAGCTCGACCCCGACTAGGAGGCATTGGAATGGCATTAAACACATTTTGCGATATCTCAATCGTACCATCGACCTTGGTTTATTCTACCGCAAAGATGCCAAGGCCACTCTTGTTGGATACGCTGATGCAGGATATTTGTCTGATCCGCAAAAAGCAAAATCTCAAACAGGATATGTGTTTACTTATGGAGATACCGCAATATCATGGTGATCGATGAAACAAACTTTGACTGCCACATCATCAAATCACGTGGAGTTGATAGCTCTCTACGAAACAGGTAGATAATGTGTATGGTTGCGATCAATGATCCAACATATCCAGAGTGGGTGCGGTATAGAAACAATTACTAGTCATCCGACTCCTATATATGAAGACAATACTGCATGCATTGCTCAAGTGAAAGGAGGTTACATCAAAGGAGACCGAACAAAGCATATATCACCAAAGTTCTTCTCAACACATGATCTCGAGAAAGATGGAAAAGTTGACATCAAGCAAATCAAGTCCAGTGAGAATCTCGCTGATTTATTTACAAAAGCGTTACCCCCGAAGAAATTTGAAGAACTCGTACACAAGATTGGCATGCGTCGCCTCCGTCAATTATGCTAAGCTGAGGGGGAGAATTTTATGAACTGTACTCTTTTTCCCTTGATCAGGTTTTTATCCCACTGGGTTTTTCCTGACAAGGTTTTTAACGAGGCAGTACATAAAATTAGAATGAGTTTCTAAACTATACCCATTTCACGAATACCCATCATCAATTGAAAAATGAACATTCAAGGGGGAGTGTTAAGAAAAATATGAATTGTTCATTTATCAATTAATTAGGTCATGCTCCATCATAAGTTGCAGGAACAAATTGTCCATCATCATTCATCACCATCAAGTTGCCATTTGTATAGTATGTATACTATTTGTAATAGTGTTAGCACTAAGCCTCTCTACTATAAATAAGAGGCTTAGGATCCCTGTAAATTACCATTAAGAACAATAAGAAGAGTGAAGAATCAATAGAGAAGAAATCAGAAATATATCATATTTATCTTCCTAATTTCTGAGTAGTTTTTTTTCCTCTCATTTTATAACACACTGCATTTTTTTGGCTTGAATTTCTTTTTTCTAACCAAAGTAATGGATTTGCTTTGCAAAACCCTAAACCCACGCTTCTTGTGGCAGATGCTATAAAGCCACAACAAATGGTACTCCCCTTGTTTGTGCGCCGGGAAAATGGCCGGCCCGTTGCTCCGTTTCCTCTGGTCTACTTCCAGAAGATCTTTCTCCTCCGTCTCCTTCTTCGATCTAAACCCACACGACTATACACGGCTTGCTAGATCTGCACGCGCCTTCTCAGCCGCCACAGCCACAGCCCCTGCAGCCGCCACTGGTGGCGCGGTAGAGCCCAGACTGCTGAGGAACGTGGCCGTCATAGCTCATGTCGATCACGGCAAGACCACTCTCATGGATCGGCTCCTCCTCCAGTGCGGCGCTGACATCCCCCACGAGCGTGCCCTTGATTCTATCAGCCTCGAGCGCGAACGCGGCATCACAATTGCTTCCAAGGTTCAGCTCTTACTCTTCATTACTGATTTTTTGTCTTCTTCACATTTTGGGTTTAGTAAAGTTGTGGGAGATGAAGTGAAATCTTATCAAAGACTCAATAGTTCAGATAATGAGCTGATAATAAATGATCTTTAACGATTGAGTTACATTAGACAATTACAGAGTATTAGTGAAAACAAGAAGAAATGCAATGTAACTATTCCAAGCTTATACTTTAACCAAAACAACAACAGCAAATCTTTGTCCCATCAGTTGAGGTTGTCTACAAGGATCGAACGTCGCCATTGCGCCTTATCAAGGATCATATCTGCTCCATCACTTATTGCTTAACTTATACCTTAACTATTAGGAGAAAAAATGATTTTAAAATTCTACAATGAATCTGAATTAAATATTAACAACCACTAAATCATAGTATGGTTTTACAAATCATTGCAATGATTTTTCTTGAAAATAAGAGAGTTCAAGTGAAGTTTCTTAGTGGTTCCAAAATTGGAATTATGCCATAAATCCCATAATGGCTACACATTTGTCAAGAAATAGAGCAAAGAGCCAAAGACCAGGCAAGTCAGCCAACTGCTCCCCTTGTTGAATCACACCAATAATCATTTTACAACCCGGACAAAGTTCCACCGCTTGAACTCCCTTCACCTACAACAAAAGAGATAACTTCCTAACAAGTCATTGCCTCTAGCCGTGAGAACACCGCATGCACCCATTAAGTACTGCCACAAAGTCTCTTTCCGTTGAAAAACAAAACGCATCCAAAACACGCCATATTTGTTTGAGGAAACAATTTAGCGTCAACCATGCACTGTATCACGGTTGGGACCTGTTGACCTTCTGCTACACTATCGTGTGTCGGTGTAAGTCCTCCCCACAACAAGCCCACTGATGGTCCATTCGACCATTCCAAACACGAGCTCAAATTTCACTTGCGATAATAGGGCTTTCCGTTCCCAAAATGTAACATTTCTTGCCATCAAAATTGCCCAAATGTTTGTGCCAATTCCCGCAACTCTCTCAACGAGTTCAATTGGGCATGAACTTAAAAATATTTGCTGAACGATATGGTAGCTGATAGACCACGGTCCCCCGGTCTACCAAGATCCTCCATGACCTCCCTAAAAGAGTAAACAAGGAGACATCTATTGCCTCCCCGGTCAAATGATGATAGTCGTCCTTGACTGTGTACATTTGCCTAATGTCATTAAACATCTTTATGCCAAACATTCAAAGGCACTCGAAGAATCTAAGACAAATCTCATGGTTCAAATGAATCCTTCACCCTGTGTTATCCCATGAACCAGTAGCGTGATCCACAAATTTGTTGACCTGCACTGCCGCCATCTGCTCTGGCATCGGCGTTCTAAGATAAGGGTTCACATCATCCATCAATCAAGGATCTCCCCACATTATATTTCTGCATCATCTTCAATATGTTGCCTCACCCCACCCCTTATTAAGTCATAGGCAGCCAATATACTACTCCAACAGTAGCTAGATATATTTCCAAGCCCCACCTCTAAAAAGATGATGTAGGAAAGTACCTAATTTTGAACATCAAAGTGACTGGATCTGAGTTGATTAAAAATTGCCACCACTGCTTACCGAACATAGCAATATTGAAAGCATGTTCTCTTTGTCTGATCTGATTGGTTGTACTTTGATTTTATTAAGATTCGATCTGGTCTGATCTAATCAAATCTGATTTGATTTGATTCAAGTTATATTTAACATTGTTTTTAATTAGTTTTTCTAATTTCTTATAGTTTTTTTAACTGATTCCAGCCTGTTACAACATCCAATTCTATTTTCCAACTTAAAAGAACGAATTCTTATTGCGTGTTTTGTGTGTTGTTTGTATAATGTTGAACTTAATACTACTTCTGTCTCAATGATTTTTTCCAGTTTGATTTTTTTTTGTGTCAAACTAAATAGATTTTAATTGCTCCTCTAAATTAACTAAAATTTACATTACACATTGGTATAAAAACAATTTAACTTTTAATATATTTTTAAATATTATTCCTTTTTTTATTAAAAAGATTATTCCTTTAATTAATATAAATGTAACATTTTTAATTAAATAATAATCAATTTTTTTAGTTTGATTTAAACAAATTTAAATTGAACAAACTCATTAGGATAGAGTGTAAAATAATCAAAGGTATGTCAACCTACTGTAATTTGTAGACCATAATACTTTATTGATAGTAAAGATTAATTAGTAATTTTAATATACACTATATATTTTTGTAAATGTATTTTTTAATTCAAGAATTTACTTTGATAAACCATGTTTTATTAGTTCTAAATAATTACTACTCAATTTTCTTGTAAAATTAATTTTATACTACTAGTATTAAAAGTAAGTGTTGCACTCTAATAAAAAGTGTTGCACAATTCAAATAGGTAAATAAAGATGATAAAATTGTGCTCATATGAAGTAAGATTCCTTCAAGCGCCAAACACTAGAATTTTTTTAATCATAAGTGGAGTATTTGATTTTTTCATTTAAATATAATAGTGATAAACAAGCATTAAAAAAAGAGATGAACAGGTTTTTTTTATAATTTACTTGGCACATGGGAATGGAAAGACAAAGAAACAAAAATTAAATGCTGATAAAGGAGGGTCCTCTAAGGTCTGAACTGAGAAGCGACCTCAAATCGTCCGGAGGGTTCTCGAGAATAACAAGATCTTGATCTCCTGTAGCATCTTTCTTTGCTAGGATGTTTTTTTTTAAAATTTATCACATTATCTTTTCTTCTTATGTTTCTCTTCAACCAAACATAAAAAAGAATGTCTCTTTTTATTCTCCTTATTTTTCTTGATTTTCTATTTATTCATACAACAACTATCATCTCTCTCTCTTTTTTTCTCTCCATTTTTTTCTCTTCATTTTTTTGGCTTGAATGTCTTTTTCCAACAAAAGTAATGGATTTGCATTGCAAAACCCTAAACCCACGCTTCTTGTGGCAGATGCAATAAAGCCACAACAAATGGTACTCCCCTTGTTTGTGCGGTGGGAAAATGGCCAGCCCGTTGCTCCGTTTTCTCTGGTCTACTTCCAGAAGACCTTTCTCCTCCGTCATCTTCTTCGATCTTATCGATCTTAACCCACACGAGTATACATGGGTTACTAGATCTGCACGCGCTTTCTCAGCCGCCACAGCCACAGCCCCTGCAGCTGCCAATGGTGGCGCGGTAGAACCCAGACTGCTGAGGAACGTGGCCGTCGAAGCTCCTGTCGATCACTGCAAGACCACTCTCATGGATCTAATCCTCCGCCAGTGCGGCGCTGACATCCCGCACTAGCGTGCCCTTTTCTATCAGCCTCGAGCGCGAATGCGGCATCACATTTGCTTCCAAGGTTCAGCTCTTATTCTTCATTACTGATTTTTATCTTCATCACATTTTGGCTTTAGTAAAGTTGTGGGAGATGAAGTGAATTCTTATCCAAGACTCAATAGTTCAGATAATGAGCTGATAATAAATGATCTTTAATGATTGAGTTACATTAGACAATTATAGAGTATCAGTCAAAACAAGAAGAAATGCAATGTTATTAGTCCAAGCTTATACTTTAACCAAAACAACAACAACAACAAAGCATTTTCCCATCAGTTGAGGTTGTCTACAAGGATCAAACGGCGCCATTGCGCGTTATCAAGGATCGTATGTGCTCGACCACTTATTGCTAAACTTCTACTTTAACTATTAGGAGAAAAAACGATTTTAAAATTCTACATTGAATCTGAATTAAATATTAACAACCACTAAATCATAGTATGATTTTACAAATCATTGCAATGATTTTTCTTGAAAATAAGAGAGTTCAAGTGAAGTTTCTTATTGGTTTCTAGATCTCGAAACTTTATTCCAAACAATTGGGCCTATCTACTTGTATCTTTGGCAATGATGACAAAGGTTGGTGGTACGGCGGCTACCATGTGCTTGGTAGTAGTGTGATGATTCATTTTAGGAGGTATACTTTTGAGCCATTAGCGAAGTAGTATGTAGAAATATAGCTCAAGATGATTTTACTCCATAGAGTCCCTTATCACTTATGCGGGTTGGGGGTTGCCATTTTGATTGCATATTTGTGCACAAACTCGCTTGAACCATCATATCAGGTACTCCCTTCGTCCCATCAAAATTGTCCCACTTTGAAGTTTGGGAATTTCAAGAAAAATATTGAAAAATGAAAAGTATGGTTGGGATTCATACAGAGGAGAATGGAATTATTAAAACTGCATGTTCATCCCTAAAAGGAATATACCCCGTAACACTTTTTTGGGTGGCCAAATAATGAAAGCAAAACAATTATTGAGGGATGGAGTGCGGATGGAAGGAGTACCTTATTTTTGAAGAATTTTTACATACCAATGATTTCATTTGTTTGCTTGAAGTAGTTTACTATCAACAGTTTTTGATTTAGAACTTCCGATTGTCCTGCTTCTATTTGACCCTTTATTTGTCATCATGTTCTCTTTTTGGCTTGTAAATCTCCAAACTCTATTCCAAAAGACTCTTCTATATGCCTGCTTTCAATGAGTAAGTGGCAGTGTGGTACTGACAATGACGAGCAAAGGCCGGTCGTATGGCTGCTGCCTTGTGCTTGGTAGTAGTGTGATAATATGTTTTAAGAGGTAATACCTTCTGAGCCAGTGGTATAATGTACTTACTGTATGTATACCTTTTTCGTAATGATGATTTTCTTTATCTTATTAAGCAAGGTTCCTCCCAATTGTTTCTTTATCTTATACATATTACTCCTGGCATTTTGCTCTCCAGAACATCCATTTGTCCGGCTTCTCTTTTACCCCGTATGTGTCCATGTCTTGTTGGTTTCTAGATCTCAAAACATAATTTCTACATGCTTGCTTCCATTAGTAAGGATGACCAAAGGCCGGTCATACAGCTGCCCCCTTGTGCTTGGTAATAGTGTGATAATATGTTTTAAGAGGTTTACCTTCTGAGCCAGTGGTGTAATAATTTACTTACTGAATATATAAATTTTGCATAATGATGATTTTCTTTATCTTATTAAGTAAGATTACTCCCAGCAGTTTCTTTAGCTTATTAATATTACTCACAACATTTCTCTCTCCAGAGCATACATTTGTCCTGTTTCCCTTTTCCCCATATTTGTTTCCATGTCTTATTGGTTTTTAGATCTCTAAACATTATTTTTTTATATGCCTGCTTCCACTGGCAAAGATGACAAAAGGCCGGTTGTACGGGGCTGCTGCCTTTTCCGTGGTAGTAGTGATGATATGTTTTAAGAGGTATACCTTCTGAGTCAGTGGTATAATGTACTTACTGTATGTATAAATTTTCAAGTGGTGATGATTTTCTCTATCTTATTAAATGAGATAACTCCCAACAGTTTCTTAATCTTATTATTACTCCTCCCGACATTTCTCTCTCTAGAACATTGATTTGTCCTGCTTCTCTTTTGCCACCTATTTCTCTCAATGTCTTATTGGTTTCTAGATCTCTATTCTCTAAAGAAATTTTCTATATGGCTATATGCTTGTTTCATCTGGCAATGATGACAAAAGGCCGGTCATACGGCTGCTGCCTTGTGCTTGGTAGTAGTGTGATGATATGTATTCAGTGGTATAACTTCTGAGCCAGTTGTGTAATTTACTTATTGAATTTATAAATTTTGTGTAATGATGATTTTCTTTATCTTATTAAGTACAATTACTCCCAACAGTTTCTTTATCTTATTAATATTACTCCCAATCTTTCTCTCTCTAGAACATCCATTTTCGAATTTCGTGCTTTTCTTTTACCCCATATTTGCTTCCATGTCTTATTGATTTCTAGATCTCTAAACATTATTTCTATAAGCCTGCTTCCACTGGCAATGATGACAAAAGGCCGGTCGTACGGCTGCTGCCTTGGGCTTGGTAGTAGTGTGATGATATGTTTTAAGAGGTATACCTTCTGAGCCAGTGGTATAATGTACTTACTGTATGTATAAATTTTGCTGTGGTGATGATTTTCTTTTTCTTAATAAATAAGATTAGTCCCAACATTTCTTTTATCTTATTAATATATTACTCCTGACATTTCTCTCTCTAGAAATCCATTTGTCCTGCTTCTCTTTTACCCCCTATTTTCTGAATGACTTGTTGGTTTCTAGATCTCTATTCCTTTTTTTCTATATAATTATATGCCTGTTTCCTCTGGCAATGATGACAAAAGGCCGATCATACGGCTGCTGCCTTGTGCTTGTAGTAGTGTGATGATATGTTTTAAGAGGTATCCCTTCTGAGCCAGAGGTATAATTTACTTAATGAATGCATAACTTTTGCATTATGATGATTTTTTTAAATCTTAGTAAGTACGATTACTCCCAACAGTTTCTTTATCTTATTAATTTTACTCCCAAGATTTCTCTGTCTAGAACATCCATTTGTCCTGCTTTTCTTGTACCCGATATTTGTTTCCAAGTCTTATTGGTTTCTTGTCTCTAAACATTATTTCTCTATCCCTGCTTCCACTGGCAATGATGACAAAAGGCCGGTCGTACGGCTGCTGCCTTGTGCTTGGTAGTAGTGTGATGATATGTTTTAAGAGGTATACCTTCTGAGCTAGTGGTATAATGTACTTACTGTATATACAAATTTTCCAGTGATGATGATTTTCTTTATCTTATTAAATAAGATTACTCCCAACAGTTTTTTATCTTATTAATGTTACTCCCAACATTTTTCTATTTAGAACAGCCATTTGTCATGCTTCTCTGGCAATGATGACAAAAGGCCGATCGTACGGCTGCTGCCTTGTGCTTGGTAGTAGTGTGATGATATGTTTTAAGACGTATACCTTTTGAGCCAGTGGTATAATGTACTTATGAATTTTGCATAATGATGTTTTTCTTTATCTTATTAAGATTAGTCACAACAGTTTCTTTATCTTATTAATATTACTCCCGGCATTTTTCTCTCTAGAACTTCCATTTGCCCTTCTCTTTTACCCCCTATTTATCTC
The DNA here is from genome assembly GCA_003260385.1 of Cuscuta australis. Classification (NCBI taxonomy): domain Eukaryota; kingdom Viridiplantae; phylum Streptophyta; class Magnoliopsida; order Solanales; family Convolvulaceae; genus Cuscuta; species Cuscuta australis. The sequence continues at coordinate 685,888 of NQVE01000183.1, forward strand.
CATGTCTTATTGGTTCCTAGATCTCTAAACATTATTCCAAACATCTGGACCTATCTACTTGTATCCTCTGGCAATAATGACAGAAGACGGTTCATATGGCTGCTGCCTTGTGCTTGGTAGTAGTGTGTTATGTTTTAGGAGGTATACCTTCCGAGCCAGTGGTATAATGTACTAATTGTATGTATTGATTTCTTTTGTTTCTTTGAGGTAGATTACTTCACAGGCAACAGTTGTCTCTAGAACTTCGGATTGTCCTGCTTCCCTTTGACCCTCTAGTTTTTTCTACGTTCTCTTATTGGTTTGTAAACCTCCAAACTTTATTCCAAAAGACTCTTCTATCTGCCTGCTCCCACTGGCAATGATGACAAAAGGCCAGTCCTACGGCTGCTTTCTTGTGCTTGGTAGTAGTGTGATGATATGTTTTACAAGGTATACCTTTTGGGCTGGTGTTATAGTGTACTGTATGTAGAAGTTTTGCATAATGGTGATTTTGTTTATCTTTTAAGTTGGATTACTCATTACTCCCAACAGTTTTTTTCTAGAACTTCCCTTTGCCCTGCTTCTCTTTAACCTCTATTTGTTTCCACATTTTCTTATTGGTTTCTAAATCTCTGAACTTTATTCTAAATAACTGGACCTATCTATCTGTATATATTGGCAATGATGACAAAATTCTAGTTATATGGAAATGGATGCTGTCACTTGCTTGGTAGTAGTGTGATGATATGATTTAGGAGGTACACCTTCTGACCTAGTGGTGACGTAGTATGCGGAAATTTTGCATAGTGTGAGATTACTCCACAGACTGACCAGTGTGTGTATTAAACATGTATAGCTTACTACATTCTGCAAGAGAATCAAGAATGGTAGATGTGTGTGTGTGTGCAGCATACCAACATCATTTCTTTTTTTTATTGGTTGCAGGTTACTTCCCTGTCCTGGAAAGAAAATGAGCTGAACATGGTTGACACTCCTGGACATGCAGACTTTGGTGGTGAGGTATGCACCTGTTTCCCTTTGGAAAATTCCATTTGCTGCAAGTTTTCTTGCTTGTTTAGGATAATTAACTTAGAGTATAACCTTCTTTACACTTACTATTGGAATTATGTGGATTGACATTAAGTAAAGAATTTTTACCATTAATTTTTTTTTGAAATAGGTAGAGCGTGTAGTTGGCATGGTTGAGGGAGCGATTCTTGTTGTTGATGCGGGTGAAGGACCACTTGCACAGACAAAATTTGTTCTTGCCAAGGCGCTGAAATATGGTTTACGCCCAATTCTTCTTCTAAACAAAGTAGACAAGCCTGCAGGTATTTCATACAAGAATTCTTTCTACCTTTATCTTAACATGGTAATCCCATTTTTAGCTTCTCTCTAGGGTCTAATAATTCACATGGGGTAAAGGGCCTTACAAATATCGTCTTCTTCTTGTTAATATGGACAGACAACCGTAGAGATTTGTTCATAGAGCACCAATTGTGCCAACAAATTGAGGGATTTGATTTACATGACTTATCTGATTTATCCAGTTTCCATTTTGGATTTAAGTACTGCATTCAGACTAAAATTCTGACATTCTGTTGATGCAACCATAATAACTTAATATCAGCTACACATACATAAAAACTACCCAGTAGAATCACACGAAAGTATGGTATGGGGAGGGTGTGTACACAGACCTTACCCCTAATTGAAAGTAGAGAGGCTGTTTCCATGAGACCCCAACTCCAGCAATACGAACAACGCACAGCATGAAAATCTGCTAACAATAAATAAATTTTCAAAAATAACGTGTGCTGAGGTAAGTTAATCTTTGCAATGTTTAAATTTGGATTTAGAGTGCCACTTTCAGGCTAAAAATCTGCTAATACAACCGTAATAATTTAATTCCAGCTACATGTACATAACAATACATATTTGTTCACTTACTTTTTCAAGTAAAACTGACCTCAAGGTCCGACCAATGGTAAGTTTTCAGATAACTTGATCATTATTAGTATCCCGAGTTTTTTATTGTTTCTTTGACTTGTGTCCTATGCATCTGACTTTAATGGTTTTGATTGTTTTCCTGTAGTTACTGAAGAGAGATGCAATGAGGTTGAGATTCTTGTCTTTGACCTTTTTGCAAACCTGGGAGCTTCAGGTTATATTCCATAGTAACTCGTGCTCTTTTGTCATTGTGTGTAATCCTTTTATCTGTTAAAATCATTTTATATTGTATGGTGATCTACGGAGGCATAGCCAGAAAGAGATGTGATGGATTTATGATTGGAATAGTTGTTTGCTAAATTGTGTATCTTCCTTTCTTTTCAGAGGAGCAATTAGATTTTCCAGTTCTTTATGCGTCTGCCAAGGAAGGATGGGCATCAGCAGCCTATACAAAAAGTCCACCAGACAATGCCAAGGATATGTCCGAATTGCTTGATACAATTGTACGGCATGTTCCTCCACCAAGTGTCAACCTGGATGCACCGTTTCAGATGTTGGTTGGTACCCAAATAGTCAATATTTTAATACATGCACTGATGCACTAAAACATTTGCTCTGTATATTTTTGTTGATGTATGCAATTTTGTGGAAACATGTGCATTAGTGTTTATAAGTGCTTGTGAACAACTCTGTTGATGTGTGCTATTACTACTTTTTGGCACTTGCATGAATTAACTTAGTTTGACATTGTTTGACATGCATACATCTTGGGAAATCTTTTTTTGGAGATAATTGTATTTTTATTTTATTAAACACATCCAATGGATATAATTCATTCTTATTTCTTTCATTGAGACTCATTCTTATTTCTTACCGGACCCACCCCTATATATATATATATATATATATATATATATATATATATATATATATATATATATATATAGAAAAGAGTGACAAGCACCTGCAATGCAATTATGCAAGTATTCTGACTATGATTCAATGTTTTCAGGAGGCTAGCAATTTAGTTATTTACTGCCTCTTTGGTGGATTCAAATCCCTGATTAATTAGCAAGTGCACAGTAATGCTTGCTTATTTACTGCCTTGCAGATATTCATTTATTTGGATCCAAGCCACTGACATGTTAGCATGGGGGTCACAGCTGATTTTTGAAGTGTCTCATTGTGATGTTAATATGTTTGGAATTTGTTGGAATAGCTAAAATGCAACTTGATTTTATCATCAAAATAACGATAAACATTTCTCCCCAAATAATGATAAAACTGATCTTCTTTCCCACCATTTAACACATTTGGTATTCTCCCTCATCTTTTGATTAGTTTAGCATGAGTTTTTTATTACAACTGTATTAAATAATTAGTTTAGCTAATTTGAAAGCATTGCCTAATACTTAATCACCTTTCAGGTTTCCATGATGGATAAAGATCCTTATGTTGGGCGAACATTAACTGGGCGTGTATTTTCTGGAGTTGTTCATGTTGGGGATAAAGTACATGGGCTACATAATACTGAGTCAGGGATTGTCAAAGTTGAAGAAGGAAAGGTTATTACTCTAAGATTTCCTTTATGACTACCAGACTTTTAAAGTTGGTATTCATGCCAAGTTCAATTTCACTACCTGGAGGAATTTTTAATCACAAATTTAAATCATATCACTTTTCACTAGGGTGTGGTGGATACACTATCTTTAACACTCTGATCTATGCTAATTAGAGGAAAAAACTGAAACCACATTGCTAATACTCCAGTGTCATCATTGACACAAGATTGCTGCTGCTGCCCAACTTTCCATTTTTGTGAAAGATATAGGGGGATTGGGGCTAGTGACCTGAAGTTTAAGGTGTCAAGGAATTGTAAAAATATATTTATAACACAGACTGACAGACACTAAGATCTTGCAAAAGTGGATAGGGAGATGTGGAAAGAAAGTGAGGAAGAGTGAGGGGTGGGTGGGTCTTCAAACTTAGCTGTAAAGAGAAGTAAAAATTGTGAGATTGTATCTAAGGCTTGGATTTGTAGCCTAATTATTGACCACTTGAATACTTGACCTATGGAACAACTGCAACTTTGGAAACAACTTGATTATTGAAAACCACTTTCATTTGAAGTTCATGAAAGCATAGCTTTACGCTCGGCAACTGAGAATGACCTAGCCTCTGGATTATAACATTGGGATTAGATCCATGGATGTTTGGTATATATGCAATCTTTTCTTTAGTGTAATGTCAAACCAATGCAGTTCATTATACCGAACATTTAACTTTTGTGATTCTTTCTTGATTCATGAAATTAATGTCATGTTTTAGGTCACAAAATTGATGAAGAAGAAGGGTATGAGTGCAGTTTCAGTTGAATGTGCTGGTGCTGGGGACATAGTGTCAATGGCTGGCTTGGCAACTCCAGCAATTGGTCATACTGTTGCAAATGTGGAGGTGCTTAAAATATGTTTACTCTGAAGTTCCTTAATACTGTATTGGAGTTGTTTCCTGATTATACGGACTTTTTTACATCTAAGCACAATACATACCCATATGACTAGACAAAGAATACTTGTATATCTTATACAACAAGAAAGCTTTTAAATTACTGTCTACTAATAAAATTTTACAGGTTTTGTCAGCTCTGCCCACCGTTGATCTTGACCCTCCTACAATTTCCATGACTTTTGGTGTTAATGATTCTCCATTGGCTGGGCGTGACGGAACCCATGTAAGTAATTCCATTTTTTTCAGCAGACTAAGTTTTGAGCGGACTTCGCACCAAGTGAATAAAAAACTGTGATTTTGATAAACTAGTGAGTAGTGACACACCTGTTCTTTTGGGGGGGATCCTTTACAATTTTCTGGATCATTTTAAATTTCTTGCAGTTGACTGGAGGAAAAATTGGTGATAGGTTAATGGCAGAAGCAGAAACAAATCTTGCTATAAATGTTCTTCCCAGCACGTCAGAGTCATATGAAGTACAAGGGAGGGGTGAACTTCAACTAGGTGTGTTCTTTTTTAATCTTCCAATTCTTGATGGGACATCACTAATATTTTAATCTTCAGCTATCTCTCTTAAGACTTTTTCATCTTTAGTTCTGCTCTTATAGTATTGAATTACATTTTCCGTTGTCTAATTTAGGCATCCTAGTTGAGAACATGAGACGCGAAGGATTTGAACTGTCTGTCTCTCCGCCCAAAGTCATGTAAGTTCTTTGCTTACTGTATTTGGTGGAATGTAGTTGTACTTTATTAGCCTTAAACAATAAACCAGTGAAATATAAAATTACCTGTCATTGGCACTTATTTATAAACGATATTGATGCATCGTATAACACACAGTGTTATCTTTTAGAATAATGAATGGTTTAGGTTTACTTAACCATTACAAGCTTGTTTCTCCTTTTATCCCAAAAGACTTGTTATTTGTTCCTCTACCAAATTTCAGAGATTTTCTAAAAGTTATTTCATGGACAGGTATAAATATGAGAAATCTCAAAAGCTTGAGCCTATTGAAGAAGTGACCATTGAGGTGTGTAATGAGTTGAGTGCTCATTTGTTTGGCTTCCATAGTATTTAATACATTTATGAGGGCATCGATTTGTTGAATAAAGGTTGATGCTGAGCATGTTGGTTTAGTCATGGAAGCACTCTCTCATAGGCGTGCCGAAGTGACAGACATGGGCCCTGTCCCAGGAAATGTTGGTAGGACAAGGATTTGTTTGACTTGTCCTTCAAGGTATGCTCTGTTTTCTTTTTTTGTGTCCACACTCTCTTCTCTCCGGTAAGAAAAAGTGAAGCAAAATGTGATGTAGGTTCTTTAAGGTGATTGGTTTTGCATGTCAATTCATTTTTTCTTTTTCGTTGAATTATTGTCTTATGCGTAATCTTTTTGGGTCCAATTCTGATGTGCAAAATATATCACCCATACAACCTTCTCTACTTTATGCATCTCTTGTGATCTTTTTATTTGTGCAGCTTGAGCCGGGGGTCTCTTGTCAGCAGCCTCTCTACTTTCAAGTAGGGGCAAGGTCTGCCTACACACACCCTCCCCATACCCTACTTTCGTGGGATTCAACCGGGTTGTTGTTTTGGTGTGAGGCCAACTTTAGAAAAGCATGTACACTTTCTCTTACAAATAAAAGTAATAGAAATTCACAATTTGAGCTAAAGCTAACTTTTTTTAGCTTCAAATAAGTTATGTGCTAAATCAAATAAGCATATTAAACTTTGTTTCTTTCTTTCCATGGAAATTTGGATTGTATTGCAGCAATGTATCAACGAGTAAGGCTCTATACATCTGTACCCCCAAACCCCATGAAGTTGGGATTATATTCGGTTTTGTTATTGTTGTTCATGAGCTAAAAACATCTTTCCAGAAATACTATCACTGAAGGTCAGAAGCAACTTGAGGGAATTAAATACTCCCTCCATCCCATTGCAAAGTTTATGCTTTGACTTCATGATGTTTAAGATAAAAGTTGAAAGTAAAAAAATGAGTAGTTTGAATTTGTTTAAAAAAGAAATGTTTTGATTTTTGTGCCATGTTTTTCTTGCTAGAAAAAAAAATGAGAAAAAGAATGAGAGGTGTAAACTTTGTGTTGGGACAAACAAGGAGGGAAAGCATAAACATTCCAACGGGACATAGGGACTATAAATTAATACTCCTTTGGTTCCCCAACCAACAATGAACTTGTGTGGTTGAGATTTATGTAGAGAAATAGTTTAGGTCATAAAAATCTTTCTATGAAAGAAAATGGGAACTTATTTTGGGACGTCCCGTAAAAGGAAAAGTGTGAAGTTCTTTAGGGATCGAAGGGATTATGCTATTAGATTTTGATGGAAATTCGAGATTGAAAATACTTTCGTTTCAAATTGTATTTAAGTTCTATTTGTAACAAGTAGAAATTGCTAAAAGATATGGAGGATTTTTCCCCATATATGATCACATGTTTTTATTACCTAGTAATAAATTAATGAGTAAGTCTAAAATGACACCAGTGCTACTGGTGTCATTTGCTTACACCAGTTCGTTTGGAGTATCTACGGTGCCCCGTTTGTAAAAATGACGGTTCCTACCCCCCGTTTGCTTACACCAGTATACTGCCAGGGTAGGGAGGGGGGCTGGGGTAGGGGGGCAAGGGTGGGGCTGGGGTGGGGGGTTTAGGGGGAGGGTTAGGGGGGGTAGGAACCGTTATTTTTACAAACGGGGCACCGTAGATACCCCAAACGAATTGGTGTAAGCGATTGGTGTATAAGTAACTGGTGTCATTTTAGACGCTCCCTAAATTAATTAATTATTATTGTAAATATACTAAAATGACCTCAAGGAAAATGTGAAATTATTTAGAGAACAAAGGGAGTATGGTATTAAGTTTATGATGGGAATTCAAGATTTAAAATACTTTTCAAATTGAATTTAATTTTCATTTGTGACAAGTTAAAATTGCTAAAATATATGGAGTTTTTCCCCATATATGATCACATGTTTTTATTACCTAAAAAATTAATTAATTATTAATCTAAGTATACTAAAATTCCCTCATATGTCAACTATAACTAAACCCTAATAATTAAAACTCTTTCCTGCATTGATTTCCAGTCTATTTGCACGCTAATACTTCTTCCTCTCTTCTTCTTCTTACACTTCGTTCGCTTCTCCATTTTCCGCTGTGTTTTCCCCTTCCACACGTGCAACATTGACGAACTGTGTGTTCGGACTTGCTTCCACTTGGACACTCTCCCCGCTATAAAACTCTTGTACATTGGCTTCCTGTTATTCGGATCATCTGATGAAGCAATGATCCTACTTTTAGACAGGTACATTTTCCACTTCCACGGTGGCAGAGTTTCCATTTTCCTTCTCCAATCATATGCCAGCCTCCTTCTCTGGCTCCCTGCTCTGTTTTGCTCGTAGCATGCATTTGCCTCCGAAGCCCTCATTTAGGAAACCAAAATATATGGTACACACCATTTTCACACAACACCACCTCATCTCAATGCCGCACCCGTAGGCGTTGCTGCAGCTGTTTCCATGGATCTTCTGTGCTCGCCACCGCTGCTGCCATGGAAGGGACCAGATATTGCTGCCACTGACAATAATGAGTATTGCTGTCTATAGATATGGGCATTAATGACTATTAGTTCTGGCAGTGATAATAGTGATAGGGCATCAACGTGGATAGTGACATGCTTGAAGTTGTGGCGATGGGTTACCAATGTGGGTTGATGTCACGTGGAGGAACAGTAATGACATTTCATTGTGAGCGTTAACGGCATGTCAATGGGCATTCACAGGGGGTGAGTGGTTGTGATCGGTGGCAGGGGTGGGCATTGAAAGCTAGAGAGATGGGCTGCAATGTAAAATTAACCCAATGATATTAAATTTACAATATAACTAAGTGTGTAGTATGTAGCTTTCGTAAGTCGTGATCGAACTTGTAAAGTTTGACCAAGAAGAGTCAAATGTAAAAATATTTTTGGGATGGAGGGAGTATGTTTTAGTAATATTGAGGTAATTTTCCCTTTTTATTTCACTGGTAATGTAATTTTCCTGATGTTCTCTCTCTTTTTTTTGTAATTTGTGGTTAACTATTGTATTGTACATAGTTTATTTTTTTGTAGGAAAACATTGACGAAGCATAAAATGTTCTCCACAACTTATTTTTCTTGCAATCAAATATAGGCCATGTAATACTTCGTCGTTGTCCTTAATATAGTATCGCGATTGATTATTACTGCAGAGGGTTGGTTGGTTACAGAAGTGTGTTCAGTAGTGATACCCGTGGCACAGGATTTATGCATCGTGCTTTTCTTAGTATGTGTTCTCCTAATCTATCATAAATAATGCTCAATTCTTTTGTTTCATTGTTTCTTTACTGGACACTTATGCTAGCCTCCTAGTCCTTAATAAATGTATTATGACTTCCCTAATAGTGATGTTTTGCTTGTCTTTTTATATAGAATATGAGAAGCACCGTGGTCCTCTTGGAAATGTCAGAAAAGGTGTTTTGGTATGTGTCTATGTTACGATGTACATGGCCATTGGCCCATCACCCACGTGCAAATTGCTAATTTTTCTTTGCTTGTAGATTGCATTTGATTCATAATTCTGCTTCATACAAGAACATAACACCCTATCATGTTCTATGTCATTTTATTCCAACAGTGCAAGAAGTATGTTTGTGATTTTATGTGTTAGACTTTATTGGTTTAACTTATTTTAACAGGTATCTATGGGATTCGGAACTACCACAGCTCATGCATTGACGAGTCTAGAAGCTCGTGGAGTTCTCTTTGTCAGTCCCGGGGTAGAGGTAAATTTTGTGTTCTTTTGGGAACTATGTTATCCTTTACCTTGGTTTCAAATTGCTGCCTCAAATGCAATTCACTTAATTAATTTGCCCTGAATTCCTAGTAGTTACTGTGCCTTTATTTGGGGATGATGTGCAGACATATGATGGCATGATTGTTGGAGAACATTCTCGAGACAGTGATCTTGATGTAAGATTCAATCTTTTTTTACCACTAATAACTCTTATACTACGTAATATAGTACCTGTTCATACAATCCCAAGCCATTAAGCATGTAGAGTTATTGCCCTCACTGGGGATCGAACCTGTGACCTCCCATATGGGAGAGTCACCATCATGCTGCGGGACCACAAAGTCTTTGGCAAGATTCAATCTTTCTATCTTGTATTTTGTCTGTTAATAGTGTTTGACTCTTGGGATGACTGCCCATTCTAGATTAACCCGGTAAGGACAAAGGAGCTCACCAATATGCGTGCTGCTTGCAAGGATGAGAACGTGAAGCTAACTCCTCCCAGACAGGTAATGCACATTTTTTACACACTCCATTATTTTCAAATGTTCTCCATAGGATCAGAGAAAAACCAATGGCTATGTGAATTGCACACAAGTACACCACATTGGGCAGACAAATGTGTTACTCCTAAGTAGTGCTGCACTTTGAAGTGTTTAAAATAGCTCTTATATTTACTGCTTGGCACTCCTTACAGATGACTCTTGAAGAAGCAATAGGATATGTTGCATCCGACGAGCTCATTGAGGTATTCTGTCATTTAACGTTATTTTATCATTAACTTTTACTTTCCCTACTGGTGAGAGGGCCATAAAACAAACTTCCCATTGATGTGGGAGCCGTATTACTTTTTATTTATTTCATAAAAAACACAAAAATGATCTTTATTTTCACAAGAATCATGTATCACCCCATTATTGTTTTAGTGATAGATGGCCTATTGCATCGTGCAGGTTACACCAAAAGCCATCAGGCTAAGAAAGAGATATTTGGACGTCAACAAGCGTAAAGCTACGAGGAACAAACCCAAGGAGTGAAAAACTTTTGACGATTTGCAGCTTCACGCTATTTTCGGAGTCTTTGGACTCTATATGTTCACTTTAGACTCCGTATTTATACGTACATTTTTTTGACATACATATGGTCTGTAAATAACTGCTTCCTGTAACACCCCATTGAGGAGAATGAAACTTTGTTGTGCCAAATGGTAGAACCAATAAGTGAAGCTCTCTCCATCACATTTATTCTTTGTTGTGCCAAATGGTAGTACATTTTTTTAAAATGGTTTTTTTGTTACAGCACATCAGTTATGGACTAAGGCCCTGTTTGGTATCAGAACTAGAGATTAGCGTTAGCGTTTTGAAAATATTATCCGACGGTAGCTTTTAGCGTTTTCAGAACTAATCTACATTATTAAAGTTTTATCTAAAATGTTAATGTTAATAAAAAAACGTTATCTAAAAATAGGTTATTCATATAACCTATTTTTTTTGCTTATTATTTATTCTTGTTAAAATTAGATCACTAGATCAAATGAGATGTAATCATATCAGATTTGATCCAATCAGATCAAATCAGATTAGATCTAATCAGATCAGATTTTAAAAAAATTAATGCTATTTTTATTCTTATTATTATTACGCTTATTATTAGTAGTATTATTACTTTTGCTATTATTATTATTACCCTTTTATTAGTATTATTATTATTACTATTAATATTACTATTAATATTATGATTATAATTTGCTGTCAAAAAAATATTATGATTATAATTATTACTATGGTTATTATTATTACTATTAATCTTAATAATAATATTATTATTACTATTCTTATTATTACTACTACTATTATTATCATTATTAATTTATTATTACTATTGGTATTACTATTATTATTATTATCGCTATTACTATTACTATTATTATGACAATAATTATTATTAATATTGTTTTTATAATTATTATCATTATTATTGCTATTATTATTGTTCATATTTCTAATATTATATTATTATTATTATTATTATTATTATTATTTCTATTATTATTATTACTATTATTATTAGTATTATTATGATTTCTATTATTATTATTATCAGTATTGCTTTTATTATCAATATTATTATTATTATTAGTATTATTATTAGTATTATTATTGTTGTTGTTATTACGATTCTTATTAATAATATTATTATTACTATTAGTATTTTTATTATTACTATTATTATTATTACTATTATTATAACTACTACTCTTCTGTCTCTCAATATTTGTCCACTTTCAAAGTGGCACAAATACCAAGGAGGAAGCATTAAAGTAGTCAAATGTCAAGAATACCCTTAGAGTTGAAAAAGGATAGGGGTCTTCATGAACAACCAAAAAGTAATACGGAGTATCTAGTAAAAAAAGCTCATACTATTGCTTTTTGGAGTGGTATTATCTCATCAACAAAAAAAATAGATTTAAACTTAAATCAAGAAATAAATGTGAAAAATTTCATCTAATATAGGGACTCAGAAATGTGAAAATTTTCATCATTATCCCCAACTGCAAATTTTGGGTCATCATACTCAGGAACATAGGTTCTCATCATCGCATCAATCTCAATTCGAAACAGTAATCTCAACATCTTTAGAGTTCGGAAGAATAATTTTTGCATCATTAGACTCTGGCAAAGTCTTCTCCTCATCACCCCGTCCCCATCTTCATCAGGAACAATTACTTGTCTGGCCGGGTTCATGATGTTCTTCAATGGCAGAGACAAAGTTTTCAATCCCTACCAACGAAAGGCGACTCGTCTAGTTTGAAGACGATCAAACCATCATCATCGAAGCTTACCTTATCTTCAAACTCAATTTAAGGGATTAAGGATTCAAATTAAAAAAACAGAGAATGAAACAGATCTGAATCCCATCTAAGATCTAGAGTTTTTGGGATGAAGTAGAAGCAGAGGAGACAGAGATTGAGGCAAAGTATTCTAGATGGAAACAGATGAGTGAGAAGATATTGGGAACAAGGTCGGTGTGGAAGTATAAATGAGAGTGGGTGGGAGAATATAAATGGACGGTGGGAGTAAGTGATAAAGGCATTTAATTAGAAGGGTAAAGTGGGGAATTAATTTAATTTTTTCTGCTAAAAAAGGAAAGTGGATAAATATTGTGGGACGGCCCAAAAAGGAATAATGGACGAATACTGAGGGACAGGGGAGTATAATAAAATTTTAATTTTAATTTTAATCAAATTTATATCAGATCCAATCAGATCAGACCAGATCATACCAAAGGTACACCGTTTTGTCCCACATATTTTATTCTTTTTGAAATGGAAGATAAAGCTTGAGAAACCCTATAAATATGATATTGTTTGGCTCTGTTTGGTTCACGCCTTCATGGAATTCAAATTATGAAATTGCAATTGAGGATAACAATTCTAATTCTGCCGCTCGGTAGCACAAAAAATATGTTGATTTGGAATTATAGTGCCACAAATGAATTGGAATTGAAGAATTCAATTACATTTAAATCAATTTCAATATCGTCAATTCCGTGTACCAAACGGATCCTCTCTGTTTGCATTTGATTTTTGATGTGAGGTTCTCATAGCATAGCCTTTCATGTTTGGTGATCTTTTTAGGTTTCTTGGTTGCTTTCAAAACCTAGCGTTAAGTTAGAGTTGTTCTTTCATGGTTTTAAAGCCTACATATGAAATGTGAATTTTTTTACATTTTTCACACTTTCCATTAGTTAACTAGTGACTTTTTTGTGTGTAAAAGATCTAATTTTTTTATGATATTAATACACTAAAAATCCATTTCTTTCAAAATAAAAAAATATAGTAAAGTCCATAAAATGGCCATGGATGGTGTGACAACATAAGAATTTGCTCTTAGGGTCTGTTTGGTAATGGAAAAATGACTTCTGGAAAATAATTTTTGGAAAATGATTGATTTTTCTAAAAAGTCATTTTCCATTTATTTTTATTCTATGATGTTTGGGAGAAATGGAGAAAATGTGAAAGAAATGTAGTAGACCTACGACCATTGACACTAATTGTTCAATTCTAAGATATAGAATTTCTTGTTTGAACTAGATTTCCAAATCGAAGGAGGTCTTCCGTCGCTCTTTCATTGCTCGCCAGGACCCATTCAAAGACCAATTGCATAGTTCTCTCATCACTCGCTATTTCTAATGGACATGGCTGAAAATGAGGGTTGCGATGGTGGCGGAGAAGGAGGGCGGCGATGGTGGCCGGAGAAATTTGACTCTAAAGTCAAAATTAATTTGGGGGTGCAATTGAAGGGGGTGAGGTGCGTGTTCGGATCAGGGCGGGGTAGGGGGTTTATCGGGAGATTTAAGGGTAGGAATCGTCAATTTTACGAACGGGATACAGGAACATCCTGGGTCATCCAATGTCATGGGAACCCCCTCAAAAAACATATCCAAGTAAGATAAAAGAGTATTTTTACATTTTTTGATAAAAGGTGTACTTTTACATTACTCCGTATTTGCGATCGATCCACATGGCGATAATTCCAAAGCAAAAAAAAACCACGGGCCATAACTCTCGACGTTTTGGGTGTTTTGAACAATTTAATACTCCGTTGATTTGGATGATGTTTCTAATTTAAATTATCCAATAGTGTGTCGTCCCCTTTTCTTCCAATCACCCCGGCGATTCTTTGCCCGTCTTCTCCGATCATTGCCCGCTTCCTCTATTCTGCCAGCTTCATCCATCAACAATGGAGAAATTCAACTTCCGAACCCATGTCCTAGCCAGACACCTAACCCCAGAAGACCCAAATCTCGACGACCCTCTAATCCTCCTCCAATCCTCGCCCTGCATCAGCTACTCGCCGCCGGAGCTGTCGGAACCTGCGGCCGCATTCGATGTGTTCGAGATGCGGAAGTTGATGGACGAAAGCAACCTGGAGGAGAGGGACTGGCTGTACGGCCTCATGATACAGAGTAAGCTGTTCAACCCAAGGCCAAGAGGGGGTAAAGTGTTTGTATACCCGGATTTTAATCAGACCATGGAACAGCAGAGAGAGATCACCATGAAGAGGATCGAGTACCTCTCTGGGTGTGGTGTGTTTCGGGGATGGCTCACCGGAAAAGGGCCGGAAGCTGAGCTGAGGAAGCTTGCTCTTTTGGATGTTGTTGGGATTTTTGACCACTCTTTGTCCATAAAGATTGGCGTTCATTTCTTTCTCTGGTATGTGCTTTTGCTTACTCTTTCTATTTATGCTGACCCCTGAAATTTCTTTCTCTGATTCTTCATGGTCAAATTGTCAAGAATGGATTTTTATAAAAAAAATGTTTTTATTTTTGGAGAATACTCTTGTTTATTGTGAGTTCCTCACAAGGTTGTACCTTTCTTGGAGATCTCTTTTTGGAATTATGTACTCTATAGAAAGTTGAAGTCCTTTCGGAGCGATTGTCTGAATAGGTCACCTGTTTCAGTTTGATACTCATATGAGCTTCACCATCTTGAAACATGCATTTTAGCCAAGAGATTTTGTTTTTATGATTTCAGGGGTGGAGCAATCCAATTTTTTGGTACAAAGCGGCACCATGATAAGTGGTTGAAGGATACTGAAGATTATGTGGTGAAAGGCTGCTTTTCGATGACCGAGTTAGGGCATGGAAGTAATGTATGGGAAACTATGCAAGTTGTTTTTAGTTAACAGTCGCAAATTGTGCTCTCATCATCATTTATGCTTCCCTATGACATTCTTCCAGGTTCGAGGGATTGAAACAGTTGCAACTTATGACTCAAACACTGAAGAGTTTGTCATTAACACTCCATGCGAGTCAGCTCAAAAGTATTGGATTGGTGGAGCAGCAAATGTAGTGACTCTTTTTTATCTTCAATATTTGTGATCTTTTATAATTTTATGTTTTGCAATAGTAGAGAGAAGCCTATAGATGCTGACTTGTTTTCGCATCACCATATTGTAGCATGCAACTCATACAATAGTTTTCTCCCAACTTATTATTGATGGGAAAAATGAAGGGGTCCATGCATTTATCGCTCAGATCAGGGATGAAAATGGAAACATCTGCCCCAACATTCGTATAGCTGATTGTGGCCATAAGATTGGTTTGAATGGGGTCGACAATGGTCGTATCTGGTACTAAAGTCATACCTCATAATCACTTGAGCATGGCACGTTTGTTATGGTTTTCTACCTTGACAACGACCGGATCTTTAGAATATTCCAAATTAATTTTACCAGGTTTGACAATGTTCGGGTACCCAGAGAAAACTTGCTAAACTCAGCAGCTGATGTGTCTCCTGATGGGAAGTATCTTACTGCAATTAAGGACCCAGATCAGGTAAAATACAAGCCAACCCTGTTGGTTTTTTAGAGCACTTTACCCTGGCTCTTCAATTGGATTCTCCATTTAGATGAATATAAATTTAGGAGTAATTTACTAACTGGATATTCATGCTTTGTTTTATTTTCAGCGGTTTGCAGCATTCATGGCCCCTTTGACATTCGGGCGTGTGACCATTGCAGTTAGTGCTACTTATTCAGCGAAGGTAAAAAAGCCATGAAGTCTTCCTGAATTTTGTACTATAATAAGTAACAATATTTTTTTTTCAATTACCGTCAACAGGTTGCCTTAGCAATTGCCATAAGTTACTCGTTAACAAGGAGAGCATTTTCCATTACACCAAATGGACCTGAAGTTCTTTTGCTTGATTATCCAAGTCATCAAAGACGG
The DNA here is from genome assembly GCA_003260385.1 of Cuscuta australis. Taxonomy (NCBI): domain Eukaryota; kingdom Viridiplantae; phylum Streptophyta; class Magnoliopsida; order Solanales; family Convolvulaceae; genus Cuscuta; species Cuscuta australis. Next base: position 701,877 of record NQVE01000183.1, read on the forward strand.
CTTTTGCCTCTCCTTGCAAAGACGTAAGCTGTTTTAAATTTTGCTAGGATGGTGGTACTGGAAGATGCCTTGTTTTTTCCCTTGTCATCTACATGACTATAGCAATCTGTTTACTTTGTTTTCCTTGAATGCCCAGAATTCTCATCCACATTAACTCCACCCAATTCCACTTAGATATCCTCTGACCTTGATTAGTTGTTAACTAGGTTTGAGGCCCCGCCTAGCTGGTGCCAAGTGCTTTTTTGAACATTGGTTGTTAGTTCTTTAAACATTACACCTTTTTTGTTTGTTTTTGGATGTTGCAGGTATGCCATGAGCTTTGCTGCTAACTCTTTGAAGATGCTGTATGTGAAGAGGACGCCTCAAATGAACAAAACTATACATGTTGTTTCCAGTGCTTTTAAAGCTACCTTAAGCTGGCATAACATGAAAACTCTTCAGGTATTACCGTATTCATCAACATCTTCATTAACAGTTGCCTATTTACTTATTTGTTTTTAAAATTCAATCGATCTTTATGAATTGGATTAGGAATGCCGAGAAGCATGCGGAGGTCAAGGTTTGAAGACTGAAAATCGTATTGGTCAGTCAAAAGGGGAATACGATGTTCAGTCGACGTTTGAAGGTGATAACAATGTTCTAATGCAGCAGGTAATAATATCATGAATTTTTTTGGAGGTAGGATCTAGATGCTCTGATCTTTTTTCGATGTCTGAGAGAGTTTCCAATAATTAGAAGATGGAATTTTACCAATCATGACTAAAATTCCCAATCTACCAGCCATCTCAAATAATGCTTGCTTTGGAGTTTTATTGCGCCAGACTTGGTAAAACAAAATCCCTCGAGTCTAATCTAAGGCTAGCTTGATTTCCGAAAAAAGGCTGTGGGAAATGTTTACCTCTTAAAAGGATTTTCTGAAAAATAAGTTGTTCAATGCATAATAGTCCCTCCGCCCTCTCTTAATCTTCCACTTTTCTTTCTGGGGGTCTCAAATTAATCTTCTTTTTTTCCTTTAAGAAAACAATTGCGTGTTTGATATTATTTAAATAAATCTCAAGTGCACAATTTCATTTTCTTAAACTTGTGCAATGTCAAAGTGGGGACATTAAATAAGGATTTAACTTGTTGAAGGATTAATGTTTAGCCATAAAAAAACAAAAAATAGAAACTAAATTGGTCGAAAAAATGACTATCTCAAAAGACTAAGCTTAAATGCGAAAGCAGATCTAGGTTTTCCCACAGTCAATTCGTCAGTCTTAAAAAAAATTTGTACAAGCATTATCGATTGCTCTAACCAATTGGCCTTCATAATTTTCTTTCTAATAAACTGAAACATTGAGGCGCGTAGTAAAGAAGATTTGAAGATAACAGTGACCATTTATGATATCTCAGGTTAGCAAGGCACTACTTGCTGAATATGTGGCCGCTAAAAGAACGAATAAGCCATTCAAAGGATTGGGATTGGAGCACATGAATGAAACCTCTCCTGTTATACCTTTGCAGCTTACTAGTGATTCCCTAAGGAGTACCCGTTTCCAGGTAATTGAAGGGTTTTTTTGCCTCCTTATACAGTGACAATACACCATTTTCAATTGTTTGCAACTTTTCAACGTTTTCAGAGTGACATACTCTGCCTACGGGAGAGGGACCTTTTGAATCGCTTTGCTGCTGAAATCTCACTCAGCCAATCACAAGGGCAGAGTAAAGAACATGCCTTTGCCGTGGTGAGATATCCTTCCATATATATATATATATTATAGAAAGGGAAACAAAACATTTTATTCTTTCCCTCACACACACAGCTAAACATTCCCTTTTTTACGCATCAGAATCATTTGCTTGCCGAAGACTTGGGCAAAGCCTATGCAGACCGTGCAATTTTCCAAACTTTTGTAGAGGCCGAGGCGTCTGTAACATCCATTCCCCTTAAGGTAATCATATTGCTTTTAAGAATCCACTCATACCCTTGATTGCTAGAGATCTCCAACTTAGGCTGTGTTTCTTTTGCTTGATCTGATCTGATTTTTTGAAGACCTGGTCTGATTTGTCAGATCTGATTGCAGTAATATTTAAAGCTGTTTTTGATCTGATCTATGGTTTAGTCTGGTCTGATCTGATTTCAAAAAGAATAAGTAATAAGCTGAACGGAATTGACCCTTAGGCGCTACATGCGATCAGTGACATGAGTCATAAAACACAGAAACACATGAAAACATTTATGACTTGGTGTATCCACACGAATTGAAACAAGCTAAAATATCACTTGTACTTTTTTTTGCAGACTTTGCTTGGTCTCGTAAGATCAATGTACGTTCTCTTCACATTGGATGAAGACGCGGCATTCTTACGGTATGGATACTTATCCACAGAGAATTCTAGTACCATCCGGAAGGAAGTTGGTAAGCTCTGCACAGAACTTAGACCACATGCCCTTGCCTTGGTCCGTTCCTTCGGCATACCCGATGCTTTCTTGAGTCCTATAGCTTTCAATTGGATAGATGCAAATGCTTGGGCTTCCGTTTAGGAATGGGCATATAATCTGTGGTTTTCTCTCTTCTTCAGCAAACAAAACGTGGAGAAGTTTTAATGATCAAAAGGATGAACTATAAACTGTAGTATTTCTTCTGTCCCTGAATAATCATTGTAGGTTTTTGGGTACACGAATAAAGTTCATAGCTTGAATTTTAATGAAAATATTGTACTCTCCCGTCCGGAAATGTTCTTCACATTTGACTTTTCTTGATCAAAGTTTGTAAACTTTGACTTCGATTTGTGGAAAAAATACATTGTATTATGATATAAATTTAATATCAATATATTCCTAAAGAAATGTAGTTTTGAAATAACAAATTTTTATAAAATATATCTATGTATTAATACATAAATTAATAGTCAATGTGTAACATTTAAGATCTTTAAAAGTCAAATGAGAAGAGCATTTTCGCACTAATGGAGTAGTAAAAAATGAACATTGAATTTTGGAAATCAAGGACCAAGTTTATTTAGGGATGGGCGGATTACTATGGAAAAATGTACTACTCCATACATCATAGTAATTACATTGCAGGGTATTAGATATGGAGTAATTTAATTTAGACGTGTCTTTTGAACATTTTACTAGAAATAAGATGCACTCAAATAATAGAAAATATTTTAATTTTAAATTCACAATAGACAAGTTTGTAAGGTTTGTGAACTATTTGTCTGTGACTCTAGCATTATTTTTTAATTTCAAATACATTCTTAAACACCTTCTAAATACACACTTATAAACTATTTAAATGAGAAATGTTAGAGTCACTAAAAAAAGACTAAAATGATTTTAAATATACAATTTTACTATTTGTGCACTTTAAGAACCAAAATGATTTTAAATAATTAAAAACTAAAAGATTTAACTGTAGAAATGACAAATTTATGTATTTTGATTTTTTTGAATGGATCATGTGGTGGTAAATCATAATTTTTGTTCTACTCATAAGCCGTACAAAGTGGTGAATTCTAGGTTGAATCTTTCAGAGTTAACTGCAATGCACGAAACTGGCAGGCAGTTGCGGCATTGAAATTTACGAATTTTCCCCTTTAAAGACACTTAATACTCATCTCCAATTCCCTCTCAACTTTATTTCACACCTTCTCTTAGAAGATTAAAAAAAAGTTACAAAATCAAAGAAAGAAAGATTGATGAGTTCTCGTCGTCGTCCCCAGACCTACCAGATCGCGATGTATCCATGGCTAGCCTTTGGTCATCAAACCGCTTTCCTCCGCCTTGCCAATAAACTAGCCACAAAAGGTCATAGAATCTGGTTTTTCATCCCCAAAAGTTCCCACTTAGTGCTTCAGCTCTACAACCACCATCCGGACAACATTTTCTTCCTCGCCGTCTCCGTCCCGCACGTCGAAGGGCTCCCTCCCGGGGCGGAGACCACCGCGGACGTCCCCTTCTCCTCTTCCCATCTCATCATGGAGGCAATGGACATGACCCTGGAGAAGGTGGAGGAGGAGCTCCGGAATCGCCACGTCGATGTCATCTTCTTTGATTTCGCATGTTGGGTACCCAGAATGGCGCGTAGAATCGGAAAGCGGTCCGTGTTCTACAGCACCATTAGCCCCATGATGCACGGGTACGCTCTTTCCCCGGAACGCAGAGTTCCGGGGAAAGAGTTGACGGAAGCCGACATGATGAAACCTCCTGTCGGCTTCCCAGAGCAATCCATCAGGCTGCGTGCCCACGAGGCACGCGGCTTCACGGCCAGGACCACCATGAAGTTTGGCGGGGACATCACTTTCTTCGATCGGATTTTTAAGGGCGTGAGCGAGTGTGATGCTCTGGCATATAGTACGTGTCGTGAGTTGGAGGGGCCGTTCTGCGACTACATTGAATCCCAGTTTCAAAAACCCATTCTCCTGGCTGGTCCAGCCCTACCGGTCCCACCCATCTCCATCCTGGAGGAAAGGTGGTCCGGCTGGCTGGACAAATTTCAAAAAGGCTTTGTCATATATTGCGCATTCGGGAGCGAATGCATCCTCGAGAAGGACCAATTCCAAGAGCTCTTATGGGGCCTCGAGCTAACAGGAATGCCATTCTTCGCGGCGCTCAAAACACCATCTGGAGCCGACTCCATTGAGTCGGCAATTCCAGAGGGGTTGATAGAGAGGCTTCAAGGGAGAGGCATAGTGCACGGGCGATGGGTCGAGCAGCAACTCTTTCTCCAGCATCCGTCGGTGGGTTGTTTCATAACCCACTGCGGATGGGCTTCTCTCACGGAAGCGCTCGTAAACGAGTGCCAAATCGTGTTGCTCCCGCACGTGGGAGACCAAGTAATCAACGCCAGAATCATGAGCGTGTGCATGAAAGTTGGGGTAGAGGTTGAGAAAGGGGAAGAAGATGGGTTGTTTTCAAGAGAGAGTGTGTGCAAGGCAGTTAGGGCAATGATGGATGAGAAGAGTGAGATAGGGAGAGATGCTAGGGCTAACCATGACAAGTTTAGAGAGTTTTTAAAGAATAAGGATCTTGAGTCCAAGTACATTGATAGTTTCAATGATAAACTGCATTGTCTCTTTGCTGGATGAATGGAATCATTCTGAAGATTCTCAACTCTAAAGTCTAGTTAAGACTTTAGAAGAATAGAGCTTAATTTTCTCCAAATGGTGTATGTATTTCCAAATTTGTCCATGTGATCATGCCAAAGATGTGATCATTGTATTCACTAGTTAACTTTGGAAAAAGGAATCTTCACGTTTTCCGGGTGATCAAATGAAAGTTAATTATTTGCGTTTCACTTTTATTAGCAATGGGAAACTTATTGTAAACTTTCAACAATATGATTTTATATCGCGCTTCACACGAAATCGTATACTCTTTGATAATTTATCTAAAAAGATGAAGATTGAAAATAAAGACTCCGGCGTAAACAAATTAAATATGTGCTACTTTCATTTTGAAGCATTTGTTTTGTAATCAATATTGATAAATTTTTATTATTAATTAAGTAAAACTTATATTAAATGTTGATATAAGAATTATATTTTAAGATCTATTTTGCAAAATATTTTCAAAATATTGTTTTATCTAATAAATATAACATATAATATTTATTTAATTTTTTATTGAAGTTATTTTTAATTTAATTTATTAGAAGGTTTTGGTGGATTTAAAAAAATTAATTATCTACTCCTTCCGGTTCTAAAAACATGAAAGTTAATGATTTTTAAGAGATTTAAGAGAAATATATTTTAGTCTTAAATTTCCAAAAAAGTTTTTTGATGTGATGGGTAAAAGTAGGATTTGATAAATAGATTATTGGTAAAAAGGTATGATGTGATAGGTAGTGTATGAAAAAGTAAGGAGTAAAGTAACTCTTTAATACAAATAAGAAGTGTTTTTTGGAACAGATGAAAAAAAAGAGAAAGATTTTCAGGGACGAGGTGATTATATTTTAAAACCAGAGTAAATTGTATAAAAGGTCCCCAGTTATAAGTCATTTTACATATTTAGTCCCTACATATCAAATATCACTAATTTAGTCCCCAATTATTATATCATTTTTCACGAATGGTCCTTTGTTAACGTTTCTGTTACGAACATGGATACAATTGTATATTCACACTTCTATCTCTCCTTAATTAAGCTTCCTCCCTTCTCTTGTACTCTTTCTCAAACTCGTCATTGAGTTTGAAGCTCTAAACCCAAAAATAAAATTATCACTCCTCTATCAATTGTTAGTCTTCCTGGAGGAATCGAAAATCAAAACCAACAACCTTTGTTAATGAGTTGTATCGATTAGTCTCAAGAAATTTTAAAGAAAATAAACCTTAAAACTCATCCATGAAGGTTACTGGCTTCGAATTCGAGTTCCACTAGTTAGACAAACAATTGAGAGAAGAGTGATGATTTCAGTTTTGGGTTCAAAGCTTCAAATTCAGCGACGGGTTTGATAAAGGAGTGCGAGGGGAGGGAGGAAGCTTAATTGAAGAGAGAAAAGAGTGAATTTATAATGTTATCCACGTTCTTAACAAAAATGTTAACAAAGGACCATTCATGGAATAGAATATAATAATTGGGGACTAAATTATTGATATTTGATATGTAGGGACTAAATAATAAAACGAACTATAACTAGGGATCTTTTATAGAATTTACTCTTTAAAACCATATAAGATACTCCCTCCGTCCCAAATTATTTGCCACATTTGTATTCCCGAGGCAAAATATCAAGTTTTTTCAATTCATTTTATTTACATATTAGTATAAAAATAAAAATAAAATTTACATATAAAAAAACTACATGAAAAGTTCTTCGAAATAAGAGGTGTCAAGAATATTTTATTTTATCAAATAACCAATGAAAACGTCGAAATAAACAAAAGTTTCCGCGACTGCTGAAAAAGAAAATGTTGTGAATATTTAGGGACGGAGGAGGTATCTTTGATCCCAATGCGAAGAAAGTCCCCTAGAACCATGGCCCTGTACAGGTTTATCCTTCCCTTGCTTTTTTACTTTGCTTCTTATCACCAGTAGATCAGATGACGAACTAGCGCCAGCAGAAACAACCTTGGACGGATGAGGTTGCTGATTCTTCTTACTAAGCTGCAATGAGTGAGCTCTTTTCGACTTCGCCAATGATTTTGCTTCTTATCACCACTATCTTCAAACTTTGGCGGCATATTTTTATTGTCTATTTCATAAAATAATATAGTCATGTCACCTAAATTTTTTTATGTAGTTTTTAAATATGTAATCCCTCTGTTCAAAAATGTTCTTTTCACTTTCCTTTTTAGTCTGTCCGAAAATATTCTTCCATTTAATTTCCTTTTTAGTACATTTTTTAAGGATAAATGTTAACAAAACCCTTCTATTTTATCACGGGAACCAAGCCCATCGAGGCATTATTAGTAGATCTGGCAATCGGGTCAATCGGTTCGATTCCAGTTCGGGTCTCTTTCGGATATATCTTATAATCGGTTTGGGTCGGTTCGGGTCAGTTCGGTTCCGGGTTTATTTTGGTTTGATTGGTTTTCGGTTTCGATTCGGTTTCGGTTCAGGTTTATATCAGTTCGGGTTTGTATCGGTTCGGGTTTATATCGGTTCGGGTTTGTATCGATTCGGGTTTATATTGGTTTGGGTTTGTATCGGTTCGGGTTTGTATCGATTCAGGTTTATACAGATTCGAGTTTATTCAGTTTAAATTTATATTAGTTCAAGTATAATGTAAACACATACTAATAAATGAATAATATCACATATAATAAATTTAGTTAATTTATGACATACTCCATAGTTATTTTATTATTTAACACGGACGTACATAAAAAATAAACACTTACATAATTGACTAATTGTTTACATTTTAAAGTTTTCCCTCTTAAAGTTTTCGGCGCGACCTTTTTAGTTAACATTCTACTTCGTACTTCCTCAACTCACTCTTCCTCCCCGAGTATGTTTTTTTAGAAACACATCGACATATGTAAAAATATATAGGTAATTCTATTTCGAATTTGATCAATTTTCGGGTCTAATTGGTTTCGGGTCTAATCGGTTCCGGGGTTAACCGGGTTCGGGTGTAATCGGTTCGGGTTTAATCGGATTCGGGTCTGAATCGGGTGTGAATACATTCGGTTTGGGTTCGGTTTAGTTCGGATCATTTCGGGTGTTCGGTTCTATTTCGGTTCTTCAGTTTTTGGGTCAATTCGGGTTCGGTTCCGGGTTATTCAGTTCGAATTATCGGGTCCGGGTCAGTTTTGCCAGGTCTAATTATTAGTGACTAGGGCCTGAGATAGGTACAAAGCCCAAGTTAGGATTCCTACATTATAAGAAAGATCCGGTCTAGAGATAATGTAGTGGGCCGGTGAGAGGATGTATCTAACTAAAGAAGCAAGCCTCTGAATGAAGGAAGATTGGGGGGCCAATAAATGGACTGGATCTCAGCCCATTAAGGTCGGATGACCCAGAGGAAGAGAACCCTACAAGTAAGAGGGACGAACAGTTTCTTTAAATTACAAGGATGTTGGATGTTGTTTTGAAAGGCTTCCGCAGCGTTTGAATTATTTACTCCGATTAAACTATGATTTGTTCTTAAGTAAATATGATCAAATTTTTATTTTAAATATTTTTAAAATATTATGCATGTAAATACCAAATTAGTAACAACTCGATTCGCTAACTCGTTGGTTCGGGTTATGCGAGTTGGGGTGTTATATTTTGGTATCGGAGCATGTGGCTTTAAAAACGGTTCTCGGGAAAAAACAAAAAATGTGAATTTATTCCAAAAAATGTTTACTTTCAAAAAAAAAAAGAGAAAAAAGGACATCCACAGCTTCGTGACATCACTGCTCTGTGAGGTAACTCTGAACCTTTATTATGTGTTTATGTGAAAATTGTTATAATGATAGTTAGTTGATTTGCTTGTTAATTAACATGTGGTTTATCAAAAAAATTATGTGAAGAAAAAAACATAAGAAAGAGAAGATTGAAATGATACAAAATTTTTAAAAAAAGTTTGTTATGGAAGAAAAAAATATATTTGTAGTGAATCTAGGAAGTAAATTAAAAAAAAAACCTCAATTCACTATTACTCATGACAACTAGTGCGATCATGTTATAAAAAAAACTCACGCGTCACGTGCACAGGTGCGTAGGCGACAAAAAAAAGGTTTTCAAGAGTTCTAGTCATTTACTTTGAACAAGATGTGTAAACTTTTAAGGAGTTAATTGAATCTTCCAAAAAAATGATTAAAAAAAGAGAGAAATTCAAAAAATATATTGCCTCAAGAAATGTCTTTTATATATATAAAAAGAAGACAAATGCAAAAGAGATTTTGTAAGTTAATTTGTTGAATTATGTTGGTAATTGTCCATCACAAATTTTTGGAATAAAATTTGGCTTAGATTTAAAAGTAAGTTTTGTTGTAAAAAAAGTTAGTGAACCAATTGAAAAAAAAGTTTTAAATTTTTTTTACATACATAAAGGGAATAAAGTGTTGTTATTCAATTATTTCGTTGATAACTAAAATGATAACTAAGTTTAAAAGGGGCTGCAGACTCGGATGAACGAGGGTGTTTGATTTCGGTGTCAGACGAGAAGAACAATAAAAATTAATGTGTAAAAAAATATGTGTTTATCCTTTTATATATATATATATATATATATATATATATATATATATATATATATATATATATATATATATATATATATATATATATATATATATATATATATATATATATATATATATATATATATATATATATATATATATATAGACACACATACACATACATACATACATATATATACATATATGTGTGTGTGTGTGTGTATAGGCTGGTTCCCGTGAGAATGCACCTTGTGGAGAGAAATGAGAATAAAATCTAGCAATTGGATCTGATGCATCGTGCGGCTCAGATTGCATCCTGCACTTAGATTTTGAGATAGTGTATTTTCAAAGGATTTTGGTGCATTTTAACATGATACATTATCAAACCATTTTGGTGCACCTAATTTTGATGCAATCCCGACCCTTATATCTCACAATCTAAAACACCAGATTCATTCTCATTTCTCTCCTAAGATCACATTCTTACTAGAACCTATATATATATATATATATATATATATATATATATATATATATATATATATATATATATATATATATATATATATATATATATATATATATATATATATATATATATATATAGACACACACACACACATATATATATAATGTTAAAGACTATCTTGTTATACAAAAAAAATGTATAACATTTTGACACTTAAAGATTCAAAGTAAATTACCTAACTTTGATATATAAAAAATAGAGTAGTAAGTTAATTCTTTGGATAAGAGGTGTAATGATTAAATTTCAAAACATATGAAACAGAAACGTACATTTACCCATAATAAAAATGATCTCTTACAAAAAACATTTTGAAAATTAAAAATAATAATTTGAATGAATTTGATTAATTATTTTACTTTCTATACCAAGAATTTCGGGGACGAAATTCATTTTAAGGGGGAAAGAAATGTAATGTCCTGAAATATACCGTAGAATTTTATAACAAATTCTTAATCAGGGCCGGTTATGAGGATTCATCGGCCTGGGCCGAAACAGAAAAAAGGCCTTAAAAGTCTTATCCGTCTAACAAATTCACATATGTAAAAAAATAAATGACAAAATTATACTCCCTCCGTTCATGTGTATTTGTCCAGTTTGATTTTTTCGAATCGAACTGGACAAACTTTGAGCTTCAATTAAACAAAAAAATGGTACTGTATTTTAGCATAAAAATGATTTTATTAGATTTATCGTATTAAGAACTTTCAAAATTGTGTTTCATTATTCTTATATGCAATATAAATTAAGAGTAATTAAAGTTCAAAGTTTGTCCAATTTGACTCAAAAAAATCAAACTGAACAAGAACACTGGGGCAGAGGTATTAATATTATAATTACATACCGTAAAAACTAGCCAAGGATACGAAAAGTTCTCGTCAATTGTTTTTTTCTTTTTCAGTTTTAATTTTTTATATATATCATAAATTCATATCAAATCATCAATTTTCAGTTTTTAATTTTTTTCTCTTTCTTTAATCTTTTTAGTTTTCAGTTTTTTATATACAAATATATCATAAATTTAAATCAATTCATCCAAATCAAATAAGTATTCCGTTACATATAGAACCAATAATTCACCCTATTTCATAGCAAATAAAAAGAATTTCAAATTAAAAATTAATAATTAACCCTAGATTTTAAATCTAAAGAATGAAACAATGAAAAAAAATTAAGAAATAAGAATTACAAAATTGGAAAGCTATGAATATAGAAATGCGGGGAACCTCGAGGCTAGAGCGTGAGGGTTGGCGTCTGGCTGTGCGTTTGGCGGCGACGGCTTCTTCCGTTCTTCCGTCAATAGTTCCCCGTTCGTGGTTGTCTCAGCCTCTTTTGTTCGGTTCTTCTTTCGTGACTATGTGCGTAAGTAAAAGTGCGAGTAAAAGGATGGATTGGGGCATTGGGCTTTACATAATGGGTGGGCTTCTTATACATATATATAATATTTTTTAAAAAAATTGTGCCCCCTAAATTTTTGAGCCCGGCCCTGACGGACTGCTTGTCCCCTCATTGGGCCGGCCCTGTTCTTAATAAATAGTCATTCTAATTTTCATTCAAATTAAATGAACATCGAAACAAAAATATTAAAATAAGATATTTTACAGTAATCTTCGTACCGTCAAGTTTATACTGGAATAGTAAGTCTCGATGAAACGAGTTCAACGGTATTTTGCGTGCGAATCCAAGATACGAAAGTTAGGAGTTCGATCGTCCAAAAACTAAAAAGATTATAAAGAAAATCCCCTAAATAAGAGTGAAACATGTATCAGATCCTCAAAATAAGAGTTCAAACTTAAACTCCTCTAAATAGGAGTAATTAATTAAATTTTGTTTTGATTTTTTTCTTCTGAACAAACCACACCACATCTCAGCCCTTTGCATTCGAAAAAGTCACCCGGCCCATTCCCAATCCCATCCTTCTACAATCTCCTTCTTCGTTCTAATATCAGTTGCCGACGCTGTCAACTTAATCTCAATCCCTCTCCGCCGCTACCATCTCCTCTATGCGGCAATGATTCCATCGCACTCTCCATCATCTCCCTTTCTCTCATCATACACACAATCTCCTTCCACCCCTCTCCACCATTTCTATTTTTCATCGCTCGGATGCCTCTCCCTTTGGGTAAGTTTGAATTCAATTTGATATTAAATTTGACATAAGTAGTTAAATTCCATTTTAAATCTAAAAATTTACTTTTTCGGGAATTATTTTGTAAAATTGGTACTAATTCTTTTAGCCTTGCGTGACTTTGAAAATTTAGATCAATTTTATATTCAATTTCACATAGGTTGTGATATTTGATTTTAAATCTGAATTTACTTCTTAGAAAAATATTTTGTAAAACATATATTGACACTAAATGATTATTGTGTTGACAAATAGAGTTTCTTGATGTTTAACTTTTTTGAGATTATGCATAACATATGTGTTATATGTAAAATTATACATTGGCATATTTGTCATTATACATTGCCAAGTGTGGCACTATATATTGTCATATTTGACATTATTTCTTGGTTTAGAATTATGCATTTGCATGTATGACTTTATACAATGACATTATTGTCATTGTGCGGTTACGTGTGGCGTTAAATATGATCTTGTTTGACACTGTATAGACACTGTACTATAGCAATTTACTGAGTTTCTATTTATTGCTTAAGAATTTTGACATATATCTACAAGATATTAATAAGGTCTCATAGATTTATTGATTAAGAATTTTGGCATTTAGTGTGGTCTCGTTTGACAATCTATGGGCCTGAGGCAACACTTAAAAGTGATGTTTATCAACTTTTTTTTTTCTCTTCCTAAGAATGTCAAATCAGAATATTTGAATTTTGAATTAGGATACGCATATAAATATTCAAGAGCAAGGTAGAAATAGCCGTATTTGTCTGTGGTATTGAGCTTTGGGTGTAATTTTATTGTCGTCCCTTGACGATAGAGTTAAAAGAATCGTTTATTTTACAATATTTTAATTTTGGGTAAAAACAATTAGCCAGCTTAGTAGTAAGCCGTTATTTTGATAAAAAATAAATATAATGTCCTATTTTATTTTCTGAATCAAAAATATAAACTATTTGTAAAGTCAACCTTTTAATTTAAAAAATAGGTAATTGGGTTGATCTCGTAAAAAGATGACTAACAACATATAGTTTGTTAAGTTTAGACTTTGGTGTAAAAAGTTACGAGAAAAATAAATGTTACAGTTTAATAAATAAATATAAAGATTTTATAATATAATAATAATAATAAATAATAAATTTCCTAATCTATTGTAATTCCTACCCATAACTCAATGTCAAGGCCCAGCCCCCCTAAGTGTATAAATACACACGCATGCAATATAAGAAAATAAACAAAAGAAGGGAGAAGAGAGTGAGAAGAGACATACTACTAATTGAGGACAAAGATTAATTAATTACTCCTATTTAGAAGAGTTTAAGTTTGAGCTCCTATTTTGAGAATATGACATGACTTTACTCCTAGTTTGATCCTTCTCCCAAGTTTATAGAGTAAATTAATAAAATACTCTCTCCGTCCCTAAATGAACTTCCCTTTTCGTTTTTTCTTTGTCCCCAAATAAATTTCTCTTTTCCATTAAAAAACCCCTTTTACCTCTTATTTTTTCATACCATACCTATCATATCATACCTTTTTACTAATAATCTACATATTAAATCTTACTTTTACACATCACATCAAGGGTATTTTTGGAAAATCAACATAAAAATATCCCTCCCTTAAATTCTCAAAAAGTCAAAAAGGAAAGTTTTTTTAGGGACGGAAGAAATATAAATATGACCTAGAGAAAATATTACTCTGTATCTAATGAAATTTGAGGTTTTGGATAAGTCTCGAGAAAAGGTGAGCAACATCATATTATTTGCCAAGTTTGAAATTTTGTATAAGACATTATGAGTAAAATAAATGTTACGGTTCAATAAATATAAGAAATTTTATAATATACTCCCTAATATTAATATACTTCGTAATACTGATATACGGAGTATGTTAACTTCTAAATGGAGTTGAAAAGCCCAAAACCTGCCAAACCTGTATATAATACGGATATATACACAGCTTATCAGAGAGCCGCATCACACTTCTTCTTCTTAGATTAGTTCGCCGACTGGAACAGAGGGGGGATCGCCAGCTTGTTCTCCGGAATTCGTGAATTCAATTTGTGATTTCTTCATCAAATCCTTCTAGGTGAGTGATTTATCTCTTGTTAGAATTGATTCGTAGATTAGGGTTCGTTAATATATCTCCGTCTTGAATTTGTAAATATGATTGTTGAATTGTGTGAATAAATAGGTTGAATTGAATTTCGGTTTGGAATTGGGGATATTCTGTTATGATCTTTTCTCTGTTCTTCTCTGCTCCCTTGCTCTCTGTTTCTGGTTTGGCTGTGTTTGCCTGGCCGTCTTCACGCTGCTGTTTCCCGGCGAGGGTGCTACGGCCGCTGTGTGTCCGCTGAAATCGCCGAGCCGCCCTACTGTCCATAGTTTGTTCTGTCTGCTGTTTGCTGGATCTTGATGATGAGGACTGCTGCTGAAAACTAGTCCTCAATTAAGTATTTCAACTAAGTATGAAATTTAAGAATTTAGTTTCTAAAATCATGATTTAGCCCATTATTCTCAATTGATTACAAATTTAGTCCTTCTTTATACTTGACCCCAAATTAATCCAAATTGATTAAACTTTTAAATTGATGATAATTATGTGTCAAATTGAAATTATGAAAATAGGCCACCTGGTATGTCTAGGATGTTCTGACAGAAATCAAATTGATAAGGTTATTGGGATCACCAATCAGTCAGGATTTAGGCCTGGTGGGGCGAGCTTCGCATAACTCACGGGTCTTGGGTTAAAAACGTACGTACGGGAGTCGTTAGCCTACATAGGGCTTCCTTTCTAGGGCCTCCAACCCGACCATTCAGGATTCTCTTTGGTATTAAGCGTGGCCTCGGGAGATCCGTCTTAGTGTCCATGACTCAGTTAGTCAAAAGGAAACCTTAGCCTATAGGTTAAGTGTAGATGAACAACAAGAACTGAATATACATAAATAGTTGATCATGATATTCGATAATGATATTTGCTGATTCTTCTGATATTGTTTGATTATATATTAATGGGTACTAGTATATGAGTTAGTTTTAGCGTTAGATACTTCCACTCTCCTGTTTTTATAGGTAGGGATCAAGGATTAGATGATGAGCAGTCTGGAGGATAGTTATGAAGCGTGAAGTTGGTGGATGGCCTAAAACTATTTGTCTTAAATTAAATATATTTTGTTGGATTTGTTTCTTTAAATTACAAGGATGTTGGATGTTGTTTTGAAAGGCTTCCGCAACGTTTGAATTATTTACTCTGATTAAACTATGATTTGTTCTTAAGTAAATATGATTGAATTTTTATTTTAAATGTTTTAAAAATATTATGCATGTGAATACCGAATTAGTAACAACTCGATTTGCTAAGTCGTTGGTTAGGATTACGCAGGTTGGGGTGTTACAAATAGTGTATATTATACATTTAAAAGTACTTTGTTCTATGAATCAATATTGTTTTTTGTTGCATTTTTTAGGACACAAAAATCTGGAGCTAAAAGATGCATCACAGAGAGATCAAATGGCGTTGTAAGTTTTGTTGCATCATTGTTGAAGTTTAAGTTTTGTTGCATCATTGTTGAAGTTTAATGAATAGTCTGTATGAGTTTCTCTTATTGTGCATTATCATGATATACACAATGCATTTACATGAGAAGAAAATGCATTTTTAGATTCAAGGTAAAGATAATATGTTCTGTTACATTGCATTCTTAGAATCAAAGTAAAATTCTTCTGACACAAATATGATACATCTATATATATTATAGATTAAAATATTCTATGCTACGTTTAAATATGGGTTAGAAACACATTGAAAAAAGTGATTTTTAAAAAATTAAATTGCCTACTCAATTAATAGGTCACGTATAAGATAAGAATCACTTTAAAAAAATATTATTGCCTATTAGCTCAAATGGTAGAGCAGTATGTACTACGTATGTGAGTTCGAATCCTGCATACACGATGATAGTTGTTGATCTAGACATGTGCCTGCTTCCGACACCTGTTTCAATTGCCTTCGATAAAGCTTCCATCTAGAAAGATCTCCATGATTTGTATAAAATTGTGAGCAATATTGCGAGCTGTCTTTTTGGATTGGATTGGAAGACGCGAAAATATTTTGGAATATTTGTAGAAAAGTTGAAGCATTGCACACAGATGTTGCTAGGTCTAAAGAATAATTTCTTAGAGATACAATCAAAACCCTGGATTGCACTCTCTTTTACAATGTGGGTGAGAGTGTGGAGCTCATTAAAAAGCTCTTCATTATCACTCATAGGTCTTGGTGGCTATTTTCTAGCTCATATCTGAACAATAGTTTTTTATCGGATCGATCCGACCCTTGGGGGCAAACACAGGCCTAAGCTGAAATATATGTTTAGGAATTGGCACAGAAAGGCCCTGGAGTATCCACCTTTCAAACGCACTCTAGCAATCAAGGGCTTTCAAACTACTGAACCATTTGATTCTTTAATTTTCTTAAGAAATGCGATGGAGCATGATGTTTTCTACGAGGAAATAGAATCAAAGTATCAAATTTTTGAAATGTTTGAAGAAATAGTTTGCTTAAAATATTCCAAAGAAAATCCAGATCAAGTGATAGAGAAAGTGTGTCTACTTGAGAGCCACGGTAGAGTATGCATCGAGAAAAAAAGCATCTATTTCCATGGAATTGAAAATGACTATCATTAAATATCTTGATAGCTCTGCATCTTCAGATGATGAGAGCGAGATGAGTAGGCTACTTATAAAGTTATAATTGATCGTGTCAAGAAAAACATATGATGCCCATGGTAATGAACAAATTCTGGAGATGAAAGTGTTACCAGATTTGAATGATCTATGCATGACATTTGCTCTTAATTCTGGGTGACGATGTTGCAATATTTGAATGATTTATGACATATTCTGGGGCTGGAGGTGTAACAAGATTTGAATGATTTCTGACATAAACTTTAGTTTAACAATCCTCAATAACACTGTGCAGAAGAATACTAAGAGCAAATATGCTGTAAAATGAAGAGAAGAAATGAAGTGGTGGGAGGGGGGGGGGGGGGGGTAGGAGGCAAGCCTCCCAAAGTTTATGTCAGAAATCATTCAAATCTTGTTACACCTCCAGCGCTAGAATATGTCATAAATCATTTAAATATTGCAACTTCGTCACCCAAAATTAACAGCAAAGGTCATGCATAGATCATTCTGGTAACACTTTCATCTCTAGACTTTCTTCCTTACCTTGGGCATCATATGTTTTTCTTGACACGATCAATTATAAGTAGCCTACTCATCTCCCTCTCATCTTCTAAAGATGTAGAACTATCAAGATATTTAATGATAGCTATTTCCAATTCCCTAGAAATAGATGCTTTTTTTTCTCAATGCATACTCTACTGTGTCTCTCAACTCTTCTAGTAGACACACCTTCTCTATCACTAGTTCTGGATTTTCTTTGGAATATTTTAAGCAAACTATTTCTTCAAATATTTCAAAAATTTGATACTTTTTCCCTCGTAGAACATATCATGTTCCATCGCATTTCTTAAGAAAATTAAAGAATCAAATGGTTCGGTAGTTTGAAAGCCCCTGATTGCTAAAGCTCATTTTAAAGGTGGATACTCTAGGGCCCTTTTATGCCAATTCCTTAACATATATTTCAGCTCAGGCCTGTGTTTGCCCCAAGGGTCGGATCGATCCAATAAAAACTACTGTTCAGATATGAGCTAGAAAATAGCCACCAAGACCTATGGGTGATAATGAAGAGCTTTTTAATGAGCTCCATACTCTCACCTACATTGTAAAAGAGAGCGTAATCCAGGGTTTTGATTGTGTCTCTTAGAAATTTGTTCTTCAAACCTGGTAACATCTGTGCAATGCTTTTAACTTTTCTACAAATATTCTAAAATATTTTTGCGTCTTCCAATCCAATCCCAAAAGACAGCTCGCAATATTGCTAACAATTTTATAGAAATCATGGAAATCTTTCTAGATAGAAGCTTTATCGAAAGCAATTGCAACAGGTGTCGGAAGCAGGCACATGTCTACATCAACAACTATCATCGTCTATGCAGGATTCGAACTCACAAACGTAGTACATACTGCTCTACCATTTGAGCTAATAGGCAATAATATTTTTTTAAAGTTATTCTTATCTTATATGTGACCTATTCATTGAATAGCAATTTATTTTTTTTAAAATGACTTTAATTCAATGTGTTTCTAACCCATATTTAAACGTAGTATAGAACATTTTAATCTATAATATACACACATATGTACATATATATATATCTATGTATGTATGTGTATATATGTATGTATATGTGTGTGTATATATATATATATATGTATGTGTCATATTTGTGTCCGAGAATTTTACTTTGATTATAAGAATGCAATGTAAGAGAATATATTATCTTTACCTTGAATCTAAGAATGCATTTTCTTCTCATGTAAATGCATTATATATATCTTGATAATGCACAATAAGAGAAACTCATACAAACTATTCATTAAACTTCAAC
Source organism: Cuscuta australis (assembly GCA_003260385.1). Taxonomy (NCBI): domain Eukaryota; kingdom Viridiplantae; phylum Streptophyta; class Magnoliopsida; order Solanales; family Convolvulaceae; genus Cuscuta; species Cuscuta australis. Next base: position 720,642 of record NQVE01000183.1, read on the forward strand.
AATGATGCAACAAAACTTACAATGCCATTTGAACTCTCTGTGATGCATCTTTTTTCAGTTTTTTAATTTTTTGAGCCCTTAGATCTTACATATAATGGAGGAGATCCATTCTTATTTCTTTTATTAGATTGCATTCTCACTTGATTTTATATATACATACATACATACATACATACATACATACATACATACATACATACATATATATATATATATATATATATATATATATATATATATATATATATATATATATATATATATATATATATAAAATCCTTAAACAGTACAATATAGTGGTGTTTTTCTAGTAGCTGCTTATTGATTTATTGTTTATAAACAGTTTTTAACTTGATGCTTATAAGTTAAAATTTCTTTCATGTAGATTAAATGATATGAGTCATTTGGGGATATTTATAAGGTGAGAATAATTTTGTAAGTAATCTGGTCAAAAAAAGAGAAACAGAAAAAATTAACTTAAATAAGTAAGATCTACTTATTTTTCCTTATAAGAAGCTTATAAGTTAGTTTATATGCACAGAGAATTACGACATCTACTGACTTATAAGTTAAAACAACTTATAAGCAGTTTTAACCAACTTATAAGCACAGTAAAACACCCACATACTCTTTTTGTCCCAATTTATAGTGCAGACTATAATTTTTTACAGAAGTTACTACTTCCGTCTTAATGTATTTGTCCAGTTTCGCTATTTCGAGTCAATGTGAACAAACTTTGAACTCCAATTACTTTCAATTTATATTGCATATTAGCATAATGAAATACAATTTTGAAAGTTCTCAATACGATAAATCTATTAAAGTCATTTTTATGTTAAAATACATTACGGGTTTATTTAATTGGAGCTCAAAGTTTGTCCAGTTTGACTCAAAAAAGTTAAGCGGGATAAATACACTAGGACGAGGGATTATTTTTTATTTAAATTATTTGAAGATTTTGGTGGAATTTAAAACTAAACATTAAAAAACTGAATAAAATTCTTTGAAACAAAAAGTGACATGAGTGTGTTATGACTTATTAAATAGTAAGTAAAAAAAATATTTAAAAAATAAATAAGATTTTAACTATACTCCCTCGGTCTCAAAATCTCTTCCATGTTTTGACTTATAGGTAGTGTTTGACAAGTAGGATTTTTAAATGCATGCATTTCAATTCTAAGATTTAAATTTTTATTTTTATATGGCAAGAGAAGATATATGAATTTGTAATTGAGCTTTTTTATGAATATGATGAATTTGTTTCAAATTAAATTCATATTTGTTTAAGACTTTCAAATATGAAATTTGAACCAAATTTAGATTTGAAATTAAATAAATTAGATAAATTTGTCTCAAATCAAATTCAAATTCTCAAACATGAAATTTGGGCCAAATTCAAATTTAAAATCCAAATAAAAGTTCCCAAACATGCTATTATGGAATATAAGGGAGATATATTTTGGTGCTCACTTTTCAAAAATATCTTGATGTGATGGGTAAAAATATTATGTAATGGATAGGTTATTTGTGAATAAATATGATGTGATAAGTAATGTAAGAATTAATATGAATTTTTTTTAGTACGTAGAAAGGAAAAAATCATTTTGAGACAAAGAAAAGAGAATTATTTAGGACACGAGTATAACCAAACCATATCACCCCATTTGAATAGCACTCCGACAAAAAATTTTCTTCCCGTTGTGCGTTACGATATTTGAGTGGAGTTATTTTCTAAACATTTTATATGAAAAATGATGTAAAAATTAAAAATAAAAATTACATATTAAAAAACTACATCAAAAGATCTACAAAATTTGAAGTGACATGACTACATTATTTTATCAAATGAACAATGAAAATAAGCCAACAAAATGAATACAATTTGACTATGTGAAGAGTTAACAAAAAGTGTCCACCCCTATGCTATTTGAACCTTAAGACAAGCCTCTCGTATATGTGGGCTGGTAAGGAACCAGAGTTGAATGTTGTGCTAATGTGCTCATCCTCAATTAACAGGTAAATTGACCATTTAATTGATAATGATAGTGTGATTTTCATTTATTAAAAACAAAACAAAAATTGTAAGTTCACAGACTCATGTTTGATTAGTAACAAACAATGGAAAACGAAGCTGGAGAACAGTTAGATTGTGTCAAACCATGAATCAAAGTCATCACTGAGTTTATTAGATCTGGTGACAGCTTTTGCCTCATCTGCTGGTGACCCCTTACTTTTGTTAATGGTCAGAATGGATGTTTCATTGAGCAGATCATCGACACAATCTTCGAGCTTCATGTCCCTTGGCACAGATAGATTGGGAACCTTTTGACTCGATGAAGCCCTTTCTGGCAATGATGATGAAGATGAAGCATGTTTTTGTGGCAAAAAAGAACCCCGATGTGATTCCTCTACCCTTTCTGACTCCAGAGGCTTATCAGTAAATGAGCCCAAAAGCATGTCAAGCTCATCCTCTGCCTCAAATTTTGATGGCTTCTTAGCAACAGACTTCGTATTGAATTCGGGAGTGTACCTCTGCATGCCGGTTTGTCCCATTTCTGTCCTTTCCAATGCCTCATCCTTCGCACTGCCAGTAGATTTTGAGACTTCCCCGGTGAGAACGTATATCTTACAACTGCTGCTGGTAGCTGTGCTTGTTCTATCAGATGGGCTGCCAACAAAATTATGCAGACTCTTGCTGTCTTCAGATACAGTTTTTGTAGCTAACACATCAAAAACTTCCTCTGCCAATCCACTTGTTCTTTTTGCTGGAGCCTCTTCGTGTTTATTCTCACTAAGCTTTTGCAGTTCCTCCATGAGCTATAATGTGGGTAAAACCATATTACACGGCATTATAGCATCTATAAAAAGGAAAAGCTCAATAGTGAAAATCCGGGAATATCTATTTGCAGTTGAGAAACGAAATTAATAGAGCTAAACTTCATAGTTTGATGCTTAATCTCAAACTTTGTGATTGGCTCTATTAGTGCATCCTTTGTTATTTCTTATTGATGATACAAACATGCCTATAATTTAAGTTACCCTTATTGCTTTGATTTCATATTGATACAGTTTACTCTAAAATATACTCCGTAATGAACAGCACTAATAACTACCAGTTCTGGCAAGTCAGGATCGATGAAAAGCCTTTCTGATAGAGTTGCTTTAGCAAGTTGCTCCGCAAGAGTGTGCAGATTGAGTGAGAGAAAAGTGGCCTGCAAACATAGGACTGCACCATTCAGTATGAGAGTACCAGTCTTTGTTACTCCACGAAGGTTATATATGGGCAGTCAAAAAATCTAAGGAAATAATAAGCCAATAGACATGTGGTAGTGCTAGTAAACTAGATAAGGCTCTAGGCCCCTAACAGAACTACATTGACTTCCTAAGTGAAATTACATACTCCCTCCATTTCTTTTTACTGGTCTCGGTTGATCAATCACTATCCACAAGTCACTATCGATAGAGTCAAATGATATCCTCTGTCCACACTAATCATTTTTTAAAAATAATATAGTCAACCCACATATTGTTTAGTAGAGATTTTGATATAATATTTAAATGTATAACTTTATTTTCTAAAATTACACCAACTTTATATAAATTGAATTGAAATAACTTCAGCCAAGTATTGTAAGCCAAAACGAGACCACTAATTTGAAACCGAGGGAGTATATTCCTTGAACTCTTCATTGTGCACCACATTATATAAACTGTTCTCTTTTTCACCAAGTCATTTGGAAAAGAAACTGCTATTGTACCCAAACATAATAATTAAGAAGAGTGCCCCTTCAGAAGTATGGAACAGCTAGAATATGAAATAATTCCTAATTTCAAATAGTACTTGTTAGATACTCCTCACGTTCATTTGGCATCACCAACCCGTTTACTCAATATGGTCAAACATCTCTATAACAGCCATCTTCTACAACAGCAATTCACTATAGCATCCTTATTTCTTTTAGAACGGATTTGTATGTGTAGTTTTATTTCTCTATAACAACATTCTAGCTATAACATTTATAATTGGTACCAACTTTGTAAACGTAACCCTCTATGACAATGTATCTTCATTAAATATAATATTATGCAATACCAGGCCCAAAACATATGGCTTAACCTTTTTTTAATGAAAAATCTTCTTTAATACTCGGCATTTACTCCTTAATTCCAAAACTATGACTGACCTCTTTATTATCAAGTATTTACTCCTTAGAACACAAAATATGAATCATGAGTTCAAACATTTTATCATTGCTAATAAGTTAGAACCTAGAAAACAAGCTACAGTTGCAAACTTTTTGACTGAATCAAGACAATACATTGATGATACAAAGGTGTAAAAATAATTTTTTTCTGTCCATTTGTATTTATAACAGCATGTTGTTGTATCCGTTTAACAACATACTGTTATAGACATATAGGAACATGCTCTTATAGGTGTATAACATATTGTTATACGCGTATAACAGTCATTTACTATAGTACCAAAAAAGTGTGAAACCAAATGAGACAAATGAGGCTATTATAGAAAGGTTTGACTTATCATAGTATCCCAAGAAGCTGTTAATTCCAAGTAATGGCAAAAAGACATACAGTGCACAGTAGCTCCAAGGCTTGCATGTTTATGCTTTAATGAATCTTAGACTTTAAAATTCGAAAACTTATATGGTTCCCCAATCCCGAAAACCTGGTCCAGTGGGAAACATTAAGCTAAAGTAAACATTTTGACCTCAAAGAAACTAAAAACTAAACAATTCTACAAACTAGTCAATGAATAGAAATTTACTTTGAGTAATTTACAAAAGGATAAAATGTGTAAGAGAAGTTACTAGCCCGTTGCAGACATTCAATTAGAAAATGTTCAGTTTTGGCTACATAAGAAATGATCCAATGACGTGATACATGAACCCTTTTGGTTGCCCGATACTATTGAAATCAACATTCTACTAAAAGATGATGAAGTGGAAAGAATGCATGATGTATGTTCATGATTTCTTCCAATAGCATTCCAAAGTTTAGCAAAAAGACCTAGTTGAATTCTTCACCAAATCAGTAGATTACCATTACCCAACTAACAATATATAAGATGAATTATGTTTTTCAACACATTATTAAGACAAACAAGGAAAGGAATGTCATTCTAAACCATCAAAAGAAATATATGATCCAAACAGTAGCAGCCAAGCCTTAATCCCTGTTCAATTGGTCTAAACCAAAAGAATTGTCATAAAGGATAATTTCAATAGCATGAAAAGGTCCAAGCTTCCTAATATCTATTTCCGCCTCAACAATATGTACCAGTTTCGAGCAAAAGACACATATCAGCTCTAAAATTGGCAAAGATATACATGACAAAGAAAATACCTCATCTGGGGGAGGCGCTTTATCTTCGGACCCAAAAATGTCATCTGCAATCCAGGATGCTATGCTTTGCCCTTTAGTGGAAAGCAATGGACCAAATCCCTGGTAGAAATCTAAGAAACAATGTCAATCATCACAATATGCAAAATCTTCAGCACCACACAATTTGAATGAAAAATCATCCTAACTAGCAGGATGCAAAGCAACGCATTCAATACATCAAAGTATCACAATGATCAAGAGAGTCACCATGTAGAACATCATCAAACAGAGGTTCACTCTGTGAAGAATACCCAGACTGAGCCTTGGCTTCAGAGATCAAGTAAGCATAGTCTGCCCCCTTACTCTTCGGGGCTACAACATCCGAACCTGCCTCAGATAAACTCTCTCGAGGAACCACATTTCCAGAATCTAACTCATACCCTTCCTCTGCTTCTTCATATCGATCCCAATTCGAAGGGAGTCTTCTAGAACCATGGCTCTGTACAGGTTTATCCTTCCCTTGCTTCCTACTTTGCTTCTTATCCCCAGTAGATGACGAACTAGGGCCAGCAGAAGCAACCTTGGACGGATGAGGTTGCTGATTCTTCTTACTTAGATGCAATGAGTGAGCTCTTTTCGACTTCGCCAATGATTTTGTATCCATTTCTAGGTCGGACTGAAGGGCGGGATTTAGCAATATACAGTATTACAGATTGATAAAAACAGGAAAAAAAATGTTATTTTGCACATGTATATAATATTAATCAGGGTGGAGATCATAGAAAGTTGATCGAATCGAACGAAAGTGAGTGTTTTGAAGAAGGAGAAAAAAAGGGAAGAGATAAAATTGCGCACCTGAGAATGATGAGATCGAGTGGGAGGCTCAAAACGGAAGAGGAAGAAGAAAAGCTTTATGCTCTGTTTCCTCTTTGTTGGATTTTTTCTTGAAATGGATGGGCTGGCCCAATGTATTGTTCCACAAATTATTATTCTCCAGAGTTTCAACATTCGTTAGTCGGCCCAGGAATAGGTTGCTGGCAGTTTTATGGTGGACATATGATTCACATAGTTTCTCACATAATTTTTTATTTATTTTTTAAGAAATACTTACCTCAACACTTATTAAGGAATATTTATCTTGCATATATATATATATATATGAGATTGACTTCGGTGAGATGACATGCTTCGGTGAAATGACGCAAAACTCACCACATTACACTGCAAAGCTCACCAATGGCCAATGTAAAGCTCACCTGAAAATAAAGCAAAGCTCAACACTTTGAACACCAAAACTCACTTTTTTTTAATTTTAAAAATTAAAAATAAAATAGCAACACCGGTCAGCAGCGGCGGCGCGGCGGAGACCGTCGGCAAAGGTCGGCAGCGGCGGTCGGCGGCCGCCGGCGGCGGCGGCAGGCGGTCGCCGGTGATGGTCAACGGTCATTGGTCAAAGTCTAGTCAGCACCCCTTCCTTTGATTTTATTTTTTCAAAAAAAATTCAAATTGCTGAAAAAATATGGTGAGTTTTGCCTAACAGTTTGGTGCCATGCTATGGATGAGAAATATGGTCAAAGTCTAGTCAGCACCCCGTGTCATTTAAAGAAGCCTCCAAATATGAGGTTTGGCGCCATGCTATGGATGAGACATATAATGCATTGATTAAACAGAATACATGGGTTTTTGTTCCCAGGCATTAGGGTTGATCTCTGATTGGTTGTAAGTGGGTCTACAAAGTGAAGCATAATGCTAATGGTTCTATTTCGCGCTATAAAGCGTGCTTGGTGAAAAAGGGGTATACTCAAGAGTATGTGTTGGATTACTTTGAGACATTCAGTCATGTGGTTAAGCCATAGACTATTCGTATTGTTTTTAGTCTTGCTCTTCATTATAATTGGCCGCTTCGTCAGCTGGATGTATCTAATGCTTTCTTGCATGGTAAACTTGACAAAAAAATTTATATGGCTCAACGTCCTGGATATGTTGATCCCAGGTTTCCTAAGCATGTTTGTAAACTTGTCAAGTCTTTTTATGGTCTGAAACAGGCTCCCAGGGCTTGGTATGAATGTCTCCCTGCCTTTCCATGTGCATCTGGGTTTCGCAACAACAAGCATGACACTAGCTTTTTATCTATCGTCTGCCTGCGGGTATGCTGATATTGCTTTTTTATGTTGATGATATTGTTGTTACTGGTAGTTCCTTTGTTCTAGTTTAAGAGTTTATCAGTAGGATGTGTGGTGAGTTTAAGACAAAATATTTGGGTCCGCTTGATTATTTTCTTGGTTTAATTTGGAAGAATCTCGTATGACCTCTTCTCTTGTTGTTTTCCAAAAAAAGTATGCTATGGAGCTTATTCATCACACTAGCCTCAAAGACTGTAAGCCTGTTTTGTCACCCTTACCCGTCTTTCGTGGTACCACCGTGGGTAGGGGGTGATCTATTTCCTGATCCCACTTTCTTTCGAGGTCTTGTTGGAGGACTTTAGTACCTTACTACTACACGGCAGGACATTCAATTTGTTGTCAACTATGTCTGTTAGCGTATGAATAATTCTATAGAGGATGATTTCCAAAGCTTAAAACGGATTCTACGGTATGTTAAAGGAACTCTTTTCAGAGGACTAGTTTTTCATTCTGGTGACTTACAGCTACAAGCTTACTCTGAGTCTGACTGGCAAATGATATGACTGATGGACATTTCGTCACAGGCTATCTTGTTTAGCTTGGGCCAAATCAAATCTGATCTCATGGAACACGGAAAAACAAACTCGTGTGTCTAACTCTTCTATGGAAGTTGAGTATCGAGCTCCTTCATCTGTCGCCTCTAAGGTTATGTATCTTACCTATAATCTCCATGACCTCCGTGCACCAGTCTCACCTCCACAGCTTATTTGCGATAATCAGTTCGTTATTTGTCTCACTAAGAATTCAGTCTTCCATAAACGTATGAAGCACGTAGGTATTGATTTTCACTTTGTTCGTGAACAAGTTATTGCTGTATTAGAGAGAGTCTCAAGGTTAAGTTTCTTCTCAAGTTGAAGATGAATTCTTCATACAATAGTCACAATGAAATCGTATAGTATTGAATGAAAGAGTAACAAAATTTGTTTGAATATTCTATTTGAGAGATGCATACAACTGAGGGATCGAAGACCAAAAGAGATACTAAAAATAATATCTTGTTCAGGTACTAATTCTCTATCAAGGGCAAGAGAAGTGACAATATTGAGAGCACCATGAAGCTAAGGTTGGTTTGCATACTCAAAATAATATCTTGTTCAAGTACTAATTCTTTGTCAAGGGCAAGAGAAGTGACAATATTGAGAGCACCATCAAGCTAAGATTGGTTTGCATACTTGATTGTCCTTTTCAGAGATTATGAAGTTGTTCCTTCAGTTGAAAAATTTGAGTGCGTGATGGAGAATTATACCGTTGATGAAGTTGATCCCAAATATAAGAGGTGGTGGAACATATGTGAACAAAATTTTGAATTTTCGGAGAGAGTAGAGCTAGAAGAGAAGCATGCAACTAAGCGTCAATAATTGTCCATTGATCATAAGCAAGATTATATTGGGTTTCATAATCGGTTCTTTTTCTGAACCAGTCGTGGATTTTTTGTCAAGTATGGTCGGCGGTGGTGCCGCTTCTCTACCATCGACATATCCGAAGAGTCAATGAGCTTGAAGGTTGTCCTCACAGTGGAAGTCTAAGATAGATAATTGTTGTCGTCATCCAACTTGGTCAGGGACGAGAGAATGAAGATTGCGGAGAAATAAGAACAAACCACCAGGGAGTGTGTCGAACGGATCTCTTCCGCCCTTTGTCATGTCGATCACAAGATGCGATGATGAAGAGAAAAAAATACTGGCTAAAGGTGACGAAGAAATCGACACAAATTGCCAACAAAGAAAAGACGTGCGATCAAGAGAAGGAGAAGAGGACCAACTAGGTTTTAGGGGAAAAAATGTGGCTCCGACACCATATTGAATAATGGAATAGTCATATTACTCAAAGAAAAATTAAGTGTACAATGAAGTATAAATCAGAGATATTCCTATCCTACCATAAATAGGAATATAGAGTTAGCTAATAATCAAACACAACCATAAATATTACTCTCCCCGTCCCAACTAAAATTGTTTATTTACTATTCCCAAGTTCAAATTAAACTTCATTCACTTTCTTTCTTTTTATAACGGTAGTCATTTGATAAAATAAAATAGTCATGTTACCCCTAGTTTTGTAGATCTTTTGATGTAGTATTTTAACATGTACTCCCTTCGTCCCTAAATAAACTTTCTTTTTTGACTTTTTGAGGATTTAAGGGAGGGATATTTTTGTGTTGACTTTCCAAAAATACCCTTGATGTGATGTGTAAAAGTAAGATGTGATACTCCCTCCGTCCGGAAATGTTCTTCCCATTTGAGTTTTCAAATGTGAAGAACATTTCCGGACGGAGGGAGTATGTAGATTATTAGTAAAAAGGTATGATCTGATAAGTAGGGTATGAAAAAGTAAGAAGTAAAAGGGGTTTTTTAAGGGAAAAGAGAAGTTTATTTGGGAACAAAGAAAAAACGAAAGGAGAAGTTTATTTAGGGACGGAGGAAGTATTTTTTATTTTTTAACTTTACCCAAATTTTCAGTTAAAATAATTTGAAAATAATTTCAGTTAAATATCATAAACCGAAACAAACAATATAAATTTGGACAGAGCGAGTATTATTGTTATTATTTCCTAACACGATATACTCGCTCGGTCCCTGAAAACTTTTCTCCTTTCTTTTTTCATCCATCCCAAAAAACACTTCTTATTTCTATTAAAAAGTTACAGAGTACTTTTACCTCTTACTTTTTCATACCTTACCTATCACATCATACCTTTTTACTAATAATCTACCCATCAAATCCTACTTTTACCCATCACATCAAAGGATATTTTTGGAAATTTAATACCAAAATACACTCTCATTAATTCTCTTCAAAATCAAAACATCCCATGTTTAAAGGGAGGGAGGGAGTGTATCCCATATTAGTATCACCTTTGTCGTCCTAAAATGAGGTTATTAATTAGGAGTAATTTACCTAAATAAAACTAAAACATAATGATTTTCTCAATAAAAAAATTATTCGTATGATGAGAATATACTACCTTCGTTCTTGATTATTCAGTCCTGCTTACACTTTTTGTGGAGAATGTACCACATATATTCAGTCCTGCTTACACTTTTTGTGGAGTATGTAATATGTAATGCGCTACGTACTTTTTGACAGCGAATGACTGACTCATCAACTGCCTGACCGTCGGGTGCATGTAATTAACCAGCCGTTAGTTAAGGACGACGCCGCGCATTCATATACCTTATTAACCAGTGGCTGTCTGAAGGAAGCTAGCATATAACATATACTCCCTCCGTCCCAAAAAGATTTACACGTTTCAAAAAAATTGTGTCCCACAAACCCTTACCCATTTCTATTAAAAACCCACTTTTACCACTTACTTTTTCAAACCCTACCTATCACATCATACCTTTTTCCTAATAATCTTCACATCACATCCTACTTTTACCCATCACATCAAGGGTATTTTTGGAAAGTCAACACAAAATTATCTCTCCCTTAATTTCAATTTTAGTCAAAATGGGTAGCACTTTATGGGACGGAGAGAGTACATGGTACGTACGTACGTGCACTAAGAATTATTATATGTTCTGATTTTTATGCCAATAATTAATAATGAGGGAAGAAAAAGGAACCCATTATGCGTTGTTACTGTTAAGCTAGGCTTTGTTTGTAGTGACACAAAAAAGTGCATATATGAGTTTGAATTGGGTGCCAATATATATATATATATATATATATATATATATATATATATATATATATATATATATATATATATATATATATATATATATATATATATATATATATATATATATATATTATATATATATATATATATATATATATATATATATATATATATATATATATATATATATATATATATATATATATATATATATATATATATATATATATATATATATATATATATATATATAGTCGTGCGTGCGTGCGTGCACAGAAACCAGAGACGGTATATATGAATTTTCATACGTGAAAAGCAGTGAAGTTTTATCTTTTAATTTCAAGCAAGCTTTCCTTTGCTGGTAAAGTGGCAAAGTAAATAATAAAGAGGTTTTCAAGAGTAAATGGTGCAATGGTGATTCCAAAGGCATGTTGTTCACTGACAAGGCTGCCTTTTATCACCTTTCTTAATTGAGGGTGTCTTTGTTTCCCTCTCCTATTTATATTATTATTACTTCATTCTCCCTCACTTTACTCACGGAGTAGAATTCTCCCTAGCCTGGCCCTCTATTAAGAAGAGAGAGAGAGAGAGAAGTTTGAAGTAGACATATATATATATATGTATATATATATATATATATAGCACTACTTGAGCAAGAAAATTCCAAACAAATTATTAAATATGACAGAAAACCAAGTTCTCCAACTAGTCCCAATGAATGGTCTCATCACTCATCAAACCCCTTCAAGTATGCCACTACTACCAGCAGCAGGATCCAATCCCACTCCTCCTCCTAAGAAAAGGAGAAACCCCCCAGGAAACCCAGGCAAAAAATTAATTAGTTTAAGCGTTTGGTTGAGTTGGTTCCGTTTCAAATCAAATCATTGAAACAATTAATAGTTTACGATTTATGATACAGATCCAGGAGCCGAAGTGGTCGCTCTATCGCCGAAGACCCTAATGGCGACGAACCGGTTCGTGTGCGACGTGTGCGGGAAAGGGTTCCAGAGGGACCAAAATCTGCAGCTACACAGAAGAGGGCACAATCTTCCGTGGAAGCTGATGAAGCAAAAGAGCGACGACGGAGGGGGGAGGAGGAAGCGGGCGTACGTGTGCCCCGAGAAGAGCTGCGTCCACCACAACCCTTCCCGCGCTCTCGGCGACCTCACCGGAATCAAGAAACACTACTTCCGGAAACACGGCGAGAAGAAGTGGAGCTGCGTCAAGTGCTCCAAGCGCTACGCCGTGCAGTCCGATTGGAAAGCCCACTCCAAGACTTGTGGGACTAGGGACTACAAATGTGACTGCGGCACTCTTTTCACTAGGTAAGACTAATAACTTAATCAATCTTGTTTCTACTCTTTCCTCTCTCATTGACACATACAGATATAATGAATAGAAATTCAATCAGATATTCAAACTTATGGTTGAAAATCAATTACTCCCTCCGTCCTATAATGTTCTTTCCGGTTCTGTTTACGAAGTTTGACCGACTTTATTTCAATTCAATTTATTTGATTGTAGGTGTAAAATTTAAAAATAAAATTTATATATTTAAAAACTACACCAAAAGTTCTACGAAACAAGTGACAAGAATATATTATTTTATCAAATACCTAATGAAAATAGGTAAAGAAAGTGATTAAATTTTGACCGTGTGAAAAGTAAGTGGGAAGAACATTTTAGGACGGGGGGAGTAATAATTTTAATGGTTGAAAATCAATGAATAATTTTATGTGAAATTTGCACTGAATAGGACTAAAACATAAGTCTTTTCCCAATGTAGGATTTAAACTTTTTTATTTCTTAAATAGGACTTAATAATGATTAGTGAAAAGAATAATGCCCAAGTGATGCTGGACATTTAGTTGAATAATGACTAATAAATAATGACTGAATAAAAATATATGGTCTATATTGAGAAAATCATTATGTTTTAATCCTATTTAAGTAAACTACTCTAATTTTGAGAAATTTACATAAATAATACTCAAACATAATGACTTCCCATAAATATAGCATCACATGTGTTTTTCTTCCCAATAATGTATCACTTTTAGTCATTATGCATTAGCCATTATTCAAGTAAATATTCGCCATCACTGGACATTATGGACATTATTAAGTGTTATTTAGAGAATAAAACAATTTAAGTGCTATTTAGAGAAATGACTTAAGTTTTAGTGTTATTTAGTGCAAATATTTTATATATAAAAGTACCTTTACTAATTAATACTGGTACTATTTAAGGAATTGAGTATTTTTATAGTACTATATAGGTAACTTTCCCATTATTTATCCATAATAATAATATTAGTCTACTTCTGTTCCATAAAGAATTTTATTTTTTGACTATAAAATTTAAGAAAAATATTGCACCAAATAATAGTGATAAGTGTATAATAAGTGTAATTTGTTGAAAACAGAGAAGTGCGTTGTAGGCGATATGTTCCTTTCGTTTTAAAAATTAATATAGTTCTATGAAAATGTTTATTAAAATTTTGGTCGTTGGTAGTGAACAACGAACAGAATGTCGAAGTAAAATTAAGCATTTACATATAAAGTTGGGATCAACTTTCTAATGCAAAAGTTTAAAGTAATAGGTAGTGATCTACCCTTTTATATATGATAGTAGTATTTTATTAATTTTTTTGATGTGGAAACTTCAACAATTTTTTTTGAGAGATTTAAATGCGAAAAGTTTTACTAATTTTTTTGTGATATCAGCACAGTTAGACTAGTTAAAGGTCAATAGGCCGGTCATGATCATAATTAAGATGTTCAAACCTTGGATAAGATATTTTAAAACATAACGAGTATTTTTATGTAAAAAACGACGTGTTTTTTTTGAATTTATGCATGCTTCTAATTACACTTTAAAAAAGTTGTGATTTCAAAGAAATATGTTACCAAGTAATTGCTAGATGACATTATGTAAAAGTTAAACTTTGACATTATGTAAAAGTTAAACTCAGAATTAGAACATTTAATTTGAATGTTTCTTTTGTTTGTAAATTTTTAACTTTTGTGTATGGGAATTCCTTTAGAAATATTTGCACTAAATAGCACTAAAACTTAAGTCATTTCTCTAAATAGTATTTAAATTGTTTTATTTTCTAAATAACACTTAATAATGTCCATAATGTCCAGTAATGGTGAATATTTACTTGAATAATGACTAATGCATAATGACTAAAAGTGCTACATTTGGAAGAAAAGCACATGTGATACTATTTAGAGAAAGTCATTATGTTTTAGTGTCATTTAAGTAAATTCCTCATTCCTTTAGAGGTTTGAGCATGCAGGAAAGATAGCTTCATAACGCATAGGGCGTTTTGTGATGCATTAGCCAAGGAGACAGCCAGACTTTCTGCAGCTTCGAACATGCAATGCGCCACCGCGGCCGCGGTGGCTCTATCAGGTGGCCTCAACTGCCGCCACCACATAATGGCAGCGCCAGTCGGTCAAGGCCCGCCGCCGCCACATAATGACTACAACAACAAGATGATGATGAACTCAGTAAGACAATCTGCTGGGCTTCTTCCTCCATCATGGATGGACCCCACAACTTCCCAAGCCCTAGATATCCAATCATTTGGTTTTCTTCCCTCCTTGTTTGGCACCCAATTCCAAACGACGTCCTCGTCGCCTTCTGCAAACATGTCGGCGACCGCCATGCTGCAGAAGGCGGCGCAGACGGGGTCCACCACAACAAGTGACCTTTCATTGCTAGGCTTGAAGTGTGACAACAACAACAATAATTGCCTCCCAATCATGGACCAATTCCAGATTTATCCCTCCAGTCGTAGGTACATCATGCAGAATGAAGTTGTCACCGGAGGGCAAACTAGGGATTTCTTGGGAGTTGGAGTTCAGTCAATGTGCAACGTCCCTTCATCTCTCAATAGATGGATATGACAAATAAAATTTGGTTAATTAAGTTCCAAGAAAAGAGGAATTGTTCAAGATCTATTTTGTATGGATTTTTTTTATATAATATTACCTCCATTCTTGAGTAATTGTTAAGTACTAACTTTTTCAGTTAAAATTTATAATTTTTAACTACTAATTAAATAAAACTGACATTAAATATTGATATATACAAAAATACTTCTACTCCCTCCATTCCACAAAAATCTTCCTCTTTCGTTTTTTTTTGCTTTCCACAAAACACTTCCACTTTCTATTAAAAAACCACTTTTACCACTACTTTTTCATACCCTACATATCACATCATACTTTTTCACTAATAACCAAACTATCACATCTTACTTTTTTCCATCACATCAGGGGCAAAATTGGAAAGTCAACCAAAATTACACTTTCCTTATTTTTCTCCAAAGTCAAAACCGGAAGGGTTTTGTGGAACGGAGGGAGTACTATATTTCTTGTATAAAATATTTTCATAATATTTTTAATCTAATTAATATACCATATATTTTTTTATATAATTCTAATTCAAACATAAAAAATAATTGACTGTAAGAAATAAAAATTTGAAAAGTATCTAGGGATGGAGGTAATACCAAGGATGAGATCATGATATTACTAGTGTCTTACTCCCACCATTTTTAAAACAACTTCTTTTTTATTGTTTTCATTTTTTCAAAATACTTTCATTTTGTAAAAAATGACTAATATATCAAAATAAAGTCGTTGCAATAATAAACTTCATTCAATTTGCATTAATATAATAAGTTATTTTAATAATTTGTGTCTCTTTTTTATTTGATGTTAAGAGTATAATTAGAAAGTCAAACTACGGAAATAAATATGATGTAGGTCTCAAGTCAAAGTAGAAATGGTTTGTAGAAACCGAAGGAGCACGTACTATATATACGACCATAATAAATAGTCTGATGGTGTTAATCTTAGTGGCAAACTTAATATTATACGGAGTACTCCATAAGATTAAGAACATTCATATTTTTGTCTGTTGATGTGAAATGGCTTAAGAGTGATGATATATATTTGAAGTTTGTTTGAATTAATAAACGAAAATAAAAATTAAAGTACTCCCGAGTGAGAAAAAAAAACTAATGAGCTGACAAGAAAGTGGTGAGGGACGTTGGTGAGGTGTGGAAAAAGAGAGGATTTTGGTATTTAGCAAACCTTTACCTGAAAGAAAAGGTGGCATTTGAGTGCATGAAAGAAAGATAAAAGAAAAGGTGTTTGGTCTTTGATAGTAAAAAAATGCATGATTAAATACTTTATACATCCAAGCTAAGTTAAGTGTACTGTTAAGATATGACTTAACGGGTATCGCTTCGAGCCGATACACACTCCAGCAATGAGATTAAAGTAGATAATTTGCCAACAGGAAAGCTGGTTGACGCAGCCTTTGTGCAAGATTGGAAGGGAGTTCTGTTTGGGTTTTAATTCTCTACCCTTCATTAAGGAAAAAAACATATATAAATAGGCAGCAGAAAAGGTCAAGCTGCTAACAGAATGGAATCAGTCAACAAAATCAATGAAATGAACCAACAAAAATAACAATGAATAAAAGTAAAACTGTAAATAACTTAGAATAATATTCTAAGTCTTCCGAACACGTCCCCCGAACATGATTTATCGGGAATAATCCTCCAAGTATTTTGGAGTCCCACGAGTTCGACCTGATCGACGTACCGCCGGCTGAGATAACCTCGTATCATGTACAAGACTCACCTAATTAATTAAGAAGGAGATCCATGCATATTCTGATATCTTGAACCCTTTTCAAAGGTGTACGTTCTCTTTATAAAAAATGGTGGTTTTTTTTTGTTCTTAAAAGAGGTGGAGTAGGAGTAGTGGGGGCAAAAAGCAGATGGTCCCGACTAAAAAAAATTGCTGCGGGGTATATCCTTATTAATTTTGTGATAAGAACTCATAAGTCTAATTATTTTCTAAAATATACTACGAGGTACCTTAAAATTTCCAATAACATACTACTATACGAGATGAGATTCCGTCCATATTCTATCAAAACGAAATTTCTCCGTTATCTTCTTCATCTTCTTCTTCTTTCCACTTCATCTTCTTCATCTTCTATTCTTCAATCCTTCTTCTTTTTATTTTTCTTTTTCTTCTTCTTTTTTTTTCTTTTTTCTTCTTCTCCTTCTTCCCTTCTTTCCATCTGACCCAACCCTCTTCCACCCCTCTTTTTTCATCTTTTATATGTATTATTATTATTATCATCATCATCATCATTATTATTATTAATTGCAAACTCTGTCCATAATTTTTTTCAATTAACTTTTTTTGGTCAAAGTTCCTAAATTTTGACCTTGATGTGCGAAAAAACTATTGTATTATGATATAAATGTAATATCAATAAATTATTTTTTAAAAACATAGTTTTGAAACATTAATTTTTATAATATATATGTGTGTGTGTGTCTATATATATGTATGTATGTATGTATGTATGTATGTATGTATGTATGTATGTATGTATGTATGTATGTATGTATGTGTATATATATATATATATATATATATATATATATATATATATATATATATAAATGGTTAAAGTGATATATTTGAACCCCTAAAAAGTCAAATCAGAAAAAGTTTGCGACAAATGGTGTACTACTGTTATTGGGAACGCCGCCACTGTTGGTCTGTGGTTGCTAGCCGCCTTGTTGCTTTTTCATTCGTCGTTTCCTTCCGTAGTTGTCACCGGGTGGTCACCGGCCGCTGTTGAGAAAATAATAATAATAATAATAATAATAATAATAGTAATAATAATAATAATAATAATAATAATAATAATTTCCTCAAAATATATAATAACAATAAGAATAATAATACTCCCTTCACAGCCTGTGGCCATTCCCAATCCGCGGGAGCCTTCTTCGGATTTTGTCCTAGTCTCTCATTCACCAAAATTCGTCCCTGGGACATCCGTTCGAACACCGTGGCCCTCAGGTTCTTAGTCTCCATATTAAGTGGCTGCGTGGTAGCCCGGAGTCCCACTGGTGCCCTGTTTATTGTCTAAGGTCGACTGTGATTATCCCTGTTGTTCCGAGCTAACTCCTCTTCCAGATGCATAGTGATCTCCTCCCTTTCCCTTTTAATATCCTCTAGGTTCCGAATCTCACGTACAATAGGACAAGATTGCCCTCCTATCGTACGTAGAGTCTGGCGTGGCTGTCCAGCCGAGTCATGAGGGATCCCAGAAGGACCCGAAGTCTCTCGTACCCATGAGTTGGAACAATGGCGTGTTGCTCAGATACCCTTGCCCTGCCGAACGACTGTTGCGAGTTGGCAGCGTTGCATCTGGAATTCCTTGTTCTTCACCCAGCCATATTCTCACAGTATTTTTCTCACAGTCAATCTCTCAATGAAAACACCAATGATGGTGTTTATCCCAACAACTATGGTGGCACGAAAAACTTGTAGGTAAATAAGAACGATCTAGATTGAATATATGACTCTCGCGTACTTTTATTAGCTTATTTAAGCTTGAGTTACAATAGAGGATTTATCTCCTATTTATAATCTAACACTATTACATACATGGTAGGTAATTTGTGCGCTACATTATCAAGCTGATTGGTTATCGTGCGTCAATTATGGGCGAGGAATCAGTCGTTAATCACCCCCTGCCCCTCCCAATCCCACGATCAAGGGAATTGCGCTTGCCTTATATCTCGTGATCAATCCACCTTGACGAGCTGCATTACTTCATTCAGTCTCAGGTCTGACCCATTCTGGCAATCTAGATCTGGACTTCATCTCCGTTAGGCCCAAGACAATGTGTTTGGGCCTTTTCGGATCATTCCATGAACCCGATATCCATCATTATCTATACAATTTGGAACACGGATAGATGAGTTTCATCTAAATTAACAAATAAAAATATTGTATTATTTAAATTAAAAAGTGGAAGAAAAAATAAAAATGAGTGTAAATCACAAAAATAGTGACATGGGAAAAAATAAAAATATACAAATTGAAATAATTTTTAAACTATAATTATGAACATAATAATAATCATAATCATAATAATAATAATAATCGTAATAATAATAATAACATGAAAAATACAACATTTTTAGAGTTATTAACTAAGGAAAAGGGAGAGTGAAAAATGAAAATAGGTGAAAAAAAATGGAAAAAAAATGGAAAAAATGGGAAGAAACTATAAAAATTGGAAAAGTTAGAAAAAGATGGTAGAAACATTAAAAAATGGAAGAAACTAAAAGTCAAAATCTTAAGTTCTAAATAACAAGCTCTTATTACTAAATTTCACTTTTTCAGCTCAGGGAGAAATACTAAAATTGTAGTAAGACATAGGAAAAAACTAAAATATGACCTTCATGTTTTTATCTTGATAATATGACTTACATTGTCAATAATGTTAACATATAATACCAAAAAAATACTATGAAAGATCAATATCCAATGTCACATTGTCCCAGTGCAAAGTCTTATTTTCAGAGAAAAATATGTTATTCTTATTTTGGAAATACGGGTCTGTTTGGTGAGCTTTGGAGGTATGATATAAATTTTTAAATCTGAGAAAAATGGTTTGAGTTTTTGAAATCTTAAATGTAGTTGTAACCGACCGTTCATTATTTAAAAAAAATTTAAAAAAAATCCTGATATATTTAGTGATTAGCGGGGATCACTAGGAACGGCCGGGGTGGTTGGCGGTGACAATTGTAGCCTGTGGCGTGGGATGGTCGACGGTCGTGAGAGATATCAAATGGGAGAAAGACCAAAGTAAGACTAAAACATTGAAAATATACCAAAATAGCACTTCCATGTTTGTATTCCCGAAATAGGACTTACATTACCAAACGTGGTCATGTACATTACCAAAAAAAGTATAGTAATGTGCACATGTATAGTGCCACATTACCACAGTACAAAGTCCTATTTCAGAAAAAAAACATGAAAATCCAATTTTGGTAGTTTTCTCTATGTTTTAGTCCTATTTAGGGTGATTTCTAATATCAAATCCCAAGATTGATATCTCCCAAATTCGGGAGTCAAAATCCTTTATTAGGAAGATTTGTGATATCTAGAGATCTCAAATTTGATTTCTTTTTATGTTTCACCAAACACCTAAAAAAATTTGATATCGGTAAAATTGAAAAGTCAACTACAATTTAATCATTCCTTATTTTGACCTTTGGTCAAATTACAAAGTGTTTTCTCAAACGGGGGAGTATATAGTTGTGAGTAATTTACCTAAATATGACTAAAAGATAATGACTTTTTCAATATAGAACCATATGTTTTTATTTTCCAATGTAGGACATTTGGTCATTATCAATTAGTCATTATTCAACTAAATGTCCATTATAACTGGATATTACTCCTCTCACTACACACTATTAAGTCCTATTTAGTATATAAAAAAGTTTTAAATTGTACATTGGGAAATGACTTATGTTTTAGTCCTATTTAGTGCAAATTTGACTTGTTTAAATTTGTTCTTAATTAGTTCATTTCCACTTATATAGTTTGTTTATGTGAAATTTGACTAAATAGAACTAAAACATAATGACTTTCCTAATCTAGGACTTAAACTTTTCTATTCCCTAAATAGGATTTAATAATGTCTTCGTGGAAGGAATAATGTCCAGCAATGATGGACATTTACTTGAATAATGACTAATTAATAATGACCAAAGGTCTTACATTGAGAAATAAAAACATAGGGTCCTATTTGGAAAAAGTCATTATGTTTTAGTCCTATTTAGGTAAATTACTCTTTGTTTATCGGAATAGCTTTCTCCTTCAATTCAGCGTCAATTGCCTTTCAACTTCAAATTGAGCTACGTACGGAGTACTTCACAAGCCACCTCTTCAGTCTCTTTATAGTATGAATGTGAGAATGCCTATGATATGTATGCGCCACTTTCTTTCACTGAGATTGACGACGACTCATCACCTAGCCTTTTACAACGCGTTATAATGTTTGACTAGAGTTATTTTCAAGTTATTTTATACAAAAAAATCGTATTTAATTAAAAAATAAAAATTACATATTTAAAAATTGCATGAAAGGATCTACAAACTAGAGGTGACATGCATGACTATACTATTTATCAAATGAATATGAAAATACGCCAACAATTCAAGAAAGTGAATAAAGTTTGACCTTGTGAATAGTGAACGCTGAACACGATTGTTGAACGGAGGGAGTATCAACTAACGGTTTGGTGCATGAAACCAGCTGTTAGTTAAGGACACCAAATCTTCAAACAGCTTATTATGGCTTCATCATCAAGTGGGGCTGAAGGACAACGTACATGCACTAAGAATTGTATGTTCAGATTTTGATGCCAATAATAATATACTAATAATGAGGAAAAAGGAACCCATCCATTATGCTTGTTAGTTACTGTTAAGGCTTTGTTTCTAGTGCTGCTCTTTATTTGGTGGATGTGAAGTGACACGAAAAAGTGAGTTTGAATTGGGTGCCGGCCAATGGTGCGTGCGTGCGTGCACAGAAAGCAGAGTAGATAGGATGGACTATGCTTTAAAAGGAGTGAAGTTTTCAAGTTTTTTTTTGTAGGATATATAAGGTATACTACCATTTCGATCTATACTATCTAAAAATATTCAAATTACCCAAACTATTCAAAATGCAATCAATTTTGTTCCTATATTAGTTTTTTGTTCAATCAAGTTCTGCTTTCACATTTCTCTCATTTACTCTTTGTTTGGATGGGAAGAGAAAATGAGAGGATTGAAAATAGGAAGAAAGAAAATGAGGAGAAAAAAAGTTAGTGTTTGGATTAATAGAAAGTGGTAAGAACATAGTGTGAAAAAAGAAAGAAAGCAGTTTCTCAACAAAGAAGGCCACGTGAGAAAAGTTTGCTTTTATGTGGCATTAATAGTTAAACTTTGTTTTCTCACTGTTTTCTTTGCAAACCAAACAATAATTTTTTTTTTAGAAAATGTGTTTTCTCACCTAAACTATTTATTTCTCTCCATTTTCTTACCATCGAAATGAAGTGATATTGCCCCAAAAATTTAGGGATGATCTCTAATTCTACTATAGATAGTCTGAAATTGTTGTCTTAGCATATTAAATTATTCTTATTTTAAATTTTTTTTACTAAGAACAATATACAAGAGACAAGTGAAGAGAAGGACTTGATTGAATAAAAAAAAGTAAAAAGACTAAATTGATTTGATTTTGAGTACATGAACTAATTTAAATATTTTTAGATAGTACATGGACCTTTACCGTACTTTGTCCTTTTTTTGTGTTGATGGTGAGTAAATAAAGAGATTAACTGGGAACATCCCATTCAATTCCTAGCCCGCGCAACAACAACTTGTATTTACTCCCTCCATCCCAATCATTTTATTCACTTTAATTGCTTTTGTCACAAAGACTATTGAAGAGAATTAAAAGGCCAAATTGCCTTTTGTTGATAATAGGGAACAATATTATCATTTACTTATTTTCCTAATTCTATTGTTTTTATATTTATTATTTTACTATGAATAAAATATTCTCTTGTAATTAATTGCTATATATAGAGATGGAACTTTCATTATTCAATAAGACTAATTATTATTAAATTGTATCATTGTATCAGAGCAAAGATATACTTTCTACCCCAAGAAACCTATTTTTTAACGACTGTGCGCCCATCTCATGCCAGTCAACCGCCCGACGCCATGGCCTCACTATCGGACCCTCTGGCTTGTTGGAAAACAAAGATTGCTAATAAGTTTAATCTTTGTTTGAAAAACAAGAGGGATAATAACACTGTGAAGCAGCATTAGAGAGTCGGTAAAGGAAGAAAATGAAGAACTACTTGATAGACTTAGTGAATCACGTATAAACATTTTCAAATTAAAGTTATTTTGAGATATACCAAAATAGTTTAATCAAATAAGAAGTAAGTAATCTAAAATGAGTATGAAAGTTCTAGTGTCTCGAAACATACTCTTGGCCTTGTACTTATAGGTGAATTTTTGAATAGACGTGTTGATTGGTTGATAAACAACACAACTTTTAACGTAATATTCCAATGCTAGTACTCAAGCATTCGAATGTTTATGGCGGTTAACAAAAAACGGTTAATTCTGTAGTTTCCATAAACGGTTATCGAGAAATATTCGAATGTATTGTTTTATACATTCAAATGTACATTACTTCGAACTCCGTTTACAAAAATCCAAAGGATTTTCATAAAAAAACTAAGTCCAAACAAATATTTTCCAGCTATCCTGGAAGCTTGACCCTGGCTAGGGGCTACCACCCCTTGGACTCCACTACGGAAGATTGCTGCCCCAGACCAACTCTATGGAATTTGCAATTTTGTTAAATGAGTGTGCCCTCCGTGCTTTCGAACTCGTTAACAACTTTTATTGAAATTCTCGTCCATTTTAAGTAATCCAATTACAATTGAATTTTCATCTTAGTATATATCACATTCCAAATATTTGAATATTAGGGTGTCAGTACTAAGGATTGAACCCTTGTTATTCATGTGAATATATGATGATAGTATACACACAAGTTCTACATACTCCTCTGTTTTAAGCTTGACATGATGTTTTGCTATCCTTGTACTCTTAACCTTCAATGAGTATATAAAAACCAAGTCTAAGCTCCGTGAAGTGGCTAAACTTTATACTCATACAGGAGATTCTTTTATGTCTTTTACTTGCATATATAATTTTTAAAATAATCATTAAGAAGATATACTTCAACCTCTTAAACTCGCAAGTCTCAGCGCATACCTTGGGATATTGTTGCTAATGTGTTCCAATCTCTAAATGTTAAGCTTTATTTCCACATTAAATTTATTACCTAACGTCGTATTAGGTGGGAATTGGGTGTCTCAACATGAGAGACTTCAAATGGACTTTAATCCCATCTTTATAGTCAATTTATGTGTGAGATCTTTTATTAACCCTTTGGTTAAGTGATCGGCTAGACTGTGTTGAGTTCTAATTAACTCTATCGATATCACACCATATTTTATTAAATTACAGATCATGATTTGTCTAAAACGGATATGTCTAAACTTACCATTGTTAACTTGGATATATTCTTTAGCCAAGGTAGTAGTGTTGTCGCATCTTATAGATATTTGTGATATCGGTTTAGGCCACGACCAAATTTCATACATCAAGTTTCTTAGCCACTCAGCCTCTTTACCGGCTACAACTAATACAACAAACTCAGATTTCATTGTTGACATTATGAAACAAGTTTTCTAATTTTAATCCCATGAGGTAGCTCCTCCTCCCAGTAGATACAACCATCCACTATTAAAGGAATAATCTTCCATATTGTTTATTGAAATTGCACCAGAAAATCCTTCGAGAATTGAATGATTGCTAGAGTGTACCAAAGCATATTCCATGGTTCTCCTCAAGTATTTGAATACTCTTCTTAAAGCTTGCAAATACTGTGTGCCTGATTGCTGATGTATCTCCTACGCTTTCCAACAACAAATGCTATGTCAGGTCTTCTACAAATCATGGAATACATTAAGCAGCCAAAAGCCCTTGAATATTCAAGTTGAGACACTACATTGTCCTCGTTAGGAAATAATTTAGTACTAGGATCCATAGGGTGCTAACCAGAGAACAATTTTCAAATTTGAATATCTTCAATTCTTTTTTAATGCAGATCATACGATTTAGATAATTGGTTCTTATTCTATTTTTCCAGGTCTAGACACTACGTGTTTTACTCTTGCATGGTGTAATTTTTAATTTATTTATTTTCCCTCAATTACCTGAAATCATATATCCACCCCTTCGCGAGGTAAATCTAATTTTGTATATTGAGAAACTTATGCTATAAATGGACAATTTTGTTGGTGAAGTAAATCAACGAAGACAAAATTAAGGATTTTTCTTGTTTTATAAATGATTCCTGATTTCATATATATAATGATAGATTTTTAAACGATAAACTAGCAAGGTAACTCATAAACTTGTTTGGACTGTTATAGCATTTACAATGGCAAAGGTGGTTGCCACACCGCAGGAAAAGGCATGCCACACGACTGTCCTTGACCATAGGGGGAAGGGGGTGTTTAGCAACGAGACGCAAGCCAGATGCCGGCCGGGTGTGTGGTCGGTCCTAAGGCATGTGGTGTCATCGATTCATCGCCTCACCGCACAATAATTTGATTTTAATTTTTTAAAATCTCAACTCTATAAATTCATCACTTCTCTAATTTTAATTTATCGCACATTGAATCTTATCTCACTCTCTTTTTAAATATATCACCATTTTTTTAATTTCAGTCTTGAAAAACTAGATCTCCCACGAACAAACTATGAGCTTGTGGATATGCTAATTGCGACGTACAAGGATTCATTGCCTCTAATCCAAGAGAAGATCGTAAATAAATTCGCTTGACAGAATGCAGCAGCTACTCCTCTCGTTCCGGGTATCTGGTTGTACATTCGTCGGAAAAGTGGGCAAGCTGGTACCCATCAATTTCAAGATTATTTTTCAAACAACCTGCATTTTTCTAATGACCAACTTTGCTGGAGTTTTAAAATGTGTCGTGTATTATTTTGGTGAATTGCATACGCACTAGCAACTCGTGATATGTCTTTCCAATAACTGTAGGTTGGTTAGACTAGAGGGCCTTTTCACACTATTGAAGTGCACAATCGCAATTAGATAGCTCGTGTATGGAACTTGCGCTGACATGTTCGACAAGTACCTCCACATCGAGGACTCTATAGCCAAAAGTGCTTGGCTCATTTTTGTAGAGGTGTCATTGACACTTTCAAGTTCACATAGTTGCAAAAACTGATTGTCCAAGACGTTTAGATGTTGGTCAATATGCATGAGCATGTGCACGAGTTTCTATGGATGGTCGGCATCCTGGATTATATGAATTAGGAGTGGAAAACTTTTCATGTATCATGGAGGGGTGCACTCACAAACAGTTTCAAGGGCTCACACCCGCCGATTGTACTCGAGGCCATTGTCAACCATCATCTGTGGATCTCACATACATATTTCAGAGGTCGCCAGGTTGAAGAATGATCTAAATATTTTGAATGTGTCTCGTTTATTCAACAATCTATGCACTAGACGTGCCCTAGGGCATGAGATATAATATCAGATATTATTTGGTGGATGGGATCAATCCACGTTGGCAAGTGTTTGTGAAAACTATCTCCTATCTGACAAATCCAAAAGGGCATTATGTGCATAGAAATAAGAGTCGTCATTGGAAGATTTGGAGTGTGTGTTTAAAGTCCTCCAATCGCGGTGGGCTATAGTGAAAGGCCACACACAGCCATGGTGTCGATCGTTGATCTCAGACATCAACATGTTTGCGTGTGTTACTATGCATAACATGATATTCAAAGAAGAGGGAGACAATATTACTCATTTTGCAGAGGATGAGACGCTCCATTTCTAGGGCAACCGTCGCTTGAGGTCCAGCGACTCAAGGGCCACCTCCAAATTTACAAGAATTTGTAAATCGAATTTATAAATTTACTATGCGTGATGAACGAACCCATGCTACCCAGAGATCTAAGAAATTTGGAGACGTAATAATAATTAGTTATAGCATTAAATTATTTTTTAATTAATGTATTTTGTTTTTTAATAAAAAGTGTCATTGTTAGCATATTTATTTTAATTGTATGTATTTTCCTTTTTTTAAATATAAGTAATCAAATAGAAATTATGAATAACATAAAACAAATGCATAGGATGGGTGAAAGGGCTATAACATTGTAGGAGTTTTGGCCTGGTACACAAAAAGAGATAAATGATAATGTGGCATAGATGTGGGCGGAATGAGAGTTTGTCCCATTGTAAATTCCCTTAGTAGGTCTATCAATGGGTCAGCCTAGATTGAACCATGGTCACTACAAGAAATTGTATGTTTTACCACACTTATTTTACCGCACATTGCTAAGTGTCGCAAACAATTAATGTGTATTTAGTTTCTGCACACTTATAAAAGTTGTCATCCCAAAAAAGTCATTTGTTACCGTTAATAAGGGTTGGTGTTGATGTTTGACAAATGGTAACCGTCCAACCTATTCTCTTCATCTCCATTACTCTTCACTCTGTATATCGATCTTTCAAAAGTATAGCCTACACTAGACCTGGCAAAACTAACACAGACCCGATAACCCGAATCGAATAACCTGGAACCGAACCCGAATTGACCCGAAAACTGAAGAACCAAAACAGAACCGAACACCCGAAATGATCTGAACCGAACCCGAACCGAATGTATTCAGACTCTATTCAGACCCGAATCTGGTTAAACCCGAACCGATTAAACCCGAACCCGGTTAAACCCGGAACCGATTAAATCCGAACCCGGTTAAACCTGGAACCGATTAGACCTGAAATTGATCAAATTCATTAATATTTCATTTATCAAATGAATTTGGAGAAAAAGAATTACCTATATATTTTTACATATGTTGATGTGTTTCTAAAAAAACATATTTAAATTATGGGTGCAAACCGTGTAAGTTGTGTAACTACTTTCATGTACAAATCTTTTACTCCATATTTTCTAACTTAGGTTAAAATATATTTGTATTATTATAGAGAGCTAGTATAAAGATTATAGTGACACTGTAATACATATTTTATGTAAACAATTATGTTACCAAAGTTGATTTTGTTTTTTTAAATATACCAATTAACACACTATCAAAAATACTTGAGCATAATAACTTGTACTCTGTATATTTTAATTGATTATAATATCACCTCCGTCCTTGAATATTTGTCCATTTTTTATATTTTTCAGTCAACTATTTTCAACCTTTGACCTATAATTAAATTAAATATATATCGTTTATTAATTAGATAATATAAGATTTTAAAAAATATTCGATATAATAAATCCAATAAAACTCTTTTCGTATCAGTATCTAATATCATTTTTATTTAATTTGAAGTCAAAGTTTACCAATTTTGACCAAAAAGTCAAAAGTAGACAAATACTTAGCGACAGAGGGAGTATATTTTTATATATAGTTATTCAAATATTTGAAACACAAAAAATGAAATGGATAGTTAAATAGAAATTGAACTAAAAAGGTCGCGCCGAAAACTTTAAGATGGAAAATTTTAGAATGTAAATAATTAGTCAATTATGTAAGTGTTTATTTTTTTATGTACGTTCGTGTTAAATAATAAAATAACTACGGAGTATGTCATAAATTAACTAAATTTATTATGTGATATTATTCATTTATTAGTATGTGTTTACATTATACTTGAACTAATATAACCTTAAATTGATATAAACTCAAATCTATATAAACCCGAATCGATACAAACCCGAACCGATACAAAACCAAAACGATACAAACCCGAATCGATACAAACCCGAACTGATATAAACCTGAACCGAAACCGAACCGAAATTGAAAACCAATCAAACTGAAATACACTGGAACCGAACTGGCCCAAACCGAACCGACCCGAACCGATTATAACATATATCCATGCAAATCGAAAAGACCTGAACCGGAACCGAATCGATTGACTAGGCCTAGCCTACACGCACCAGGCCTAGATGATAAAAAACTGCAAATTGAATTTTCACCTTCTATTCTTCAACTTCAAATCTTTAGACCCAAGAACATGTAGGGAAATGATGGGAAGGTGACGATGTTGGGGATTGGGTTCAATACCGTCACTTCCGACCACGAATCCTCAAGGCACAAAGCAGCAAGTAGATCCGTAATGAAGGAGGAATACAAATGGTGACCGTTTAGAGAAGCAAACCCCGGGGGAGAACTAGGCATCGAGAAGGGATAGAAGCAAAGCAAAACCCAGAGGCCATGAGTAGTTTTCAGGGTATAAGCTTTTAACCGTAGTTGTTCTTCAATTTCCTCTTCGTTGATATGTTGATTTTGTGTTTTAGTGTTGTGTATGTTTTAGGGCTTGAAGAGTTGAAAAAAGTTGCAATAATATTGATTTAATTCTTGTTTTGAATCAAATACGTTTTACAATTTGTTGTTCTATGTTATACATAAAAATCAAGCAAAGTTATATATTTTACTATTATATTGAAAAAAATTTAAAGTCTGAATCCTTGCTTAATAACGTGAATTTATGTTGTGTATAATCTTGTTCAATTTGAAATTTTGAATTTTAGTTTGTGCCTTTTGTATAGTTTAGTTCATATAATTTATGTAGGTTAGTTAATATAAGAATGCGAATCTTTTTTGTTTCAGATAATAGGAATTTTAAAGAATATTTCTCAATTCAATTGAATACTTAAGCTAAAGTAGGTGCCAACTCCATATTATGAGGTGATGTTTTCTTTAAATTTGGAATGAAACATATATAAGTGGCTAGATTGATGTATTGGTAGTTTTTCTTAAAATTGTTGAAGAATTTATCATGCTTATTTGGATTTTATGTACAAATATTTCTTTATTTTCTGAGTTCCTTGAAATGATATATCTTAGGCAATAACATGGTACTCTTTTGTAACATATTAGACATGAGATTGAGTATGATTTGGCTAGAAGATCTGACAAAATTAATGCAATTGAAGATGCTAATGGTCTAACAGAGGAGTTTATTTTGCTCACTTGATAACTATGACAGTTACACCTCTAATGAATTTCAAGATTCAAGAACTTACTATTAGAATGCGTGTAAGAGTTCTTGCACCATCTCTTTTCCCCTACATCCTCATTTGTGTTTTATCATGACTCTTAAATCTTAATTTTATGTAGTTAACTTAGAATTAGGTTCCAGATCCGATTTTTAAAATTAGGTCATTAAATATTTGACAAGTAACTTAAATCACCAAATTTGAAATGTTGTGATTTAGACCACGGGTAGTACCATTTGCTAGACTTTAGATCATTATGTCCACTGCTTTGTTGTATTGAAAGTTTCATTTGATTTAGTTGCATATCACAACTTTAGTAACTTTAGGTGCACTTACATTTTCCTTGTTGTACTTAAACTTTTTATGTTATGGTAGAGAATTAAATTGGTACAATACATTTGTCTAATTTATTGTAATATTTAAAAAAAATAGTGACTAGAGATGTCATTTTTCCCCAAACTGAATGAGGCAATGTTGTTATCATTTATCATAAAACTAAGGCTAAATTGTAAGCTAAAATCCCTTAAAATGATATAGCCTTGTTAATTCTTATTTCACTTGCTTATGAAACTGTTGGAGTTAATTGTGGGAATACCAGTGACTAGTCAGAGACTTTCCCATTGTCATTTTCTCTACCTTCCAAGCTTTGATGCTCTTTGTTTACTTTTTAGAATTATTAGTGCCACCACCTCTTTGCTTCTTGGGTAGACACAATGTCTTGCATACATCTCTCCTCTTAGTTCATAGTGAGGTATGCTAGGTTTTGCTTAATTGTTAGAGTCACTAACCTGAATTCTTCTAGTAGGTGAATCGGTAGGTGAACCAACCTTGACCCCTATCATGTTCTATAGGCCTAAAACCAGAAATCTTCACCTTCACCTATACTCATAGGACTTTGATGTGTATAATAATATGACAATATCTTATTTAGAATTACAAAAGCCAACATTTAGACCCTCATTGGTTTGTGTGATATTCATCAATGTAGTGGCCTTCTTTAACTCATTAGTCTTATTTTATGGGTAATCATTTTAATTTCCATGTTTGTTAGATTTAATAACCCTAATTATATTGTGTCTTTTTTTGTGTGACTGCATCTGTTAGTTAATTATTTGACACTAGTTGTTAGTGATCATTGATATTCCTCTCGGAACAAATGTTGTTCTCTAATTGGAGTAATAAGAACCAGACCTACAATGATTAGTGTCGTGGGCTTGTCTAAAACATCCAGAGCAGTAGAAATGAACTCCCTCATGCTTGCCAAAATCAAAATTGCAAGAGGAGGAGAAATAGTGTTTAATCTTGTTAAATAATTGATTTTATTTCTATTTTGGGTCTAGTAAGTTCTATGATTATATGTTACATATTCAAGAAAATTTTGAGGGCTAATACCGAATCCCTACTTAAGAGAGACATTTATTGATTTTACAGTTAGCATCATTGTGTTTATTATTTGTGTGATTATCATCAACTCATTGTAGTTTCTTCCAATTTCTAGTGAGATCAATTACTACTTTTGCACGAGTATCCTTTTTTATTCTTTGTTAGTAGCTGATACAAGTGGAAATATATATGATCATTTATTTATTAAATGCTAACTGCAAAAGCAATAATACGTTGTAGGGCAGCTTTCACTTTGCTGGAGATGCTATGATATAGTTTATTTTACTTGTTATATCGCTATTTCTGCTCTCCTCCCTTGATTTGTTGTGAAAATTTTTGACTTTTGTGTAGCATTTCTGGCATTCTAACATCAGATTGCAAGAGAAGGGGAAAAACTTGGAGACTTTAGGTTGTCTGAGTTAGAGAATAGAGACAATAGAACTCCGGGTATAAAATGCATGAAGTACAAGCAAAAGAAGTAGAGAACTATTGAAAAGAAAACTCTTTTACAAAGAAAGAGGGATCCATTGAGTTTTTTCATTAATTTGCAAACAAGGTGAAATTGAAAAAACAGTTTTGTTATCATTATTTATTGTTAGTAGCTTTTTAATGGATTTAGTGGGATAATAGTATACTGATATCTATAAGATTGCTTTAGTATTTGAAGCTTCAATCAAGCTTTATCAACAATATATGGAATTGATTAAAGCATGTTGGTTTCACGGGAATCCATTCTCTTCTACATTCATGCCATGCTCTCTTTTGGTCTAGCTCCGATCTAAACTTTAGTACGCTACATGACTATTTCAGATCTAGAGCCATCCTCTTTTGTTTAGATCCTATATATTGAACTTAGAAAATTTGTAGTGAGCTTATGAATTCAAAATTGTTTCTTAGTTAAATTGACTCCATATTTGAGAGTAGGATTTGTGTACTCATGTGTATATATGATCTAGAACCATTCTCTTTTGATATATTATTTGAGCTGCTTTTCTTGGCCTATTAGCTCAATGGTAGAGCGTTTTGTGTAAAAGTACACGAAGACATGGATTCGAGTCCCACATAGGCTTTTTTATGAATTTTTAGTAATAAAAAAATGCTGGTATTTTTGTATGTGTGGTGTTTTAGAAACACATATAAGTGTGGCAAAATAAAATATTAGCCACAAATATGAGTGTGGCTAATGTATTCATTAACTGCACTTATTAAAAGTGCGGTGAAATTTTCCCCACACTTTCACTCCCGCACTTACTTCATGTGCGACAAACAGACTCCCCACACTTATATGTGCGGTGAAGAACAATATTAAATGCGACGAAATACCAATTTTCTTGTAATGGGTGTTCCATACCCATATTCATAAACAAAAGTGTATTCGATTCGTACCCATTTTCCTAACGGGTATTGATTTTGTGTACTATATTTAGACCTGTTGGGTCTCGTTATTGATTCGGGAATATTCGTGATACAACTAGATATCTTTTACATTTTATAATTGATCAAAATTTGGTACAAATACTACAAAAGAAAAATATCTGAATTGAATAAAACCAAAAATAATATTAGTATCGCACTATGATAGTATTCCTTCGGAAAAAGAAATTTAGATTTTAGATAATTGTTATTCTATATATCTTTGATCAAAAAATTTAAAAAAGGTAATGGACGATTAAACTTTTTTGGTATTTCTTGTTCCGTAGTTACTAATTAAGGCATTTAAAGGTCATTGTCATGGATAGTTAGATACTTGGATATTGTTTACATGTGGTCGAAGTTCAAATTTTTGGTTGAGCTTGAATTTTAAAAAATTTAACAAGGATAGAGGGTATGGGTAATCCAATTTTTCTAATATCCAAACCCGTTAAAAAGATACGGGTTTCATTTAAGTTCGGGTCTAAATTCCACCCATTGACAGACCCAATTAGTAGTATTATGTCTGATTTTGTTGAGTGGTTGATCCCCCACCGCACCCCCTTATCTTGAATATACACACTTTGAATTGAGTAATACGGAGTAATATATGAATAGACTAGCAAGGCACATACTACGTATGTGGGTGCCCAAACAAAGTTCATACTTAAAACTTAAACCATATAAAGTGAGAAGAGATTACGATTATCTAGTTATAAATGGATAATCTGACTGCAATTGTGGCATCACTTTAAAACATTTAAAGTGAGAAGAGGGTCCACCCTTGGAAGTTAGGTGGCATCAATCTAACTACAATTGTGACATTGAGTAAAACGTAAATATGGTAAATATGGTAAGCTTGGGAAAAATTAGCAAATATGGTAAAACGTAAAGAAAGGTAAAATTAAATTACAAATGATAAAGGAATTGAATTTAACACCTTGAGTTGAAGAAGTCACCGAGAAGTTGGAACGTCTAGTAATATTTGCAACGGTGTTTTTTCCCGTTCGCGCAACTCTCAATATCTAAGGCGACGCCTAAAGTTCTTTTGTTCAGGCCGATTAATGTCAACTGTTGACTGGGTAGATGATGATCCAGTTTCCATTGAATCTTTAACCAGTTATAAGTAAAATGATGAATAATCAAAGGGTCGCACTTGATGAAATTAAAGAGTAATACAATAGGCAAAAAGTGCTAAATGAATAAATTGAGAGTACATACATCAATGCTTACACTGCTAAGAGTAGAAAACATTCCCAAACAAACAGACACAAACATATTTAAGTCACCAGTGCCAAACATTAAGAACCAAAAGAAGTTAATCCTTGTAACAATAGGTAGTTAAAAACATCATTCCCCATTTAAAGGAGGTACGGCTAAAATGGAATGAATATTTTTTTCTCTTAAACTGTACATATCAAACTTTCCTAAAAATTATAAGGTTAACACTTAGTTTATTTTTAAAAATTCTTTGAGTTGAGTTCTTTTTCTCCTTAAATCATAGAACCTCTATATTGAGAAATACTCTTTATTGAAATCATTTTTTCTTAAAGAATAGATTTTGTTGAAAAGCCTATTTTTTGAATATAGTGTTTTCAAATATTTTTAAACAAAATCAAAATAAGAAGAAGTTTTTTTTGAATGAGTGTAATATCTGGCTAAAATGGCTAAATTAGCTTAGAGATTGTTTGAAATGGATGGATAGGTTAACTTAACCAAAATACCATCTTGTTTGTAGTACTTCATTCTGGAAAAAAAATCGTGCTTGCCATTCATTCCGGTGTCACAAAGATGACTTTTTTTATATAGAGAGTTCTATTTTGTGAATGACTTCTTCGGATAGATGTAATATTTAAACAGAGTAATAGTTTAAGATTTTTAGGTCTACATAAGTTCAGGATTTTTATCAGGAAATTTAGGTCTACATAAGTTCAGGAATTATAGAGATTTGAACAGTGGCAAGTTTAGATCGTTTTGTTATAACAGAATCTACATCATTCTCTTCTTCGTGTACCACAGAACATAGCAAAGATATCAAAAAACAATTTTTTTAATATAGGAAATAAGTTACAGAAATAATGTGTTGAATAAAGTATGCATTGTGAGGCAAAAATAATGGATGAATTCATGTAGTGATGAAAAGGAAAGTAACAAAAAATTAAATTTTAATTTCAAAAAAAATTAAGGAAGTGTGCAGTGGGTGTGGATGCTTCCAATGAAATGCACACAAGAAAAGTATCATTCAATGATGGCAAGTACTAACACAAAAAATCAAATTCCATTATCAATAACTGGCGACTGGTTATAAAGAGTCCATATAGAGTGGACAGATCTAGAGATGGTCAATACGTCCACAACTAAGACCACCTAATTCTAAGCCTACTAGAATTTATAGACAATATAAATAACTCATTGATTGACTTTTCAGTTTAAAGTGTTGTATGCATAATTTTTAACTTTAAATTCATGCTCCGTAGGGTAATTGTTACTGGACTGTTAAGTCATGAAGTAGAAACTCATGAGAGAATTCTTGGATCTTCATGGGTCTGATAATAACCCGCTCCAAACCAGATTCAGACTCGGAGCCCAATTAGAGTTTTTCCCCCTATTTCCAAACCCTAGACGGCTGCGAGCTCCGCGGTAAGCGGGCATCCGGAGATTACACTAATTAGGAAGTGAAGTATGAATCTAAACCCCAAAGGAAGAAATGGCTATGTAATGCAAAGAAAAAGTATGAAATTACCTTGATTACAGGTAGACGAGTTGGAGATAGGAAGTGAAATATGAATCTAAACCACAAAGGAAGAAATTGCTGTGTAATGCAAAGAAAAACTATGAAATTACCTTGATTACAGGTAGATGAGTTGGAGAAGACGATTTGGATCTGGGCGACGCAGTGTATGTGGAGGGGCGATGGGCACCAAAGCAGTGTATGTCATGGGGCGGTGGGCGGCAAAGATGCTAATAGCGTCTCACTTTTGTGGAATGTGTGAGTTAACGGAGAGGCGTACGGAACAGTGACGGAAAAAGGACCAACTTCACGCAAGAAAACTTTGTTGGGCCTTATAATATAAGGAGGGATGTTTCTTTCATAGAAAAATATGTCATGCTACATATCAAATTTGTCCTGAATTCATTTACCCACTTTCAAAAGTGAAAAGAATATGGATACTTCTTCTATGCCATTTCTCAGGTTTTTTTATTCTTGTGTCAAAGAGAGCGTAGATTGAACACGATGAGAAGAAGAAAATATTATTGTTTCCACTTCATAAAGCAAGTCATGATGAGATGGATAAAATATTATTATTTTTGCTTCACGAAATAAGTAATGCATTTTCTAATTTCGATTATTGAATCTCGTAGATTATTGCAGGCTATTTAAGGACTATACAACTAGTGTTCTATTGGATTCGAGGCTTTTGTATGGGTGGTCGCCTAAGGGAGGGAGGTGCCTCTATTATTGAATATTATGGGGGGAGGGCGGTGATAGTCCGGAGGCTTTGGGTTCAAACAGTGCACTATGGTTAGACTCAGTTTGTGGTCAAATGTAATATTACGTGACTCTCAAGGAGTTGTGTCATATTCATGACATCGAT
Source organism: Cuscuta australis (assembly GCA_003260385.1). Taxonomy (NCBI): domain Eukaryota; kingdom Viridiplantae; phylum Streptophyta; class Magnoliopsida; order Solanales; family Convolvulaceae; genus Cuscuta; species Cuscuta australis. The sequence goes on from NQVE01000183.1 coordinate 756,742, forward strand.
GGTGTTAAAAATTTTAAAAACAAATTTATAGCAAATTTATCATTTCTGTTTCTAAATAAATTTCTCTATCACTATTTAAACGGTAAAATTATATTCTTTCCTTAATTATTGATTTTATTGTTTGTAATATCAAAACAGCCCTACTCGGTATTATTTACTATTTTATACGAGTAAAATTTTTTATGTACGTAATATTTTAAAAAGGTCTTCTTTGTACGAAAATGTTTTTCTTATCACAAATTACGAGACTTAACTAAAACTATTTTAAATTTATTTATTTGGTCAATTGACTTTAAACTGAAATCTCTTTATTTATTTTACATTCTTAATCTAAGTGGACTTCCATATTTGGACCTCTATTGATTTATGGACGGGGAATCCGATGAGCCCATCAACCAAGCGGTTCCCCAAGACAGTCCCATGACCAGCGAGACCAATTTGCGTATCAACTTAACGGGCCTGAACCTGCAAGGGCTCATTCTGTCCGAGAAATCCACCGGAAGTTGCAGAGATGAAATTCACAGATTCGCCGGTGATCGACCTTCCGGTGCTGGATAAGCAGCTCTCCGTCCAGCAAGACAACGGAACGATGCACGTGGGCACCAGCGTCTGGCCGTGCTCACTCGTCCTCGCCAAGTTCGCCGAGCGCTGGCACCCGCCGTCGTGCGCCGCCCCCGAAAACCCCTACGCCCAACTCCTCGACTTCAAAGACAAGAGCGGCGTGGAACTCGGAGCCGGATGCGGAATCGCCGCTATGGGTCTGTTCTTATTGGGCCTGAAAGACATCGTCGTCACCGACATCTCCCCCGTCATGCCGGCCCTAAAGCACAACCTGAAGCGCAACAAGAAAGTTCTCGGAAAATCGTTGAGGACGGCGGTTTTGTATTGGAACAAGCCGGATCAGATCAGTGCATTGGGGAAGCGGTTCGACTTCGTCATCGCCACCGACGTGGTTTACCTGGAGGAAACGGTGGGCCCTCTCATCTCCGCCATGGAATCTCTTCTCAAGGAACACGGCGTCGTTTTGCTTGGCTACCAGCTTCGATCTCCCGAGGCGCACAGGATGTTCTGGGACCTCTGCCCTGAGGTTTTTGATGCCGAGAGAGTTCCACAAGAGCATTTGCACCCAGAGTACGGTTACAAGGAGACCAGTGTATACATACTCCGGAAGAAGAAGAAGAATGAGACATCATAGTCTCCAATATCAGGTTTTTTGTTTCAGGCCAGATTCCAGTTTTCCCTCGGTTTCCTTGTCGATTATGTTCATTTGTGAGCTATTCCATAGTTTTTGAAGTTCTTTGGTTGATTGGGTCTATGTTTAAGGTCTCAAGCAGATTTAGGGAGTAATTATTTGTAGAAGAAGAAGAAGAACACATTCACGAAGCAAATGATCTTCTAATTGTTTATCCAGAAAGTCTGTATGATTGTATCAAACATGACTGTGTTAGTATATTACTACGTATTATCTGCTATTTCTGAAATTCTTAAAGAGAAATGGAGCCATTACTACTATCATTTTCTCACTTTAATGTGTGTTATCGTTTTGATATATGTGAACAAGGCAGAGACTGAAGGAGTAACGCTCTGGGTTATGATTCTTTGTTTGCGAGCGAAACAATTCTATGGCTTCCAAACATTGTAAAGGTTAGCAAGAATGCTCGATTTCGATTTTTGTGTGCTTTTGCTAATTAAGTGTTCAATTGTATGATATCATGTTAAACCCTTGGTCATTATATGAAGATGAGATTGTTGATCCCCCTTTTGCTGATTAATACTCTTTTATGTTCAATGCTGATAGGGAATTTCGTTTTATTCAAGTTAATTGATGATGAGTTCATCGTCTCTTTTTTTGTTACAACAAGAAGATTGGGTGTAGCAAAATATACATATACCAACATATAAGCAATTTTAGCAATGTCTATGAACGTTGGGACAGTATAATTATCATCAAGGAATGAAGGGAGTGTCACACATATTAAAATTTGGGAGTAGTTGAGTGGTGGGTCGATCATGACCGTATTGATCAAAGGATATGAGAGTTGGATCGAATGATTCAACCGTCGTTGTGACCTTGTCATGGGACCCCTTTCCTCTCGAAACTTCATCGCCGGTGCCATTGGCCTTGACAAGAGGTAGGAGAGAGTCCTTAAGTTGTGGGCCACCACTACATTGTCTAGGTTGTGTTTGGTAGAAAATCTTTGATGCAACAAGCTCTCCTTCTTTCTCGTCTTCGTCATCTCCTAGGTGGTATTGATGCATCACCCAATTGGTTTTCTCGGGCTTTCGTTGCTTCCCGTAGTTTGTATACAACACTAGAATTTTCTTGTACCCTTTCATCTTGCCTTTCACCGCCACCGGCCTTGTCTTTCCCGTTTTGTGCCACCGCGTTTCGCTACCGTCGGCCTCCGTGTGCACTTTTCTTCTCTTCCTAGTGCCGGTGGTATAAGCCTTGGATGGTCTGTGAAAAAAGTGCCGGACTAAACCATCTTTTGTGACTCCTACATGTAATTTTAGTGAAGAAACCATAAAACCATTATGCAAAAAAAAGAAAACACGAGAAAATAGTAATATACGGAGTATAAGTGTTAAATAAATCATCCAAAATAGGAGAAAAAACATAAGTTTTATCCCCAAAGTAGAAGTGTCATGTTTTTATACTCAAAATAAAACTAGGGAAATTTATGCAAATGGACTTAAACATATCATTTTTCTCTAAATAAGACTAGTCCTATCTACTCTAACGTTTGACAATGGAAAGTTCTAAAATGTCCTGCCTTTGAGAAAAATGATCAATTACACAATTCAAATAGAATAAGACATTATTAAAAGCGATTTGAATAGTCATTAAAATAATCAGTTATTATCGAATACTTATTTCTAATGACCTCATTCATAGAGTCATTCGTACAATCATTTATTATCCAACACTTGTTGCTAGTGAGGTCATATATGGCAAATCATATAGAATTCTGTGTCATAAAGGGAATAAAACATATTTGGTCCTATTCAGGGAAATATACTATCTTTTAGTTCTATATGAAGCAAAATTTTCATAAAAACTATTGCACTATAATAATGCGACACTGTATATTAGCATTGCATAGTATTATTTGTTATTCTATGTTGGCATCATTGACATTATGTCTTATGTCTTATTTTGAGATAAAAAAACATGAATATCCTATTGTGTTCTTGTTGTGTTTGTCTTATTGCATAGATAACTTTCCTTAAGACATAAATTCTTAAAAACATAATGTACTCCTATATGGATAAAGAGTTTATGATTAACTGTATTCTTATGAGTGCTTTTATGGTGCACCTTGTGTGCGTACTATTTTTATAGATCATCTCACAAAAAAACTTTATTAAATAACAAATGCTTATTTAAGTAATAAAAATTGCTTATTTTGTTAATATATAGATCCATGGTAGATCTTAGAATTTTGCTCATATGTAAGTCCAAATAATTTTCCGGGTAATTTTCTAAGTTTTTATGTGCCTTTAGGATAAAAAAGAAGCATAATGAGATGATTTATTATATCAGCATTACCATCATCATTCATTTCTATAGTGGGGAAACCACAATATAAATAAATTGTGATGATAATGGCGGCAAATAAGTCACCTAATTCTTCAATAAAACTACGCCGTACTCAATATATTGTGCTTGCTCTGTTGTGTTGAATCTTCAAATTTGACACTTTCGGTGCTTACATTTCGATTCATGAGGCTATTTGCGGCTCACTCCAAATCAGCACTTGGCTAATTACTCCTTCCGTCCACCTAAGATCTTTTCATTGCGCGTTACGAGGCTTGACCGATTTTATTTTCAATTCAATTTAATTGATTATAGGAGTAAAATTATAAAATACATAGTAATAAACTACGGAGTACATGAAAAGTTCTATAAAACTAGAGGTGACAAGACTATACTATTTTACGAAATGACTAGTAAAAATAAACAAACAAAGTGAGTCAAGTTTGACTCTGTGAATAGTGTCCGTGAAGATCTATGCTGGACAGAGGGAGTACAATAGTTCATGTTACAACAATGTATAAATTTATATAATAATTCATATTTATGTATAAATAATCTGTGGATTAAAAACAATCAAACAGAATCTTATAAAATTCCGTTGATAAAATACATTAAAATTTATCAAACTCTGCATAGACTTAAAATAATCCATAGATTTTGTAGAATCCATTGACTTTAAACAATTTATCTAAATCTTTCATAATCCTAATTGAATACACCTCTCTTAGTGTCACATCATCACTAATATCTATTTTATTTTGTTATTAAATTTTTTTCTCATTTTGGATTAATTAATTTTTTTGGTTTTTTATTATAACAATTAAATACATAAACAAAATTAATTTAAAAACCTAATGATTTAGGAGATTGAATTACGCCCTCTACTGCAAAACTAAACAAAAAAATAGCAAAACAAAAAATTGAAATCGCAGCAAAAAGAAACAAAACAAAGGCATGCATTAAAAAAGTAAAAAAAACAGCAAAACAAAAAAGATCTTCTTAAATACTTTTTTGGGTAATTTACTTAAATAAAACTAAAATATAATGACTTTCTCAATATAGGACTGTTTATTTTTATTTCTCAATCTAGGACCATTATTGGTAATTATCTATTAGTCATTATTCAATTAAATGCCCAACATTACTTGTACATTATTTTTCTCGTTAGACATTATTAATTCCTATTTAGAGAATAAAAAAGTTAAGTCCTACATTGGAAAATGACTTATGTTTGTCTTATTCATTGCAAATTTTACTACTTTTTTTCGGAAAAAATGTTTCCATTATCTTTTTTTAAAACTTACCACAACTACCCTCATTCTCTTTATTTATTTACACCTTACTCATCTCATTTAAGATACTATTTCCATTTTCATTTGGGTTAATTTAGTAAACTTCTACTTCTTATCAACTCTCTTTGAAGAGTATGATATATCAACTTGAGAAGATGAGAATAATGTCAAAAGGAGGTAAAGTATTATAGAGCTAAAGTGGTCTTGTGTTTGGTAGAGGATGCAATGAAATTGATGATGTGGGCTTTTAATTCAGACAAAATGGATCTTTCATTAGAAGATGAGAAAGGGATGATAGAAAAGACAATTGGGTAAGAGTCAAGTTAAGTGCAGCTAGTATGCAAAAACAGGGAGTACCATATTGTTCCTTTCCACCAAATTTTATTGTCCAACTCCCTTAATATCTTGAATTATTTAAAAAGAGTAATTAAAGTAGGGAGTATTAAGAAGTATTTCAACCTTTTCAAACATTAATAACTCAATTGCAATGTAATATTTTTTTTCATACATTCTCAACCTATTAAATTACATAAAGTCACAGTCCCCGCTGGAGTTTAAACATGTGACCTCCCAATAGAGAATCATCACGATACCGCTGGACCACATCGTCTTTGACAACAATCTTTCACAATTTAATTTGTCCAATCACAAATTTCATTTTTTTTTGACATCAACCCCTCATGTCATTTTATGACATCGGTGCACTTTTGACATAAACAGTGTTGCGTTGGGCTCAAAAAGGGCTTTCACCAGCTAAAATCATCCTGCACCCTCACCCTAGCCCTTTACCACCCCTTCGAATTCACCATAGAAATGTTGGCAATAAGCCAATAGAAGGGGTGAAGTTCTTTTAGAGCATTTTAAGTGTCTAAAATGCCAAAATATTACATCAACTATCGATGTAAAAAGAATCATGGTGTAATCCTTTTATGTTCTTTAAATAATGGCAAATTCTATGGTGGACATAAAGTCTCTCATAGACCTACATTTGAACAAAATAAATATTTTTTACTGTTTAAATAAGCATCTTTTTTTAATTAAAAAATAAAAAAATAGATTTTTTATATGAGAAGGCCCACAAAAATAATTTGCACCCAAGGTGCACCATTGAAGCACTTTTAAATAATACTTCCTCCGTCCTAATTTTGATTACAAATTAGAAATTACGAGGTAAAATCTCATTACTTTTGAAATCATTTTATTTACAAATTGTTACATCAATAAAAATTAAAATAACATGTTAAAAAACTATGTCAAAAAATTCTACAAAACAAGAGGTGACAAGAACAGTTTATTTTATCAAATAATCAATGAAAATAAATAAATAAATAAAAGTTATCGAAGGAGAGAAAAAATTTGCAATTAAAATTAAGACAGGGGAGTACAAACTAGGGAGTGGCTCAAAAAAAAACTACGGAGTAACTCGTAATAATTCGTTTAATAAATTATGAGTAACTAAATACTCCGAATTTAATTTTTTCCATAACTAATAAAAAATGAACAACAAATTCATAGAGAACATGCAAATTAACGCGTTATATGTGTAATTATTTAACAATGCAGATTAACTTTGAAAGTATTGAAATTAAGCATCATAAGCGTTGTGATTAGATAGTTTTTCCAAGTGTTAAAGCAAAACGCTGAATCCGTTACCAAACGGATCCTAAATACAGCATCAAAGTAAATAATAATTTAAAAATAATGATAATAATAATAATAAAAAGAGGAATTTACCTAAATAGCACTAGAACATAATAACTTTCCTTGAATAGCACTACATATGTTTTTTTCTCAATGTAGCACTTTTAGTCATTATCCATTAGTCATTATTCAAGTAAATATTTGCTATCACTGGTCATTATGGACATTATAAAGTGCTATTTAGGGAAGAAAACAATCTAAGTGCTATTTAGAGAAATGACTTAAGTTTTAGTGCTATTTAGTACAAATATTTCTAATGAAAATAGAAACCTGGCAATTTTTCAGGATGGGTGCAGCAAATGCCATCATCTCCATGAAGAGTGTGGATGAAGTCATCAATGAGAGGGTGAGCATCCAAACGCATCTTAGACTCCAAATGCTGAAGAATCTCTTGATCGTTTGGGTCGAACTTCACCCCCGCCGGCAAACCCCCCGGCAGCTCATGAATCCTCCGGCCACCGCCCTTTATTTTCTCCTCCTCCTCCCACTCCGTCGTCGCCGGACGACCGCATGAAGGGCAACCCCTCATTTTTCCCCACCGCCCTTGTTTTTCCCTTGCTTGCTTCAAAATGAATGAATGAATGAATGAAGTCCTATACTATGCTATGCTATACTATACCCCGGGGCAGGAAGAAGGCTTATTTGGAAAGGGAAGGGAAATATAAATAAAAGACGATAACTATTATTTGTCCCTTTGAAAGCACGCACGTTGTCCCTTGTTGTTGAAGGTGGGGAAGGTATTGAATTCTTCCTCTCTTTCCAAGGTTTCATATTAGTAATCCATTCCTCTTCGCAATATATAGCTTTTCATATTTCTTTTTTCGTTGTTCCAAAAAATGATTTTACATTTTATTTTTAAAATATTATAGAGTACTTTTTTGTTTTTTAGAAAACATAAATAAATAATATCATGAAGTATTTTTTTTTATCTAATTTTTTATAATATAAAGTATTCATGCAATATTAATGTAATTTTCAAAAATAGAAATTACATACAACCAACAAAACAGTACCGAGTAATTCTTTTTGTATAAACATGTACTCTCTTCGTTTCTTAAAAAACTTCCTCTTTTATTTTTTTTCTTTCCCCAAAATAATTCCGGTTGTTATTAACAGATCACTTTTACCCAATGCTTTTTCTTACCCTACTTATCACATCATACTTTTTTTTACTAACAATCTACCAATCACATTTTACTTTTATCAATCATATCAAGGACAAAATTAGAAAGTCACCCATAAATATATACTCCTTATTTTGGCCTAAAGTCAAAAAGGAGTGATTTTAAGAAAGAAATAATCGCACTAAATAGCACTAAAACTTAAGTCATTTTCCTAAATAGCACTTAAACTATTTTATTTCCTAAATAGCACTTAATAATGTCCATAATGTCCAATGATGACGAATATTTACTTGAATAATGACTACTGCATCATGACTAAAAGTGCTACATTGGGAAGAAAAACACATGTGGTGCTATTTAAAGAAAGTCATTACGTTTTAGTGCTATTTAAGTAAATTCCTCGAAAGAAATATTCGCACTAAATAGCATTAAAACTTAAGTCATTTCCCTAAATAACACTTAAATTATTTTATTCCCTAAATAGCACTTAAGAAATGGAGGGAGTATATTTGAGGTTGTCATGTGTCATGACATATTTTAAATTTATAACAAGAATATGATGTATGAAGTTGTATATTAATAAGATAAACATATTTCTATTAAAATAACATGTTAAAGAATAAAAGTATTTATGTAAAAATTATATTTTAATATTATATTATTGGACTATATAATCCTGGCCTGGTCCCGGTCTAGTCTTTTCACAAAAGATCACTGGTCTCTGATCGGCATAGTCTTTCCTTTAATCTAGAGGACCAAATGAGACTACCAGAGACTCGTCCGTTCCCAAAGACCACGCACTTTGGTCCTAATCTTATCTAGTCTGATCTTGATCTATCCTGATCCATCTTTTCGATCAAAGTCTCTTTGCTCATCTTTATTTATGATTTTATATAGTGTTAATCTATCTTTACTCCGTAGTTAGCCCACCCCCATCCTCCCCACCTTCCCAAAAACAAAATCTTGACATGGATTTTGAGAAGTTTTCAACTCCAAGCATGTCTTCATTACATTGATTCTCCCGAGACTTTTCTTGATCCCTTTCAATTTATTTGGACTACACTTTGCTTGAACAAACACTTGCTTCTTACGATCATTATATGTCCTTCTTTGGGCTTGAATATTTTTTATTGACATTTTTAAAAAAAACTCTTGAATATTATTTTTTGGACCTTCAGTTTTGGGTCTCTTTTAAACTTAGATCTTTGATAAGATTGTGACTTGTACTTGGCATATCATCTTTCAGTTCTCTTTGTAGATCTCGACCCACAAAATTCTTCAATTCATTCTAATCATGCTAACTTGTGTATAAGGACTAGCTATCTCGAGGCTAATATTGTAAAAACGGTAATTCGACCTTGACACCCTTCATCATAAGCTTACTTGTATCATCAATAATGGTTAGCAAATTGTATTTCATGTGGATGTTGCATCTCTTATATTGCTTGACCAAGACTTATAATCTATGTTGCTTTGTAGACTCGGTATCTAGTAAATATCGGTTGACAGACAATGCTCCCTCATTTTCTCTTCAAGTAATATTGATCCCTTTCCTTGTATGTCAATACAATATCCATCTCCAAATTTCACCTTTCTCATGACACGTTCATTAAGTTCGAAAAAGTAAGCTTGATTACCCGTCATGTAATTCGATGATCTATTGTCGAGATACCAAGTGTCTTTCACCACTGGCTTGGTCTCGAAACGCTTTAGAATCACCCTTTATTCAATTAAAAATAGCTACTCTTGATCACATCTCATCATAAACAAAGATGGATCCCTTTATTCAAATTAGCCCTTCGTGTTTCTTCATACGCTTCTAACACATTGATGCAAAATGACCAAATTTATCACACTGGTTTCAATCAACATGATATCTATCATTTCTTTGCTTTGACGATCATTGGTTCTTCTTTGACCTATGATCTTGACTATCTCGGCTTTGACTTTAATCGTGGTCCTCTTCATCCCATTCTTGTTCTCTTCCTCGACCTTTGTTGCCGGCCTCGACATTGTCCTCTCGATCTATTTTCTCTGCTTTGAGAATTAGAGCTTTAACCGTTCAAGAAAAACAATTTACATTGTGTTTTCATGTCTTTTTCCTTGATTCATTCTTCGTAGGCATTCACTTGTTCTATGTTTCTAAGAACCCTATTTTATTCAGATTGCTCTAGCGAGGTGGCTATATTTATGTATTTAAAATGAGGAAGAGCCTGTAGACTCTTCTTTACCACTTTTCTCTTCGATCTTTTCTCTTAGGGCCATGAATTTTGAGGCCAAATGGGGGATAGGATTTTGAGATTGCGACTTGCAAGCCGCATGGAATGCACTTGTATGGTTCCTTGCGATCTGCCGAACCGACATTAATCTTCATTTACCTTCAGGGGGTGGGCCATTAGCGGGGCTCAATGACGGAGCTGAAGCAATAAATGTATATTTATGGCATTCAGAGAAGCGACACCATGCTACGAAACGATGTCGTTCCGGGACACGTATTAGCGTGGTATCGCTTCTCCGAATGGCAGAAATCTACATCTATTACTTCAGCCCCGTCACTGGGGCCCCACTCATACCATACAGTAAAATATTCCTTACCTTCTTTAACCTTTGTGCCATATGGAAATCCCGGAACGACATCGTTTCGGGGTTGCATCGCAGCTTAATGTGGCCATTTGCGTGAACTAAAGGTTGTTTAAACATTACACAAGTGACATTTGCTTGAACTAAGCGTAAAATGCACTGTAGCTACATGTCTTTTTTACACACCTGCTGACATCTAAAGGTTAATTTGGGATAAAGAGATCTCTCTACGCATATGCTACTCTTTCCGTCTCTAATGGTAAACCATATCAATATAAATGCGCCCAGGTTATTGAAAATATTATCGGCAATGGACCTGAGGCACACCAGTTCATTTATACAATTAAAACAACAAAAAAAGATTGAGCCACAGAGGATTTCTTTTTAATTAATATACAACAACAACAACAAACAAGAAAAAGAAGTAATACTAATGGAATTCATTACAACACAATCAGTGCCTTATGATCATTTATTTTCATTCTTTAACCTTTCTATATTATCTCCTTTCACAGTCTCTTCTTCTCGTTCTTGTTCTTCATCCTTTTCTTCAGACTTCTGTCTACAATATCTAATTACTGCAATGCAGATGAATGCTGCAGAAAGATCAACGAAATTTCAGCCTTCCCCTTTTTACTACTTTACGTCGGAAAGAAAAATAGAAAAAAAAAATCAACTTGGGAGGCGAAAATTTACCGGCAAAAATGCGGGTTCTAGCAGTGCTAAGGTTCCAAAAGGCAGTCAGTGCTGATGCTGCTATAGCCTTCTTGTGAGAGCAACTTCCCCATCTCTCAATGGCCCGATACTTTAAGCTCTCAACTGTGGATTTTAGTGTTATGTGTACAAACAGTCGTGCGTAAAGAGACTGTGATTACTACTACTACAGGGGCAATACAAACTATTTTAATACCTTTTCTACATATTAGGCTGGAGTATGAAGAATACAACTTTGGGACAGTGAAGCTGATGAAAAACCCTGTTAAAGCAGCATAATAAACATACAAAACCGAATGAAAAGGGAGATCGAAAATGAAACCTTGGGTTGACTGAAATAGAAGAGTAAGTTTAACTATGCAAATAAAGTTCACACTTTCACCTCACAAGTTTTAAATTTTAATGTTGATTTTTTTTTTTCAAATATGACCCTCAATTACAGATGGAATGCTAACATGACAAGATAACTTTTTGGGAAACTGACAATTTCTAGAGGTATTGTTGTCATTTGCTACCTATAGTATTACAAGAACAACAAACCCAATAGAATCCCCCACACAATAGGGTTTGGGGACTACCTATAGTATTACCTCATATGGAAACGTGAACTTAATTAGGAAAAACATTAAAGATTGATTGCTTAGGTGACAAGTCAACTTTATGGAAAATTGACAATAATAGGTATTATTATCATTTACTACCCTACCTCTAGTATTACTTAATATGGAAGTGTGAAGTTAGTTTTGAAAATCCTAAAAAAGAAAGTAAGAACTTAATGGGGATAGATAGAACATTGTTTAGGACTCTAGTAATGTAATAGTCACTTACTGCCAAAGATCTTGTGATCTAGCGGCATAACTTTTGCTCTCCCAAATGTGAGGTCACAAGTTCAAATCCCAGTGGAGCATTGACTTTTTATGCTTCAGTAGCTTGAGAAAGTTCATATGGACAGATACTACATTATAATAAAGTTAATACTAAAAAAAATAGTCACTTACCAAATGCGCATAGCCTCCACAGAGATAGCAGATGGCCGCATTCAGCTCCAACAATCAGGAATGGTACTACCTAAACCACCCCAAAAGAAGTACAGAGTACAATTCTCAGTTTAAATTTTGACCTATTTCGTTATACTCCACCAGTAATCAAATGCGTAGTGTTTTTTAACAATGATAAGTATGCAACATTTACTTTAAGGGTTGTGCCCGGCTCTCCTGAAAACAACTCTCTTGTCTTCAAAATTGCAAGATTTACTGTTGGAAGTATCAACCTGCCAAATCTCTGAATATCTTCTTCTTTAAGCCGGATATCCAGCTTACCTTCAACACTATATCTGAACATACATCATTTGTGCCATATTTAGTGAAAACATAAAAAGGAAACCAAATAATGTAAGCAGTATTCTTGAAGATAGCCCTACCTCGACCGAAATGAATTCAAGAAAAATGATACCACCAAAAGCAGCAGACCAACGTGAGACATGAGGGAGACAATACTGCAACCAAAATGTTAGAATGTTTCAATAAGTGTAGGCCTATTTGATATAAAAAGTAATTGGCAATTTTCAGAACCTAGATAATACGTAACAAGTCTTTAAAATTTTTCAATTTCGATATGAATTTTGAATTTAAAGAAGATTTGAATTGGCCGACTCTTTTGACTACTAAATATCAATTAAGTAAGACTGTTGATGAGACTCAAATGTTCCAGTAAAATGAAATTTTGACTAAAAAAGTGATCACATTTGGAGTTTATGGCCAAATGAACAAGAACTAAAGAATTGACTATATTTCATAATTCACCCAAAGAGATGAATTTTGTAATAATCAGACAATAATGGAAGGTATGAGTATCAAGAATTGGGGCAGGCATACCTTATGGTAACTCCATTGGAAAAACAAGATGATAAGAAGCAGAGAGACCCAAACCCAAACAAGAGACTTGATCTTGCTACATCCCTCCACATCACCAAATCATTTATCTGCTCCCCAATTCTATCAAGATAAACCCCCTCAGCTTCTTTCATTGGTTCTACAAACACATTGAATTTAAAAAAAAGTCAGCAGCCATAAAATGAAAAAATGAAGAAGAAAAGAAGATGTTCATCGAAGGAAAAGTGAGCGAACTTGGAGACGGTACTGGAACTAAGCCAAGCTTGTCTTTCTTATATCTCCCACTGTGTCTCTTCTTTCTTGGCTTAAGACCCTCTTCTCCCCCCAAATTTCTCTCTTCCTTCGTCAATTCTAGATCTAACCGCCTTCTCGATCTCCGGTGAATTCTAGGAGAAGCACACCCCAATCCCCCTCCCGCTGCATTCCGGCTCCTGGATCTCCTCCCACCCCCACTAATAACCTCCACGCCATCTTCAGCCACTCCCAGCTTCTCCGCCGACCGGATCTTCTCCCTGCGAGCAATAGAAGGAGACAGAAGAAGGAGATCCCGGATCATCGGGAGGCCATCCCGGGGCTTCGGAGACGAAGCTGAAAGTGAGGGCGAGGGGACAATAGTTAGGGTTTCAGAATCCGGGCGGTCGAAGCACTGGAGCTTACATAATCTTGAAGCTGATTTCAATCTGGTCGAACGACTAGACTGAGGGGTGATGTTCATGGCTGGGCTCTGGCTGGGATTTGCAGAGTATGAATTTCTGGGGAAGGAGGAAGAACCGTTGGAAGGAATAGTGGGATTTGAATTTCTTTCAGGTCGATTCAATTCGGGTCATTTCTTAACGGGCCTTCTTCTAGTGAGTGGTGGTTTGCGTGAATATATTATGGACGCACTTTCTAACGGTAGGAGACAAGTCCGTTTTAGTATCTTTTGACTCTTGCGGGTTTCTGTAGAGTGAAAGTTGGAAGGAGAAAAAAAGAAAAAATAATAAACAAAGAACTTGAGGCCAAGGAAAGTTTACGAGTCCAATTCCATGGCCACTGGATTCAATGGCTACGGAAGCTACTGTCCCCTTACGGAGCTCCATTCATAAAATTAATGATTCCTACCCCTCTAACTCCTCGATAAACCCCCGCAATGTTTCGATCTAAACTAATCACCCCACCTACGTCAATTGCACCTCGTAAGTATAATTGACTCTAAAGTCAAAAGTTTTGACTTTAGACTTACGAGGTGCAATTGACGTAGGTGAGGTGATTATTTGGGTCGGGACTTGGCGGGGGGGAAGGGGGGTTTAACGGGAGGGTTAGAGGGGGTAGGAATCATCAATTTTATGAACGGAGCTCCGTAGGGGGACAGTGGCTTCCGTGGCCACTGGAATCCAGTGGCCATGGAACCGGGCTCAAAGTTTATATACCAAAATAAAAGTGAAATTTCTACTGAATACGATAAAACATAAATCATTTTTTAATGTAGGATTTAAATTTTTTTATTTCTTAAATAAAATTTAATAATGACTAGTGAGAAGAATAATGTCCAAGTGATGCTGGACATTTAATTAATTGAATAATGACTAATAAATTATGAACAATGGTCCTACATTGGAAAATAAAAACATATGATCCTATACTGAGAACGTTATTATATTTAGTTCTATTTAGATAAATTACACAGATAAAAAAGGTTGAAAGTTTATTTACAATTTGTGAAATTTAACTGATTTTGTTACACCAGCGGGGTGCCAAGCTAAGTAAAATTGCACCCAGAACAAACCAAGCCAAGTAAAATTGGACCCAGATCATATAGTACTTCTTTCGTCCAGTATATTTATTTTTATTTAATTTTTCATAACCAATACTATAATTATCAATTATTAGTATATCTATTTATATAAAGATATATATATATATATACACACACACAAACACATATACGTATGTATATGTGTGTGTGTGTGTATATATATGTAAACCTGATATTTTTAATATATTGTTCAAAATAAAGTTATTGATATTAACTTTTATTTTACGAAGTAATTTCAATATACTCCCTCTGTCCACAAATAAACTTTACATTGCGCGTTACGATGTTTTACAGATTTATTTTCAAATCATTTTATATGAAAAATGGTGTAGAAATGAAAAATAAAAATTACATATTAAAAAATATATCAAAAGATCTACAAAACTAGAGATGACATGACTATATTATTTTATCAAATGGGTGACGAAAATAGGCCAACAAAGTGAATAAAGTTTGACCCTGTGAATAGTGAACGTAAAGTTTATTTGTGGACGGAGGGAGTACTTTTTTGTAATTTATTGTCAAACTTTTAAAACGTTGACCAATAATTCAAAATGAGAAGGAAAATACCGAAGAGAAAGAACATTTTTTAAAATTTTATAAAGAATTTGATTATAGAAAATTCCTATGTATCCGAACAAAAGACTTAATTTAGCACAAGAAATACCAATTAAAAGATTAATACCAATTTAGCACAAGATACACATATAAAATGTAGTCTTTATCACATTTTTCAACAAAATGAATCTTTTCTTTTTTGTAAAAAGCATAATTCTATTATAATATTAAAATATAGCCCCCAAAATAAAGCATGATTCTTTTATACTATGAAAATATATATTACAAAATGTAGCCCCCAAAAAAGTTCTCATTTTTATTTAAGAAAACAAAAAAGGAAAATATTTAATTTGAGAAAGATGAAGCATATGTTAATTTTTTTCATTTCATCTATTTTTATTTCAAACACAAACATTTTTGAATTCTAAAACCTTTTAAAAATATTTTTTATCAAATAAATTCAATAAAAACTGTATGAAAAAAGAAACAAAGAAAATAAAAAAAGTAAAAAAAATAAACAAATGAATGGAAATTTAAAAATGGGTTCAGGTATCCTTGTGGTTTGAAAAATATGTACCATTCTCCGACTATCAAACTTCAAACGCACTCTTGTAGCGTGAAAAAAATGCCGAAAATTCACCGACGAACGGGGCATACTTTTTTGAAGCTATGAGATTTTATAAATTTTGAGAAAAGCTCAAACCAAATGGGGCACCAGAGCTATTTAGCTCTTGCACCGTCGCATGCACATAACAAGGAACCAAAATACGCATACTCACTCCGTCTCACATCTTTATACCCATTTCATTTTTCACGATTTTCAATGTAACAATTTAGCCTTGAATTTATCTATTACTTTATAACATATAAACACATAAGTACTGTGTATTATAAAAATATGATATTTCAAAATTTCATTTTGAAAATTAAAAAACAATTTATATATCACAATTTAATTTATTTTATCCTAATTTATGGTCAAAATTTAAAACAAAATTAACTAGAAAATTAAAAAAGAGAAGAAAGATACTACCTCCGTTTCTCAAAAGAGTTCCTTTTTTGACTTTGGGAGAAAATAAGGAAGTGTTAAATTGTAGTTGACTTTCCAATTTTGCCCTTGATGTGATGGGTAAAAGTAAGATGTGATAGTTTAGTTGTTAGTGAAAAAGTATGATGTGATAGGTATGGTATGAAAAAGTAGGGGTAAAAGTGAGTTTTTAATAGAAAGGGAAGTGTTTTAAGAAAAACAAAAAAAATGAAAGAGGAAGGGTTTTAAAAAACGGAGGGAGTATGAGACAAGGTGATTACTATAAATTAGATATATAACCAAGAACTTACCCAACCTAGAATTTAGTAAAACAGCCAATATATAGACATTAATCTATCAAAGTATCATTTTACATAATGCTAATGTAATAACAATTTCATTGGAGCTCATCACGTATTAGGGGTGGGTTCGGATTTTGCGGTTCGGTTTTTACGCAAAACCAAAGATAAAACGGAAGGTAAGTTGGCGGTTCGGTTCGGTTTTGCATAAAAAATATGTAAACCGTTGGTTATTCGGTTTGGTTTTATGCGGTTTTTACTTTGGTTTTTTTCGGTTTTTTCGGTTTGTAAAAGTAAATATTTATAAGCATTAAAAATTGTATAAATACTAACTCGACAAAGCAATAACAATACGTAAGTTTGGGTTTGGTTTTTTTGCTTGATTTTTACACACAAAAAAAGCCGAGCGGAAGGTTAGTCTTCTCATTGGTTCAATTTTATATACAAAATATGTGCCAAGTGCCTAACAAACATTTAGAAGATTCTAAATAATTTTAAAGATATCGTATGTAAAATCAATTGCAGAGAATTTGGATTTTTTTATATAATACTTTCATTTTCATTATAACATCAAAGTTTTTTTTTATTTAAATATGTTAACTACTCATTTTAATTTTTAATATTATATAATTCTATATTAGGATTAGTTATTGGTGTTTATATTCTTAGATTTTTTAAAGTTTATAATATGGTTAAAATGTTTAATTAATAGTTAAGAAAAAACTTTAATTGACTAGTAATTTATTTGCATTTTTGTTTATATGATTTTTATACATATCACATATACTCATATAAATAAAATGAAGCATATAAATATGTTCGGTTTATTCGGTTCGGTTCGGTTTTTCAAAGTAAAAGCTAAAACGGAACCAAACAATAACGGTTCGGTTCGGTTTTTTTACATTCGGTTTCGGTTTTTTCGGTTCGGTTTTTTTTCTAGCTCGTTTCGATCGATTTCGGTTCGGTTTTTGGTTTTCGATTTTCCCGACCCAGCCCTATCACGTATGGATGATCATTTCCATAAGCTAGTATGGTAAGTTCATCTAATCCAACCTGTTTTAATTTATTATTTCTTTTTTCTTTTGGAGGGGGAACAAGGGCCTACAATTTACTCACCAAGGCAAGCCAAAATATAAAGATAAGCTTAAGTTTGAGATCCAACAAGACGTTGTACTAGCTCCACCACATAGTTAAATAATCCATTGTCATGCTAGGGTGCCACCACATGGGTGGTACCATAAGTGCATCTATGCTTCGCACAGATAACACAAATAGAAATCATCCGTGCAACACAGATGGTTATCATCTGTGCGAAACATGGTTATACCCATAGTAGTATCCAGGTGGTGGCATCCTACCATGGATGTACCCATGGTAGTATCCAGACTGAAGATCGAAAGCTCATTGTTTCTTGGCATGCCTTTGACAAAAAGATGTGAGCCTTCTAAGGCCATCATCAAGAGTTGATGGCTCTATTGCAAACGTTATTCGTAGCCAATTCTTGAGCCCCACCCCGAATCCTGCGCATTATTATCTCCGACGTTAATACGTTTCGCAAAGAATAATGATAATGTAGCTAGCTAGCTAGATGAATACTTACATGGTTGTTTTCTTGCTTGGCCCTCTCTTAGGAATTCTTTTTAGAATGTCTCGGTCATCTCATGCCCTGGTCTTGAAAACATCCAGGTCTAGTAGGCTTCGTTGAAACTTTTGAAGGACGCCCGGGTCTAGTAGGTCCTGGTCTAAACTTTTATTCTCATCAACTCCTTAAAGCGACCAGGGCACTTTGTGCAAGTCCTGAAAACGTCCGGGTTATATCATGTCCTGGTCAAGTGCAAGTCTTGAAAACGTCCAGGTCATTTCATGTCCTGGTCAAATGCAAGTCTTGAAAACATCCGGGTCATCTCATGTCCTGGTCAAGTGCAAGTCTTGAAAACGTCCAGGTCAAATGCAAGTCTTGAAAACATTCGGGCCATCTCATGTCCTGGTCAAGTGCAAGTCTTGAAAACGTCCGGGTCATCTCATGTCCTGGTCAAGTGCAAATCTTGAAAACGTCCAGGTCATCTCATGTCTTGGTCAAGTGCAAATCTTGAAAACGTCCGGGTCATCTTATGTCCTGGTCAAGTGCAAGTCTTGAAAACGTCCAGGTCATTGCATGCCCTTAAGAAACATTTTAAGAACGTCCAGGTCATCTCATGTCCTGGTCTCCAGACTTGAAAATATCCAGGTCACCTTGTGCTCGACTTGTCTTCTGATCCGGTTTACTTCTAGGTTGAAATGTAGTAGACGTCTAGGTTGAATTTCGTCCTGGTCCAATCCCAATGGTTTGGTCATGTAACGTCATCAGTCTTGCCTCAAATTTCTGTCCAGGTGCTGGGTCAAAATGTTACCGGTCAAAAATAAGTTTTTCCAAACTTATCTGATTTCATCAAATCCGAATATTAAAAAGTGACCGGTCACTTTTGACAAAGTTGACCGGTCAAATTTCAATTTTTCCCCATTCGCTTTTTCTTGCCAATCTAGAACATTAAAAAGTGACCGGTCATTTTTGACCATGCCACTTTCTTTTACTCCTTTGGCCTGGATGTCATGCCTAACAGCAACCTTGCTCAAACTTCGAACAAATAATCCGAAACGGTTTTGGAATCATCAAGTCTCAACATCAAGACCCGATCTTTTTTCGGAGATTTTGACCATGTCCTATGATCGCGAACCTTCTCCAAGGTTCAGCCCTCTTCTAGGAAACACCCTTCTTCCAGGGCCCCTCTTCCAGGTTTTAAGTCTTTTAATGTGCCATTCTCTAATTATTAGGTTGACCTAGCCAACCTAATCTTCCCACATGGGGGTATGCCGGTGAGAACCAGCCCTCATCCAATCTTGCACGTCCATATATTATGTGTTCGGAAATTCTAGTCTTCCCTAGACATTCCGATCCACAAAGGATGGCTCATACAAGACGGTAATATTTTTTTGGCATCTTTTCTAACCCTTCCCGACCAAAAAGTCGGTAGGGATCCATGTAAGTATGGATGCGAATCCTCTTCCGGATCCAGCCTGTCTCAAGGCGATACCTCAACATCAAGGCCCCTATCTCAAGGGTTTCTTTTTTCTCTTTTTTTTGCTATTAGCCCATGCAACGGTCCAGGTCATAGACATCAAGACTGATCCGTCTACAGCAAGCTTAGTAATCTTGACCACATCTTATCCACCCTCTCTTCTTTCCATGATCATATTCATGTGGGTGGATTCAAGTACTCGCCTATGGGTCTTCCTCAAGCCCCGTAACGAATACTTCATCCAATTCCCCTTTCAAGGTCATCTCCTTGAGCACATCCTTGACATTTCGGCAATCTGCCGTGTTGAGGGAGTCAGATTTGTGATAGGTACACCACTTCTCTGTCCAAGGCCGCTTGGGTTATTCTCCCTTCTTCTCATTTCTAATTTGGTGGGCCGTCCCATCATATGTGGTCCTTGGCCTGGACCCTCTCATATGGTCGTCCTTTTTTGGCTTCTCGGTCTTGACCTTCATATAACCTTCTTCCAGTTCTCGTTCTCTTCTTTAGGACCTCCGCCTCCGTGTACTCCCATGCCATATTGTAGGCTTCCTGATAAGAGGAGGGTGGCCTTCTACAAAATTCAGTGTAGAGGTCACCCGACCGAAAGGCATTCATCAGCAAAGAAATGGCCGTCTTGTCGTCCATCTCTTCTACTTTGTCGACCTCGTCCCTCCAGCGAGTTAAGAACTGAGTCAAGGACTCGTTCTCCCTCT
Source organism: Cuscuta australis (assembly GCA_003260385.1). NCBI lineage: Eukaryota > Viridiplantae > Streptophyta > Magnoliopsida > Solanales > Convolvulaceae > Cuscuta > Cuscuta australis. The sequence continues at coordinate 777,031 of NQVE01000183.1, forward strand.
ACCCTACCGTGTTAAGGTAGGTGAACTTCTTCCTTTTGATGCAGTTGTCCTCGTACTTCTTGCGAAAAATCTCAGCAAGTTTTTCAAAGGACCCGATCTTACCATGTGGAAGGCTGTTAAACCATTCCACTGGCCTCCCTCTCAAGGATGAGAAGAAGAGTAGGCATTCTTCAGCATTAGTACACCCGGCCATTTGCGCTGCATCATGGAAGGTGTCAAGGTGGACATTTGGATCCTCCTTTCTAGTGAATTTCTCCACGTCCAGCTTGACCTTCCGCCTCAAGTTTTGTGCATGTACCCTGGCTGAAAAGGGTGATTTGGCCAGGGTGTGCTTCTTCGCTCCCTCCTTCTCTTCTACCCTTTCCTCCAAGGCACGTAGCTTTCTCACTATGCTCCCCATCTTGTCCAGGTCATCCTCATCGTATGAGAGCCTGATATACGCCGATGCTTTGGGCTGGCTTTCAGCTTCCTCCTCATCTCGTCTCAGATTCCCTAGAACGACGAGATGGGACAGGACGACTCCCGCCAAGTCTTTCCATTGCGCTAGTCCGGCCCATCTCAGGACCAAGACGTAGCTTGGCAGACTTGCGGGGTCCATCCTCTTTGTCCCCTAGGCGTTTGAACGCCGAATCTCGGGTCTTGCTGGGTTTGGCTATAGCCTTACCCTTCCCTCTGCGGGTTGCCTCCTGTTCCGCCTCGTCAAATTCATGGACATTTGAGGGAGCTGCCTCATTCATGGTCCCCGTCAAATTCACCGGATGCACAGGGACCATCCTTGGAACGACTGTTGATGGAGTCGACACCGGGGGTGGCATAATTGGTGACGTCATGCCAGGATAGGCAAATGGCATGAAGCCCCATGCTTGTTGCATCATGGCCATCACCTGTTGATAGCCCTGTAGAGCCTGAGCATTTGCCGGGTCAGCAGCAAATTGTGCCCAAGCTGACTGGTATGGTGCGAATACTCCCCCAGGTGTTGTTATCGAGCCTGGGAACATTGTTGTCGTCGGCGTAGGAGTAGGGGTTGACATGATTGGGATCATGCCAATCGATCCTACAGTGGTAATCGGGGCAAAGGTCGTCCCCATGCCTGGCATCATCAATGGGATGGCAGGAGTGCTTTCACTCGCAGCCTGGCTTGAAACAGTGTTGTAGTTGCTCGAAGACATGATTGTGGATATTTAGTGGGGGTAAAGTTTTGACCTGGTCGAAAAAACTTTAAAAATCTGTCCCACGGTCGGCGCCAAAAATGATGGTGTAAATATAGCGGGGTGGGTTAACCGGGTTTGACCTGGACACACTCGACCCGTAATATAAAACACACAACAAGAACACAAAGTATGACCTAGACCGGGTAAATCTCCTCAGTCTGAATTATATTTCTTACTCTATCTCAAGAGTGAACTTTAGTGAGAGAAAAATTGGATCCCCTCCTCTATCAATATCATCATATTTATAGAGGAGGATTTGTGACCCTCCCCTGTTCATCCATGGACAAAATAGGAAGCTTGTGGGAAGGTCACTGTAGATAATGGAAGCACTGTACAATCATAGAATTTAGCAACTATAAGCCAAGACATGTACTGTTCAATCAAAGACTATAGATGGATATTCTCAATCCAATCAGCCCTGCAAAGTGACAAACATCCCTTTCACTGTTTGTCTCGTGATGGACGAACGGCGGGGTGGTCCCTCGATCTTTGACGTGGTTCACCATGCCTGAGATACTGGACCAATGTTTGCAAAGTAAAGTGACATGACCGGTCACCTTCTCTCAAAGGTTACCCGGTCATTCTTTGTGCTTAACCCGTCTCTGGTCTTCTAGAATGTCCTTTGTAACATTAGGCGACATTTTGGCTATCGCCCAAAATGTGACCGGTCACTTTTTTAGTGGAAGTGACCGGTCAACTTTTGACCCGTCCCAATCGAAGAGTTAACCTCATTTGGTGATAGATAAAAGTGACCGGTCATATTTTGACCTGTCCCTTTCGGTTGTCCGGGTCGGGTATAGGGATATACCCATCAACGTCATTGACTTATAACCGCTCTTACAACACGAAAAACATGTTACTATACGGTTCTTTCCGTACCGCCAAATGTATAATATAATATGCGGCAATAGCATCGTTGGTTGAACGAGTAGCAAAGTGAGAGTTTGAACGTACTCTTTCCATTCCTATTTATCTGGCTTTTAAGATTAATTCATGATTATTAAGAATGCATTGATTTTTTTATTTTGTGGCCGAGAATACCCATATTAATTCAATATTTTGTATGTATGACCAAAACTCGGAGTATTCATTCCCAAAGTGCTTTTTTTGTCTTCTTGGTCCTAAGGTGTTTAGTATTTACTCAATTCGAAAGGAGAAAAAAGATTAAAGAAGATTTCAATTGGAAAGGGGAGGAAGACAAGTTGACATAACGAGGAATATGGTGAGGGAAAGGTGGGTGGGGAGTGAAATACTCCCTCCGTCCTTTAATAATGTTCCGTTTTTGACTTTTGGAGGAATTAAGGGAGGGATATTTGTGCTTTGACTTTCCCTTTTTACCCCCAACCCTAAAATAAAGTAGAGAAAAGCAAAAGTATGAATAGTGTAAAGTGGGATTAAATAATTAAATGGAGTACACATGCAATCAAATCGGCAGTACATTGATGAGAGGAAAACAGGAAGCAACCCATACTTCCTGTACGGCTGAACAAATACACTACAATTACAGCCACCAATTTTTTTGGGGGAAATTTGAACTTCCCTCCAACCAAAACCCTCCAAAACGAAAATGGAAATACATCAAAATCAGAATTCTATTTAAGGAATGCATTGAATGCATTCACTTATTCTTTCTTCTCTTCTTAAGCTTCTTCATGGCCCCTCCTGAATCTTCTTTGGATTCATCCACTTCCTTTTCCTTTTCAGACGATGAGTCATCCTTGTTTGAAAATCTTCCCCAAGTGATTGACGTGCCTTTTCCTAACCTCGACACTCCTGCAACAGAAAGTGAAAACAACGGGAAAGGTTGTGTACACAATGAAAAACGAAAAAGGGTGGTCGATGTGTTACTGCAACAGTCCAAAAACGGCAAACTTCAGCACGGTGTCATTAAGAAGGTAGCTGAGGAATTCAGCTTTTCAGTGAAAACAGTTAGCAAGCTTTGGGCAGTAGCTACAAGTCAACTCGAGGGTGGTTTACCCGTTAATGTTGAATGCAAAAGGAAAGGGAATAGTGGCAGAAAAAGGCTCCCTCTAGACATGGAAAAAATGGCAGCAGTGCCTTTTAATAGGAGAAAGAACATGCGTGCACTTGCCCATGCTATGGATCTGTCAAAATCCACAGTCCATAGATGGCTTAAGTGGAAAAACATCAGGAGGCATTCAAATGCCATCAAGCCACTACTATCAAAAAAAGGTATGCTTAATAGACTGAAGTTCTGTTTGGATCATGTAACTGCCCCCTCTGTCCCCATTAGCCCAAAATTCCATGACTTTTATGACCAGATTCATATTGATGAGAAATGGTTTGACATAACAAAACAATGGAAGTAAAGCTCCATCTCAAAGGTCAAGTAAGAACAGGCCTGCAGGAACAATGGAAGTAAAGCCCATCCCAATCATAAATAGAGAAGTGATGAAGATGATGTTGCTTACTAAGTTACTGCCAGCCATTAAAGAAAAATGGCCAGGACCATCAAGGAATATAATAGTACAGCAAGATAATGCTAAGCCTCATGTGGATGGCAGTGACCCTGATCTTATAGAAGCTGCTCAAGAAGATAATTGGAACATCCAACTGAAGTTCCAGCCACCCAACAGCCCTGACCTAAACGTACTTGATCTTGGATTCTTTAGGTCCATTGACTCTCTGCAAGACCAAACAGCAGCTAGGTCCTTGACAGAGTTGATTCAAGCTGTTACAACAGCTTATGAAGAACTATCACCAGAGAAACTTAATAATGTATTTTTGACTCTTCAAGGGGTCATGGGTGAGGTTTTAAGTCACAAAGGTGGTAACCAATTCAAAATCCCTCACATTGGAAAAACAAGGTTGGCCAGAGAAGGGACACTGCCCCAAAACTTGGGGGTTACCAGACAGGTCTATGAAACTGCAAAACTGTTCTTAGAGGAACAAATATCAGTACCTTGATTTAGTGTACTTTTTGATATATGTGCAAACATGGCCAAGAAAAGATACAATGTTTCCATGTACTTCCAGAGACTTTTTGCACAATTATTAGATGAGAACAAGTGTTACAGGGACATTTGAAAGCCAAAGAAGAACTTTTGAACATGCAGATTTTAGGCAATGGGATATTTTTGATTTTTGTGGTATTACAGTTTAGATTGTAATGAAAGTATACATTATATTGTACTGCAAGTATACCTTATCTTTGGTCATGTATGTAAAAGTACCCTTATATTGTTAATGGTTTAGTAAATGGTTTACCAAGCATAGAATCTGTTTTACTAATTTAATAGGCACCCATATGATCTGTTTTACCTAATCAAAAGCCAAGCATAGCATTTGTTTTACCAAATCATAAGTCAAGCATATCATCTGTTTTACCAAATCATCAGCCAAGCATAGCATCTGTTTTACCAAATCATAAGTCAAGCATAGCATCTGTTTTACCAAATCATAAGCCAAACATAGCATCTGTTTTACCAAATCATAAGCCAAGCATAGCATCTGTTTTACTAATTTTAAAGGCAACCATAGGATTTGTTTTACCAAATCAAAAAGCCAAGCATAACATCTCTTTTACCAAATCAAAATGGTTTTTTGACACAAAACAGAAAGGGTAGACCAGAAAAATTGATTTTTGTAAGTCTCCAACCAATAAGGGGTGACATTACAATATAGCTACAATGCCCAGTATACCTCATACCTTTAAATCAGTCAGAGTAATGGTTGTTTGCATCATAAGTTCGCCAAAAAAAAAACTTAAAATTGGACATGCAAAGCAGAATCAAAGACTGAAAATTAAGAGAAGGGAGATAGTACTCTTTCTGAAGCGTAGTGCCTTCTCGTCATCATCTAAAGGCTCATCGAAGAAAATTTCAGTATCAGACATGTCCAATATCTGTGCTGAAGTAACTGATTCCTCCTCTTCCCCATCTTCTTCGTCAGAGCCCCCTTCATCCTCTGAGGGAAAATGGCCTCCCCCAAGGTACTTTTTCCGATACCACCATGTCGGATCTGTATCGGATGTACCAGATCCGCTGTCACTAGAGTCGTATTTAGGGATAACAGGTTTGAGAGAATTTGAGGTAGGCAAACGAGAAAGAATTTCTTCGTCACTATCGCTTAATAGCTTGAAGTTGGGCATCAAAGAGTCACGAATCACCATTGGTGGTGATTCAATTTCTCAAGAAGAACGGAAGATAGATCGGAACAAAGGAGGAGAGGAGAGGGGTACAGTGCGGCGATGGGGAAGTGGAATGGGCAGGAGAGAGAAGGTGGAATTATTAGGGTAGGATTGGGTTGGGTTGGGTAGTCTTTAGGTTAAAGGGCATAAATGTCCGATTTTGGGAAAAAAGAACTTTATTTAGGGACGGAGAAAAAACGAAAATGGAACTTTATTTAGGGACGGAGGGAGTAATAAATAAGAGGGGTATTTCAGAAAACGGGCAATGTTATTAGGGATGAACTAAAAATGAAAAGAGACAACTAAAATTGGGACATTTAAACACTTTTTAAAAAAAAAATCACAGCAATACATTTTAAATCCATAGGTAGTATATACATACAAGCATAGACTCAACAGTACAGTGAAAAGTTTTCTCATCAAACAATCGTCTTTATACACAAAATAACTTCGGCTAAAAAATATTCACCGAAAAACACTCATTGAAACTTAACAACTATACATGATATATCATCCTTGCTTTTCCTAACAACCGCGGCCTCCGCCAGTAGCTTGGCCGCTGACTCTGCATCCTTTACTTTCTTGATCGCGTCGACTGCCTCTTGATTTGTCATCACCTGGTGAAATGGCAAGTAATGGGATTGAGAAATGCGACACGAAGAGGTGGCCGAAAGCTATACAAAGAGAGAGAAAAACAACTTGCCTTCCATAGCCCATCGCTCGCCAAAATGATGAAGTCCACGTCATCATCGATCAACTCGGTTTTCACATCAGGTTCTGAACTCAGGTGCCTCTTCAAGCTCTTGTCTCCAAATGCCCTCGCAACGGCCAACTGCCCATCAACTCGAGGGACATCGCCTGTAAAAGAACTATAAACTATCACCCAATATGAAAAAAAACACATCACCCTATTTTCCAAAGGGCAATGCCAGGGTAACCCCACTTTTGACACTAAAGGCAAACATACACTCACAAGACACTTCTGCACAAAAAGTTATAAGTCATGCTCGGGGAATCCCAAGTTGTGCCCCACTTTTGACTTCAATACCTTTACAAACATCACAAACATGAAACACTCTTGTTTGTGTTTGCATTTGGTGTCAAAAGTTGGATTCCCCGAGCTTTTTCTGTGTCACAATGGGTGGTCGTCACCAACCTTGACCATTTCACACAAACACACAAAGAGTGTCCGAGTCACAAACAGGCGATTGTTCTTGGGCCCGTGGGTGCCTGTGTGAAAAGGGAAGGGGAAAGAGTTGGTGCAATTTAGCAATTTTCTTTCACAACCCATAGTTGTTCCTTACTAACCACGCAAATGAAAACCTTTAAATGATAAATAAAAGGAGACCTGGAAGGTTTGATACAAAACCGCCTTTGCTTTCAATGACAGGCTTTTCTTTGTTAGGTTCATGGTCAACTGAGAGCTGCTTGGCAGAACATTTCCTGGAAATGACAGCGCGAGAATCTCCCACATTTGCAACAACAAGCTTTTGACCATTTATCAGTATAGCTGTGACTGCAGTTGAGCCTCCTCTCCCAAGGTGCATTGATTTCTCCAATATATCACTGTCTGTTGCATGGTAAGCCCTCCTTATTGCATTCTCAGTATCAGCCCAAAAGTCAGGCTGTTCAAAAAGAATCCCCGTGAAGAAAGGAAGAGAGTGGAGAACTCTGGAAAATAGCATATAATAACTAGAGAAATATGCTAATATATATAAAGGTCACCTGCTTTAATATATTGTCAAATAGGTGTAAATGTAAGTAATTGGCAACATCATGACCCATATGCCCATCAAAGATGGCAAAAAGGCCCAAATCATTATCATCGACTTGCTTAAACATTGAAACTACATAATCTTCCATGGCGTGATTTGCTTTTCCTTTCACTAGGTGGAAGCCATGAGTGATCCTCTTTGATGTGCTTTTACCTTTCCCTGTGTCCGGTGAGCCTACAGTTGAGGTGTAAAAGCACGCCTTCTCCTGAGACACAAAATGTGCTAAAAGATTCAGCGGCAGATGATTCGTGTTTTCCAATTAACCGTGTATGTTAACAGATATAGATTCTTACAACATTTATATGCAAATTGAAGGGAACCAATACACATAACCGAATAGAGCTAAGATCATTCAAATTGAGTTGGCAAATGTGGATCACATAAGCAAGACATAAGAATATATAAAGTTTGAAAATGTTTATGCAAAAAGTTCAAGAAAACGCTTGGGAAACCCGCTTTTGACACAACTTCTGACATCAAAGGCAAAAAAAAAGAGACAATTTTGGTGTCAAAAATTGGGTTCCCCTAGCATTGTCTAAAAGTTTAATGCTATTTCAAGAATCTTAAACAAAGGTCAAAAGCACATATTGAAAAATCAAGACCATATAAAGTTTCTACAAATCACTCAAGTATTCAAACTGTGTTCCAGAACTTTCTAATAAAGCAAACATACCCCCACCCCCACAAAGTTAAAAATAAAAAATTGGGTAGCAGAAGGATAAAAAAGTGAACATCAAATACTTGACTCCTCTGACTGTAGGCAACATATCAAAAACAAGAACTGGGTAACAGGAAAAAGAAAAAAGCTAAAGAAAACAGAAATCAAGGCTGAAAATCACTGAAGTTACTACCTTCATCTTGTTAAGAATTTCTCTTCCTCCCGGCATGATTGTGCCTCCCTTTCTTGCGAGCACCAAAACCCCCTGATCAAAATGAAATCTTGAAGGAAAAAAATTCAGTATTACTTCAAGAGATTATGGCTGGTTTGTGGTTTCTGTGTGGATTTAGGGGTAATTTCTCCGCGTCAATCGGTGGCTATGGCGTCAAATGGCGGTGGGGTGGAGATTAAATTCGAGCGAGCACCTTACTGCTGACTTTTCATTCAAACCCGCGTTCTTTTGATTCCTTCGCTCCTTCCTTCACCAAATCACCAGTTAAAAAAATAACGAGTGAAAGAAAGCTCGTGTGACATGGCGATACTTAAAGCAAATAGGAAAGGTCCTAAGCAACTCGATGGGCCTTTATGATGACCCATACTCCATCCGATATCTTCTTTTCCATACATTTTTTAGGGAGCCGGTTCAAATGACATTGAGAACCAATGTCATAGAATGACTCGGGGGTGCTCCGGTGCCCCGTTCGTAAAATTGACGATTCCTACCCCCCTAACCCCCGGTAAACCCCCCACCACGCCTCGACCCGAACGCGGCCCCTCATCCCCTTCAATTGCACCTCCCAAGTTGATTTTGACTTTAGAGTCAAATTTTGACTCCAAAATTTCAGCACCACAAGATTAAAGAAATCATGAACGACTTCAACATATGCTGTAGAATTCTTAGTTCACTTTGGCGTACTTGTTGTAACCAACTTATGGATGGGTCACTATTGGATGCAAGTAGCAACAGGATAGGGATCATTGGTAGAAAAAGAGTGCATTTAGATTTGAAACAAAGAGAGAGAGAACTCCATTTCTCAAAAGAATAAACATACGATCATTGTCTGCAGCTATACAAGTACCGAAATCCACACTACATAGGTGCATATAAGAAGGGCAACTACAAAGCCACACAAATGCTATCAAACCTTTCCTCACAGAAGAAAATAAGCTGGAAAGGTTAGCTTTTGTCTTAAACCAATTTGTTCCAGAATCCCTTCCCCACTCACCCATTTTTCAAGACTTTTTCTATACTATCCATGTGGATGAAAAATGGTTTGAAATGTCCAAACAATCATTGAGAGCATACAAATCTAAAAAAGAGAGAGTCTCATAGGACAACTAAAAGTAAGGCTCACATTCCCAAACTGATGCACTTATGTGCAGTAGGGAGGCCTATCTTTGATCCTATAGAGGAGGTCATTTGGATGGGAAAGTAGGCATTTGGCCTCTAACCATTCAAGTTCCTACATGAAGGAGAAGTAAGAATAGGACAGCAGGAACTTTAGAGATCAAACCCATACCTAAAATCACAAAAGAGGTGTACAAGAGATTGATGATTCAGAAAATGTTTCCAATAATTAAGGAGAAAGTACCAGAAGCAATCACAAAACACATAACCATACAACAGGATAATGCCAAGCCACATATTGATGTTAATGGCCTAGAGTTTGTGCAAGCAGCCAATGCTGATGGTTACAACATTGAGCTTACATGTCAACCACCAAACTCACCAAACCTAAATATTTTAGACATGGGGTTCTTTGCATCAATATAGTCATTACAACATCTGACATCAACTAGAAATGTGGATGAGTTGGTACAACATGTGGCTGAGGCATATGCTGATTTAAATGCTAAGAAACTCAACAATGTTTGGATTAGTTACCTGTTAGCAATGACAGAGATCATGAAGGTACAAGGAGGAAACAATCACAAGTTGGCACACATTGGTAAGGTAAGACTTGAGAGTGAAGGTACATTAACCAACTTCAGGTAAGCACGGAACTCTATGAGGATAGTCTGTATGCTTTACAAGGTGTCCCAGGTAGGCATGTAGAAGGGAGTGCATCAGAAACAATCGAAGTGTTTTCATCCTTGAAAGTATTTTCTTTTTTGTTTTTTGAAATCTGCTCATCATATGCACTTTGCTGGGTTTTTTGTCAAAAGTGTGTATGGGCACTTATGTGTATGCAAACTCTTTTTTTATGAATGTATGTTTGTTATTAGTCTTAAAACCTCTAAAAACTAGATATAGTGGGGGCCACACAATGTTACCTCCTACACTAATCTTAAGTGGGTGGCTTTAAGAAACATATATTAAGGTTCCATAAGACACACACAAACATCACAAACAGTTGCAAATTCACCATTAGCAAATTACAAACAACATGCAGGCATCTAGTCATAGGGCATAGTTTAGTGTAAATTGTCATCATCAGTTTCCCAATTAGTGTCAGAAAATAGAGTAATGTACATAGTGAGACAAATAATTAAAATATTACACCAGGCCCACACAAGAAGAGAGTAATACTCCCCTAGAAGTCCTAGGAGCGTCCCTTTGGATCTGATATAAACAATTCCCACAAAACATCATCTTTTTCATATTTGTAGGACTCATATTGGGTGTCATCATCGTCCTCATCTTCTTTGTTCTCTTCCTCTTTACGATCATCCTGTTTAGGGTCATCCTCTTTAGACTCATTGTCTCCAGGAGTTTTGTAATACATAACAAGTTTTTCCCTCAACATTTCCACTTGTTTTTCAATACAAATCTCATCAAAAACATATTCAAGCTCTGATTCATATGAATCGGGAGTACTAGGGACAGATGAGAAATTCATTTCATCCATCACTACGATCTGTAGAAAAATCAAATGAAAAATATTAATTACATATTGTTAAATAAGATTAATATAAGAAAATGTTACTCCCTCCGTCCCTCAGTTTATGTCCACTTTTGTTTGGGCACGGCAACCAAGGATTGGATAATTAGAAATGAGAAATACAAAAATACCCCCCTTCTTCCACGGCTAGAGTTTCGATTCTGCTCATCGCTCAACAACTCCACCAGCCCTCCAGCCCTCCACCTCCAAGTTAGCTGCTACACAACCCAATGAACCCATCCCGCCGCCACCCATATCGTTGCTCGGAGATCAGAGAAGATCTTGCCGAGTCACATCAGATCTAGGATTTAGATGACGAAGAAAGAAAGAAGCTTGATGGACGGATAATTGGGCTACATAGGTGAGAGGTTTGGGTCGTTGGCAGTGCAGAGAGCCTCAACGGCGACGATCATTTGCAGTCGAGCTGATCTCGACGGCGACAGACGACCTCTAGAGGAGGTGTTGTGGAAGGCGACCTTGAAGACAGCTCTGAAGACGAGATCCTAAGATGAGACAGAGTGTGTCAATTTATTTGGTCCAAGTTAGTGCAATTGGAATACAAACTCACGATAAGAGATAGATGAAATTGGGAGAAGCTGCAATTGAAATCCATCTAAAGGATAAAGAGTAATTAAATTGGGGAAATATGAGAATGAGTGCCGAGGGAGAATGGCATATTTGTTTTTGAGGGCAAATTGGACCTTTCATTTTATTTTTGTTACTTAAAAAGGAAAGTGGACAAATATTGTGGGACGACCAAAAAAGGAATACTGGACAAATACTAGAGGACGGAGGGAGTAAAAGACACTAACCTTAGATCTCGAAAGCGGTTAGAGGTCCCCTAGATCAGACATTTTGCAGATATAGATAAAGAAGAAACCCTAGATCCAAACCCTAGAAAGACGAGAGTATATGAAAGGATAGAGGAGAACGGTGAAATGTTAGAAGACGAGAAAGATGAAAGAGCAGATATTTGAAAGAGGAGAGCGGCGAAGAGGAGAGAAGCGGAGAAGATGAAAGGGGAACGATGAGGATAACGTCTGGCGCAGAATAATTAAATTTATATTCCGAAAATATTCGTCAAACTCGCGAACCGAAATAATTAATTTGATTCATATTCGATAAAGATTCAAATATTTATTAAGATTTGTATTCAGATTTGGATTCGAAAAAATCGAATACGAATAAGCTAATTCAAATACAAATCACGAATCGAACAAAAAATATTCAATTCATTTACAGCCCTGGTGGGTGGGCAGGAGGTGGCGAGACCATATACCTTTTTGGACAAAATTACCATGATCTTTGAATAAAACAGGGCAATAATTCAAAGGACATCCATTGTCCTAAGCACAGCCATTCCGGCGATCATCTCAACTGCTCAGTTCATTTCTTTCAGTTTTGTTATATATATTCATTTGTGGAACCAAGAAACAGTTTGGCAGTCTGCTTCATCATATAAGAACGCCAGATTATAATGGTAACCAAATTATTATTCTGTAAAACCATTTTAGTTATATTTGCATTATATATGGTGTTTATTGCTTTCCTAAACTATGAACCATCCGGCTAACTATAACTGTGACCAACTAACTAAACATACATTATACATCACACAGACTATTTCATGCCACAAAGTAGAGAAATCTCAGAACTCTTCTTTCTCTTCCCATAATCTTGGAGCACCATTTCCCTTTCTGCTGGAGTTGCAGACAGTATCCATTTGCTAAATTGCTTATCTTCCATACCCATGAACTGGGCGATACGTGTGAACTGCCTTCTCTTACGCATCTTCACCTTATCATGATCTTCTTCCTCCTCTTTCGCGTTCATCGCATCAGATTTTCGTCTCCCAATTACTGGAAAATCCATCTGTTGCGTGGTTTGGTTCAGATGCTCCCCATTAATTGGGATTCCCACATTTCGGAGGTTAACAACATCTTCATTGCGATGAGCATAAACAACACCTATAAGCCATCCAATTTTATCAGCCAAGAGTGATTGACCAACAACATTTTTATCAAGAACTCGATTACTTTTGGGTAGGAGATAGAGACTTACCAAGGTCTTGAAGCTTAAGTGTTGCATTTTTCCCCTCAAGTCCAATAGTTTCTTGATTGGGGATAGCATGCCCCTCACGGTCATTTGAACCCTGTTTAAAACTTCCACCATCTTCGTTGCCTTTAGTCCCGTGCAATTCAATGATATCACTTGTAAAAAGCTGATCAGACAAATCCCGGAAAAGATTGCAGATTCCAAATAGCTCCCCTTGATACTCTTTGCAATCCTGAAAGTTTTAGGTTTGTGAATTTTTCCCCTTCTCCCATAAGAATAGCACAACTGCATCTATTATATAACTCACCTATTAAAGATCCCTATGAGGAAGTTGGTCCAATTTAACAAATATCACAGGGAGAGAGAAATAAAAGGTTGACTTCTGACCTGCACACCTTCAAAGTATCGCTTCTCAGTGGATCCAGAAATAGCAATATTAGATAGCTGTTGTTTGTATATCTGCCTAGAGTAAATAAGCTCTTCAAGAGAACCAGCAGCAAGAAGACGAAAAACAATGACATGCCTCTTCTGCCCAAACCGAAATGATCTGTCTTGGGCCTGCAAATCCTGAGCAGGATTCCAGTTTGGATCAAAAATCACTACACGGTTTGCACTGACAAGGTTGAGTCCAAGGCCACCAGCTCTTGTTGATATGAGAAACACCTAAAGATCGAATGAGAAAGAGTGCAAATTCATGGTGAAGAAGACCTTGTCATGATTAGATTCCACCATCTACGCCTTAAAGTTACCTGTTTGCTTGGGCTGGAGTTGAAGTCGTCTACAAGAGATTGACGCAAGCTAGTTGGAGTAGAGCCATCGAGTCTCGAAAAACAATACCCTTTGCGTATAAGAAATTTTTCGAGTATATCCAGCATCCTGTACTTGAAAAACAAACACTTGAGCAAGCGAAGAGAGAAAAGGGAGAAAACAACATGGAGGAAACCACTTGAGAAAAACAAAACAAATACAATTAACTTCCTATATTATACTCGATCGTAATCACTAAATGGCATTATATTATACTAGACTGTAATCACTTTTTCTTGAAATGATCGAGATAATCACGGCAAGGTTGGTATGTGCTAACAAAAGTTTTGATTGTTTTCCCGTCCGGCTTCACATAAGAGTGGTACCGCTTAGAAAACCTCGAGAAGCATTGTTCCACAGTGCCTCTTTTGACTAGGGAACAACACTACTCCCGATGTTGCTGGTCAAAGTAACTCGGGAATAGACCATATTAATCGTTGCCGCATTTGACATCTTGATAGCGTTGCTAGTGGGGGTGATGATCGGTTTTAAACTTAGCCATCGAAGCGTATTAGCGTAATAACCTACTATCGGGATATTGGTAGTTTGGGACAACAGAGGCCAGTGGGGGTTGTTGATAGTAACTTCCTCCACCTCCCATTGGTCTCTTTTCGGGATTGCCATAGTAGTAAGGGGATTCCACAAAAGATCACATATTATTATATTATTATCACACACAAATTAAAAGAGCTTGAACTTGAAGTTTTTCTAAGGAACTATGTTGTGTATATATATGTGTGTCTGTGGGGTACGTGGAGGAACTATAATACTTTTGGTAAATAGTTATAACATGCAATGCATTTAAATTTTAAATATGGCATTATGTATATATGTATTTTCATTTACTATAAATTACTTTTCTCTAATGAGCATGGTGTAAGATTTCACAACATACATAATATTTGTTGATTACCTAATGTATAATTAGTAGTGAGAAAATAGTCTTTATTAAATTTAGGAAAAAAATTATTCAGATATCTATTTTAAATTAGGAATATAAAATATAATTAATTAAGTTTTTTAATGGAATGATATTTGTATTGGATCCAAATTGAAGATTTCTCCTAATTAATATTATAGGACAACATATTGTGCCGGATGCAGTATGCCCTTCTCGTTATCATCACAAGTTATTTCCACATGCATGGAAAATTTTATGAGACTACAATGGGTTGAGGTTATTTTTATTTTCATGTTTCATTCAAAATAACAAGCATAAAACAATGAAAAAATCCCAATGAAAGGCACAACTTACCTCACAGAATAACTGAAAAGAAGAATCTTGTCACCCTGTGAAATCCAAGTGAACAAAAGCTTCTCCAAAGCTCTCATTTTCCCACAATGCTTGACATCACTCAGACCCATAAAACTCTCACTCTGAGTATTTCCCCCAATCAAATCACTATCAGGGCCAAATACAGCAGCAGCAAATTCTGCATCTTTTCTTTGCTTGTCAGGATCGTCCCTTGGATTAGGTTTGATGAGTTCTAAGTGATTGCTTATCTGTAAGAGAGATTTAGATTTTGGTATAAAAAAATAGAAGTATAGAAGAGAAGAAATTAATCAATTGAATCATTCATGGTAGATTATATATCTGAATTTCCTTGCGCTGGAAAATGCAAAGAGATCACCTTGGAGTGTCACATAATGTGTTTAATCAAATTTTTTCTTCATTTTATTTTAATAAAGGTGTACTGAACACTGGAGCCCATTTGTAGGGCTAAACTTGGCTGAAATTGTTCAACAAGCACCTAAACTAGCTAATAGGGTTGAACTTGTTGAACTATCAAAATAATTAAAGATGACAATATCTTATTTGTGGTAATGTCATAGAGTTAAAATGTTGGTCTAGCAATATCAAACATACAATGGACATAGAGCAATAGCAAACATCTCAACTCACCTATGTGATGAGGTATCATGACATTTTTATTGCATGTGGAAATAATATATGATGATGAAACTGATGACAGTTTTAGAATTTTCATCTCATTATTCCTTCTTAAGAAGATTGTGTCATGAAGGGAATATTTTAATTTTCATCTCATTATTTATGGAATTAATAGACAGTATAGATTTAATGTCATTGGCCCCAACTAATTGAGATTAAAATCTTGATGATGACAACAGTGATGATAACGATATCTAAAATGAGGCTAGAAGTGTCATTTCCATTCATTTCAGAAACTTCTACCGCAACTGTACTTTCTGCATTACTATTTATGTCAACTGATTCTATTATTGCAATAAAATAATAAAATATAAGATCTTTAGTTAAAAATAAGGTTGATATAGCTGGTAAATAAAAATATGATGCCACTGAACAGAAAGTAAGGCAATGTTTGGAGGAGACAGAAAGGGTCTGCCTTTATGAGCTTCTCCCCTAGACACAGCCAATTGCCTAAGAACAGTAAAATAAAAAAATACCTGCTGGAGCTTGACAAGGCAAGGAAGCACAATGCAAAAAGGGCAGGAATCACAACCATCTGGATTGTCTCTGTGAAGGTATGGCCAGATAATGCCATCCCTAACAGTCCTTTTGCAACATTCGACCTGTTTCAGAGGGCTTCCACAACTACAGGGGAGATCCTTATTGATAAGGCATTCGACATCAGGTAGCTGTAACATACGCTGGTAAACACGCTTTTGAATTGCACTCATTGCACAAAACACAACATTGTCTTCTTTTCCGAGCATAAGATGTCCAATTGTCTCCTCCTTTGTCCTTCTCAACAAATACTTGTGCAAAACCGACACTAAGTGCTGTTTTCTTTCTTCAGCAACTTGAACAAGTCTGTTTGAAGCAGTTGATCTCTGGCCATGCTTAAGTGGGTCCTCGTAGAACTCCCTGAAGTGCTCACGTGTGCCCAAACAGCCAGGTACCACCCAGTCAAACAGATTGAACAGCTCCATGATTTTATTCTGCATTATGGTTCCAGTCAGACCGTAACGTTTCTTAGTTTTAATCTCTAAACATGCTTGATAGAGTTTAGATTTGTCATTCTTAAGCCGTTGCGCCTCATCAATAACCACAATCTCCCACTGGACATCTGATAAAACGCTTCCATGGATTCTGTATGTATCGTAGCTGGTAATTATTATCTCAACTCCATACGTTTTTAGTTTGTCTAATATCAACTCACGGTTTGGTCCATGATGAACAAATACACTAAAAGTAGACCATTTGGAGAACTCATTCTCCCAGTTATGAATTACGGAAGTTGGACAGATGACTAGTACGGGGCCCTTCTTTTTAAGATCCCCTCCTGTCAATGAGGTTGAACCAATGGAGTCTGCATCTTTTCCATACACAGCTGCTAAGAAAGCAATGGTTTGGATTGTCTTCCCTAATCCCCTGCAGATCCATTAGCATATCTGAGTTGCATACAAGAGAGAGGGGGGGCATTAGTACAATACTACGATCAAAGGAAAGAGTGGGAAGGACACTAACATGTCATCTCCTAGAACACCTCCATAGTTGTTACGGTATAAACCATACAGAAACTGTACTCCTCCTCTTTGATGCTCCAGAAGTCTACAATTTATAGATGCTGGTACCTGGAATAATAGTTGCACAAGTTCAAGATGAAGTTTGAAAAATACCATAATACTCCATGAAATACTATACTGAAAATAAGGAATGGATACGCATAGTGGTTAAGAGCGTGATACACACTATAACACTAAGGCGCAAAGGGGATACAGCGCATCGATGTGCAAAGCGCATTTGAGGTGTGCACCTCAAGAACATGATGCACAAACTAGGAACAAAAGAATATGCATGCTCTGGAACAATAATACAAAGTATCCAAATGCATGCAAAAAACAACCCACATTAAAAATGAACCCTAAAGTACTAGAGATGTAGTGTACAATTCATGGTTTAAACTGTGATGTAGCATGCAATTACCAAATCTAATAACAAAGTAAGAACATTTTCTTCCATTCTAAATACTCCATAATTATATATAACATTAAAAATTTAATGAGCAGATATACTGTGTACAAAGAGGGACCACAGAGCAAAGAGGGACTATGCTGAAGTTCAAAGTAAAAACTACAAGGGGCCAAAAAAGACACACACAGAGGGGGAGGGAGAACATACAAAAATAAAAACAAATTATGACACTTGTAACAAACAACCCACTAGCCATATCACGAAGTCAACAGAAGTATTTGGGATTCGGTGCATTTTGATGAGCAGGCCTACATATCGGCACTAAAGAACTCACATCAATCATATTCTAAGATAATCTCCACAACTCGTTATCTCTTTTGCACCACTATGCCCTACCAACTTTTTTTCCAAGAAGATAGCATAGCAAACCAACCTTTTTTCCTTGTACCCAAGAGTATCAACTTATCAGGAAAACATTAGAACACAATCATCGGGACAAGGATTGCTGACATGTCACAGTTTAAATGCATATTACAACTCATAATTCATAAAGTCCCAATGTTTGGCAATAGAGAAATTCATGGCCATTGTCTGCGATCATCATTCCATGGTCCCCAAAAAAAACAAAACAAAACTACTAGTCAACAACAACAACATTACCCCAACCCTAGTGCCTCAAAGGTTCCCCTGTGTTTAATACATAGAACGGCTTTTTACAGATGACCCACAATGGGCGTCAGAGTAATTTTGCTTTATTCCATCATACCCCAAAGCCTTTGACTCCAACGGAGATGATGGGATAAAACAAATGAAAATGGTGTTTAAATAAAACCCTATGCAGAATTGGAAAAGAAAATGCAACGTGTAGTGAAGTTAAACAAAAGATCAGCAAAATAAACTCTTTTAACTATTAGAAGGTAAAACTACCTGTATCAATGGTGTTTCGCCCTGTGGAGACAGAACCAAAGGCTCATACGGCCCTGTGTGGTCAAGAAGAAAAGCCTCCGACTTTGACTTCCCAAATACAATGGGCTCCTCTTCTCCCGCCCCTTGTTCTTCTTCTTTCTCATCTTTGACTTTGACACTGAAATGGGTAGGACTTTGGTGTCTTCGTGATTGGGTCAGGGATGAGCAGGAAATTGAATCTTCAAAGCGAAGAAACTGACGGGAAAGAGAAGATTTGGGGGGCTTTCTAGGGTTTACAGTGGATGAATCGAACTGAGTGCAAATCGAGGGAGTTTGTGAGAGAGTAGATGAAGACGAGGAGGATCGATTCTTGCAGGGTTTTAAGGCCTCCTTGAAGGCTTTCAAAGACATGGGGAATCGGTTTCGAAGGGAAAAAAGGCATGGGAAATGAAGATTCTGCCTTCTTTGCAGAGGGTTTCGGAGCTTTCCATCTCAGTTCAAAAATTTGAACACTCGTGAGTATTTACCCCTGCATTCCTAATTATCTGTAGAATGGCACAAATAACTGTCCATTATAAGATTCAATGCACTAATGTGTAATAAAATAACTATGGCCATCAAAAAAAATACTCCCTCTCTCCCGTTTTAAATCGCTCGTTTTGACTTTTGGGCATATTTAAGAAAAATTAAAAATAGAGTTGATTTTCTGAAATTGTCAATACTTAGGAGAGATGATGATGAATGAGAATATAATGTGGAGAAGATTGACTTATTTTATAAGTAGTTTAGGTATTTTATTTTTAAAAATTTACGAAAACAACTAACAGGCAATTTATTTTGGGACGAAGAAAAAAGGCAAACAGGCAATTTAAAATGGGACGGAGGTAGTAACTATGAGTAAATTTCATAAAACATCCTCAGTTATAAGTCGTTTTACATATTTAGTCCCTACATATCAAATATTACTAATTTAGTCCCCAATTATTATACTACCTCCGTCCCAAAAAGATTTACACGTTTTGACTAAAATTGAAATTAAGGGAGGGATAATTTTGTGTTGACTTTCCAAAAATACCCTTGATGTTATGGGTAAAAGTAGGATGTGATGTGTAGATTATTAGGAAAAAGGTATGATGTGATAGGTAAGGTTTGAAAAGGTAAAGGGTAAAAGTGGTTTTTTAATAGAAATGGGTAGAAGATTGTGGGACGTAATTTTTTTTGAAAGGTATAAATCTTTTTGGGACGGAGGGAGTATTCATTTCCACAAATGGTCCTTTGTTAATATTTCCGTTAAAAACGTGGATAAAATTTTAAATTCACACTTCTTTCTCTCTTCAATTAAGCTTCCTCCCTCCCCTTGCACTCCTTTCCCAAACTCGTCGCTGAGTTTGAAACTTTGAACCCAAAACCAAAATCATCACTCTTCTCTCAATTGTTTGTCTAACTGGTGGAACCTAAATTCGAAACCAGTAACCTTCATGGATGCGTTTTAATGTTTATTTTGTTTGCAATTTCTTGAGACTAACTGATAAAACTCATCCATAAAGCTTATTGGTTTTTATTTTAGATTCCATCAGAAAGACTAATAATTGAGAAAGGAATGATCATTTCAGTTTTGGGTTTAGAGCTTCAAACTCAGCGACGAGTTTGGGAAAGAGTACAAGAGGGAGGAAGAAGCTTAATTTAAGAGAGAGATAAGTATGAATATACAATTTTATCCATGTTTTTAACAAAGGACCATCTGTGAAAAATAAAATAATAATTGGGGACTAAATTAGTAATATTTGACATTTAGGAATTAAATATGTAAAACGACCTATAACTGGGGACCTTTTATGGAATTTACTCAATAACTATTTACCCCTTTGTATTTTAGAATTACTACTTTTTAAAAAATTTGGAGTATGAACCAAATACTAAATGTAAACTTTTTGGGAATCTACACCGTCGTCTCTACGGAATAACTATTCCTCCTTGACTCACATTTGAGTTGTAATGGGAGTTGCATTTGGCGGGAGAGGATGAGTTAAAGTTTTTTTACAAAATTTTCAGTTAAATTTGAGAAAAAAAGAGAGCCTTTGAGAAATAAGTTTTTTTACCAAGTGAATTGGCTCTCAATAAAATTGGGAGAAATAAGTTCACAGTCTAAGATAGCCTTTGAGAAATCATCCATGCCATCTGAATCCAAGCATACTACCCCTTTATGCTCAGAGATATTGGCGACAGTATTAAAGTCCCCACCAATGATCCAAGGGCCTTGAATTTGGTAAAGATTTCGTAAAGAACCCCATAAACCTTCCCGCTCAACTCTACTGTGATTGCCATACACACTAAATACCCAGAAAGAAGCAGAAGATTGCAATGATGACTTGAAGCAACAAGAGAGAATCTGGTTTTCCTGGATGACTGTGTGGATAGTGAGGAGGCTCTCATTCCAGAGAAACCAAAGTTTATTATTAAGAGCAGAAAAACATTTTGTGAAACTAAGTTTGAGCTTGTACCACTCAATCTTTCTTGGTTCCACCAAAGGTTCAATGAGAGACGAGAAGTGAAAGTTGTGCTTTTTAACAAGTGAAATGAGGCAGGGTAGAGAAATATGTACACCCCTAACGTTCCAAAACAGCCCAATCATCGAGAGAAGAGGGGGGGAAAGCTATTTGAAGCCATGTATCTAGTGACCATGACATGCTGACGATCCTTTACTCTGGGTGTGGAGGTAGTAGTAATCTGGCCCTGAGGGAGAGCATCCTTCGTTGGAAAAGGTGGGAACTCGTTCAAATTTAAGAAAGAGTCCAACTTATGGATCGAATCATTGATATATCAATGTTTATGAATGCATACACAATACATTCTTCGTCCTATATCTTTCTTCTGATTTTGATTTTTATGGACAATATTTTTAAATTTTGACCATAAATTATATAAAAATAAATAGAATTATGATATAAATTTAATATCAATAGATATACATTGGAACACAGTTGAAATATCATATTTTTATAATCTATAGAGTATATTTATATATAAATAAAGATTAATGGTCCAAGTATTGCATTGAAGACCATGATAAGTCAAAAAATATGAGATGGAGGGAGTATAATTTACGTGGAAACTAAATCGATAGAAATGCAAGCCTTTTTAGGCAGTACCATGACAACGATGGTGTTTTATTATGTATTTAGGCGAGTTTATATAATAGAAGTAGTGGAGCTTGACACTACTAATGGTGAGCTCAAGCTCTGTGAGGAGAGGAGGAAGAAAATAATTGAGAGAAAATATTAATGTATTATATATACAGGAGTTTGAAGTAGCAGGATATGGGGGTATATAGGGTATTATATAGGAGAGTGGATGTGCAACACCCTAATTCGTTCTGGTCTGCAGCCCCTTTCAAACTAAAGTATTAACTTGGTAATCGTAAAAATTTAAAACATTTCAAACACTTTTATTTATCACAATAATATTTTTTTCATAATAGAAATAGTACAGAGTTTTCAATGTTGTAGAATCATAACAAATCACAATCACAAAACATAATTTATTTATGTTCTTCAATTTAAAATCATCACATCCATCCCGACTATCTCACCCCCGTCTGCTTCCAGGATCACGTCACATCATTCCTTCTATTACCTGCGTGTAGCAAATAAAATATACTACGCGCTCAGTGTTGAAGCTGAGTAAGGATATCTAATGCGTCGAACATCCATATAAATTAAATCTCAATTCATAATCAAATCATTTGATATCATGCACATATGTTCAATTAAATTAATCTTGTGAACGGTGCACCGTAGGATACTTTTATTGAAGTTGGTGTCATCTGGAACCACTTAAAGTGAGTGGATGTAAAACCGTCTGCTTCCAGGATCACGTCACATCATTCCTTCTATTACCTGCGTGTAGCAAATAAAATATACTACGCGCTCAGCGTTGAAGCTGAGTAAGGATATCTAATGCGTCGAACATCCATATAAATTAAATCTCAATTCATAATCAAATCATTTGATATCATGCACATATGTTCAATTAAATTAATCTTGTGAACGGTGCACCGTAGGATACTTTTATTGAAGTTGGTGTCATCTGGAACCACTTAAAGTGAGTGGATGTAAAACCTCTGCGTATTATTATACGAAATTAAAACTCTCTCTGTCCCTTAAAAAATTTCTCATTTTGACTTTTAAAGGATTTAAGGAGAGTGTATTTTGCTGTTGACTTTCCAAAAATGTCCGTTGATGTGATGGATAAAGCAGGATGGAATGGGTAGATTAATATAGAAAAAGTTTGATGTGATAGCTAGGTATGTTAAGAATTAATAGGGTAAAAGTGACTTTTTAATAGGAAAAGAGAAATATTTTTTGGGACGGATGAAAAAAGAAAGAGAAAGGGTTTTGTGGGACGGAGGGAGTAATTTTTTACATGCAAATGCATATACAGGTAATAAAAAATATGGAGTAATACTTTTCATCAAAATTTATAAAAAAAGAAAATGTTTAACTTTAGATGGAGAAAGTATATGTTTTTTTAATTTCGATTTTTTATTTCAAATACAAACCAATTTGAATTTTAAAACATAATATAGAACAATTATATACGAAAAAAACTTTAAAAATGATAATATGCATTGATGCTTATCAGCTCCTGTGGATTGAAATGTGTATCAATGCACCCATTTTAATGAAAAAATGAATGAAAATGATACGAACTCGTATCGGATAGGGAAGACTCAGAGCGTCTTCGAGCTCTTGAGAATATGGGACGAGGAAGAAGAAGAAGAATTTAGGCGAAGAGGGAATTGGCGAACCAAGAGGGGAGAAGGAATTAGGGTTTTGAGTTACTTATTGATTGATTATTCTAAAGGAGGTACATCTCAATATATAGAAGACAAAGAAACCCTAGCTAACCCTAAACCTAACCTGACTCTTCAATAAAAGCGACGAGGGAAAGAACCGTAAAGAAACCTCGAAGGAGCTTATAATTTCGCTCACCTAATAAAATCTACATTACAATAATAATAATAACAACAACAACAACAACAATAATAATAATACTAAATATCCCACTCTACTATCCATAACAGAAAAATAGTACGAATTGATGTGGTGCATGTGCAACATTTTTAAATGATAGACACTTTTTAATAAGGTTTGAAAACAAATGAGGTATTGATACTTATTTCTCAAACCATTGAGAGCGCTGTAACTATTTTAATATATTCTATTCAAAAATATATATTGTCATTCAATATTTGAATCTATAAATGTATGAATATCAAGATTATATTTTTTTCAATTATCTACTTTACTATTATATATTTTCCTTATGAAAATTATGTTCCCATAAACAAAAATAAAGGCTAAAAAATTCCTAGTAATAAATAGGAAGAAAACAATTCTTTTTAAAATTTATATTTCCTTTATGAAAATATTTTCATTCAAAAACAAAAATTTTATCATTTATAAACACTTTTTATATCATAAATAAGTACTATTAAAGACTATCAGTACCGTGATGTGAATATATATAAAACACCTTTTATATATTTTAGGAAATTTTAATTATTCAAAAAGTTATTAAATGCATTAAACCACACGTACAGTTTTTCATATTAAAAATTATGTAATATACATAAACCCATAATGCACTAAATTTCTTTAATAAATTTCTCATCTTTAATTAGGTGGTAGAAGATGGAGCTACTCTGGAGTATACTTTAGCTCAATAAATTTTTATACAAAAGAATAAATTAATAATTTTTGAAAAACTATATTTTTCTCAAAAGACTTTTAATATTATTTTCATTTTTATGAAAAAAGACCCAGTCTATTCACGATTAGTTTCTTTTTTATGAATAATTTATTTAATTTTTTTTGAAAAATTATAACATTTATTCTGTTTACATAATTTTCAATAAATTCAAAAGTCCTTAAATTTTCAATATAAAACATATTGTTTTAAACTCATTATATTTTAAAGGTTATCATAAATAACTTTCTATAAATAATGAATAAGCATTTAAAGCATGCCATGTAATTTATTCATGTGTCATGTCATTTAAAAATTTCCATGTAAAATGACACATGTCAATTTCTTGGAGACATGAGTCTCAAATATTATACTCCCTCCGTTCCCAATTTGATTACAAATTGGTGTTTACGAAAAGAAATATCTAACTTTCTGAAATTATTGTTATTTACAAATCAATATATATATCGATAAGAAATAAAAATTACATATTAAAAACTTTGTCAAAAGTTCTACAAAACAAGAGGTGACAAGAATATTTTATTTTATCAAATACTTAATGAAATCGTGTAATCAAACAAAAGTTATTGAGAGGAGAGAGAAAAAAATGAAATCAAATTGAGGACGGATGGAGTAATAAAGGATTTGCATTCCATGTTAACTATACAATGAATATACATTTCTAATTTTTTTGCATGATTAAGCTAATAAAATTATTTTTTATTATTAATATCCAATACATTTTTTATTTAATTGATAATCAAATTTCGTCAAGTTTAATTTAAAAAATATCAGACAAGAGAAATATTTTAAGGAGAGGGAGTAAGGCATAAGTGGATAAGGAGTAAAAGGGAGGGTACACAACACTTTCTAAATAATAGGGAGTAATTAATTATACTAATATATACATCCGAATAAGGCAATAAGGCAATTGATAGTGACCATGAATACATATATGCACAAATTAACTAAAGCTGAATTTATACATGTGTGATTTGGAATTTTAATTAACAGCCATAAATGTAACGTAGGTCATTAATGATATGTATAAATACACACACAAACACACACTTCATCAACAAACATATCCAATACGGAGTAATTGTAATTAACAAGCAGTCATTTCTTGTTCAAACACTTTGTAATTTTGATTATTATTATTATTATAAACGTAACAAATAAATAAATTTCAATATTTTTTTTTTGTTTTCGTTTTTCTCGTTTTGCAAATAAAAATGGCGTCCATGTTAGTGACGTCGTCGTTTCTTGTCCTGCAACTAATGATTACCATTGTTATGGCGGCGAACAAATACTATGGCGACGCCTTGTCGAAGAGCATCCTATTCTTCGAGGGGCAGAGGTCCGGCAAACTCCCCCCCAACCAACGTATGACTTGGAGAAAAGATTCCGGTCTTGGCGACGGCTCTACTTCAAACGTACGTACTCCTTTCGTCTCAAAATTAATTGCTTTTTCGAACTCGATTTATTCAAACAATGGTGCAAATTAAATCTCAGGTGGATTTAGTAGGCGGGTACTACGACGCGGGCGACAACGTGAAGTACACTTTTCCGATGGCGTTTACGACCACGATGCTGGCCTGGAGCGTGGTGGAGTACGGCGGAGACATGGGCGGGGACGAGCTGCCCCACGCACGAGACGCGGTACGTTGGGGGACAGACTTCCTGATGAAGGCTACGAACAAAGAGAACATGGTTTTCGCTTTGGTGGGTGAGCCGGTGGCGGACCATAATTGCTGGGAGAGGCCGGAGGACATGGACACGCCTCGGACCGCTTTCGCCGTCACCGACAAGTCTCCTGGCTCCGAGGTTTCCGGCGAGATCGCCGCCGCCCTGGCAGCTTCCTCCTTGGCTTTCAAAGATTCTGACCCTAAGTATTCCCAATGGATCTTGCAAAGGGCTGCCCAAGTACGTACTCCCAAACTTGAAAATTATTGTTACCATTCTTATTAGAGGAATTTACTTAAATAGCACTAAAACATAATGACTTTCCCTAAGTAGTATCACATGTGTTTTTCTTTCCAATGTAACATTTTTAGTCATTATACATTAGTCATTATTCAAGTAAATATTTGTCATCACTGGACATTATTAAGTGCTATTTAGGGAATAAAACAATTTAAGTATTACTATTTACGAAAAATGACTTAAGTTTTAGTGTTATTTAGTGCAAATATTTCTTCTTATTAAGACGATATATAACATTTTTTGGTAACGTCAAACATTTTTTTTAAATTGTTTTTGAACTGTTTAGGTCTTTGAATTTGGTGATAAATTTAGAGGTTCGTACAATAATAGCATTGGGCAATGGGTTTGTCCATTCTATTGCGACTTTGGTGGTTATCAGGTATATATATGCATACACTATATATATATATATATATATATATATATATATATATATATATATATATATATATATATATATATATATATATATATATATATATATATATATATATATATATATATATATATATATATATATATATGCACATACACCTCTATTTATTCTATATATATATATATAAATATGTGCACTCTAATTTTGTGTGTGCATATATATATATTTGGTAGGATGAATTGGTTTGGGCAGCAATATGGCTACACAAAGCAACAAATGAGGAACGTTACTGGGATTATGTGAGGCAGAACATCAATACTTTCGGGATGGCTACAAATTTATTCGGATGGGAGAGCAAGGACGCCGGCATTAACGTGCTCGCCTCTCAGGTTATATTTATATTAGACCGCGCGAATAATATTACTATTTGATACTCCCTTCGTCCCTTATATATAGGTCTTCCAAAATGTCATTTTCCTTAGATTTTCTCACTACCTTTTTTTTAACATTTAAAATACCAGAACTACCATCACTTTGTTAGACTTCACTCATCATCTCATTTGGAGTAATATCTTTGGTTTTGTTATATTTACATGCATGTAGTATATTCTAAACGGAGGAGGTGGCAAAGATTTCAACCTTTTCATTCCCAATGCTGATGCACTCATCTGCAACGTTCTTCCTGAATCCCCCTCAAGATCTGAAAAATTCACTCCGGGTACCCCCCCTTTTTTTTTACATTACATTATGTTGCCTTATAAAAACATTTCCAAGTCAAAAATGTTCTTGATCAATGGTATGGTAAAACATTAGGCTAATTTGCTATAAATAAAACCAGTCCTATTTCAGTACGTCCTGGAATCATATATATATATATATATATATATATGTTAATTCCAGGTGGTCTCATATTCCAACCGAACGCGATATGCAACATTCAGCGCGCGACATCGTTGTCGTTTCTTTTCATGACATACGGGAAATACTTGGAAGCAAGCAAAAGGACAGTCAGATGTGGCAACGTAGTGGCCACTCCGGCAAGACTTGTGGAGTTTGCCAAGTCGCAAGTTGATTACATACTGGGGAACAATCCGATGAAGATGTCGTACATGGTCGGGTTCACGGAGGCGTTCCCCGAGAGAATACACCACCGCGGGTCTTCGTTGCCTTCGGTTGATCTTCGACCAAAACCCATTGGGTGCAAAGATGGGAGTCCATACTTTCAAAGCAAAAACCCGAACCTGAACTTGTTGGTTGGGGCTGTGGTGGGAGGGCCAGATGGGAATGACAAGTTTGCCGATGATCGGACTGATTCTGCCCACTCGGAGCCTACTACTTATGTAAATGCACCTCTTGTTGGCATCTTGGCTTACCTCAAAGCTAATTATTCTTGAGTCATTTTATTTTGTAGATTAAGTTTGGTTAATTAGACACCAATATGATGGAGTAGTATTTGTTGTTATCCAATGGATATAATAAGATCGAGGATGAATAAACGAATACACATACACAATATTTGTATTTGCATTTTATATAGTAAGAATACAAACTGCATTTTCGGTCTTCAACTTTATTTATTGATATATGTATGAAGTACTCCTAATGTTTTTTCTCTAAAGCCAACAGTCTTGAAAACAAATACCCATTCTTTATTTTTTTACCTCAAAATGTTCCATACAAAAAATTTTTACTGTTAAATTTGCCGCATACAAAAATCTAATGACGGTAAAGACATATTTAAGAATACTACTCAAAGATTCATATTAATAAAGTTTTGGTTAAGAAAATAGGGAAAAAGGCTAAAGTAGAAGTAAAATATTGAAAATAAACCAAAATAGGACTTTCATGTTATTATTCCCGAAATAGGAGTTAAAATGCATTTACATTACCAAACGCGGTCATGTACATTACCAAAAAAATATAGTAATGTGCACGTGTACAGTACCACATTGCCTCTACTTTATCACAGTGTGAACTCCTATTTCGAAAATAAAAATAGGGAAGTCCTATTTTGGTACCTTTTTCTATATTTTAGTCTTATTTAGGTGGATTTCTCAAGAAAGAAAATACTGGGGTGTCATGAAAATCCTTGGTGATTCTATTAGGAATTGAAAGAATTCTCAAAAATTGATTATTATGAAATGGAAGAATTCTAGAAAAAATTAAATTCTTTTATTGCTTGCAATTTTGAAATTTAAAAAAATATATATTTACATACGTAGACATTTTTTCTATGGAACGATAACATATATTGGTTATATTTAAATTTATTTTTTTTAGATATTTTTCAATTTAAAACTTCAAAAAATTAATTCAAAATTATTACATTCATATCAAATTTTATATTTAATATAGAAAAGAGACTAAAGTAGGAATAAAACATTTGAAAATATACCAAAATAGGAATTCCATGTTTTATTTCTCAACATAACAAAACTAATGAAAAGTAGGAGACAACAACAACTATATATTTCAAAAAAAAAACATGTACAAATCATGACCAATGTGTTAGATCTGGAACCAGCCACACCAAAAAGTAAATCAAAAAAAGAAGAATGGTTTTCAATCTCAGTTTTGTGTGCCTGCCAGCCAGCTATCTCAGCAACTTATTTCACCTACCATAAGTGTTCATATACCATTACCAAACAAGACTTTGCTAGTCCACTTGTAGAAGCCAATAGTTACTACTGTGGAAAAACAAAGGTTTCATATGGTGATTTCCATGAACTTCAAACAGCTGCATTGCCAACTTCATTGTATAACTACAAAGTAACTATAGTTGCCTCTTACACTGCTAAGAACTCCTGAAACTTGTGCCTACACAGGACATTTCATATGGTGATTGCCGTGAACTCTGGAAAGCCGGCAAGATTGTTCTATAATCAGCTGATATGTTGAGGGCCTCTCCCAAGGAACAAACCCAAACTCATCATTGTACTCTTGCATTCCTTCAACAAGAAACTGCCAGAAAAGCGAACCGGCACCTGCCTTGTTTCGTTTAGCAGACTTGTATATGATGTCAAGAACAACCTTGTAGAACCTATCGCGGTGGGAGGCTTCGAAATGCTTGCTCTCAGTGGACAGCCCAAACTCGGTGAACATAACCGGTTTCCTCAGTTCTTTTTCACAGTCTTCAATGTGAGAGAGTACCCATTTCCTCGCAAACTCCAATTTGTAATCAAAGCTTCGATTCTTGACCCAATGGTCGGGGTATATATGGACAGATGCAAAATCCACAGTTGAGAGCTTATTATTGCGAATGAAGTCTGTTCCAAGATCGGAGGCCCCATAATTAGGATTAAGTGTAAGCTTTTGCCCGCTGCTTTTTCGACCGTAAAATCCTTCAAGGCCAACGGTCAGCAAGTGACGCCTGTCTATTGACTTTATATAACTTGACATCTCTTCAATCCACTCCTGCAATTCTATTAGATATAGTTAATTCATAATGATGCACGCAGTCATACTTATGAGTGGATGTCTTGATTCTTGAAGAGTTATAAAATGAGATAGGACTATTTGGAGACGTTTCTCTAGGAAGATTGGAGGTTTTGAGTCAAATTTATATGTGTGGTTTTTTGGAAGAATTCTCAAAACATGAGAGGACTATTTAGAGCATTAACAATTGGTAAACAAAATGCAATCAAACTCCAAAATAGACTCCAGAATTTGCTGTGCGAGGAAAAATGACCTAATAGTGGCATAGAATTAATTTACAAAATTATGTCCTCAATATGAGGCCACTTAGGATCTAGGACATAGCAGTGAGAGCTAAAGGGACGAATCAAAGCTGTTTTTCAGATGGCTCTTTTCAGGATATCAAGCTTGAAATCGTGAAACTAGCCTAATAGAATGGTGCTTCTCGGTGATATACTGAAATTCAACAATGTACACTTTGATGTACATGTCACTTTGTTGCAAGCTAGCCCAACCGCCCATTGTATTGATGCTTGCCGAATGACCAATGTGAAGCATACAAGTACAACTACAACTTTATGGAGTTTTATTTTATTTTTAAATTTTTTTCCCGTGGTGCAAATATTACGTCCTTAAGGGGGTTTTGAATGTTTCTAGTTCATTTAGATGTAGCCTGCAGGGACACTCTGTTAGATTCAGGGAATTAGGAAGGGCCAAACAAACTCAAAATCCTACCCTTGTTTTGTCTAGTAGGGATATTAGTGAGGAAAAGGGAAGGACTATTACTTCAGCCAATGGCTGAAAAGTGTGTTTAATGAACACGTTCGGTCGGCTTTGACCGGATATGACATGCATATTTTCTCCCTCTTTCCTCACCAAAATGGAAGGAAAATTATCATTCCATTTTTACTTTATATTTTCCACGCCTTTTCTTTTCTTTTCCATTATAAATTCTTACACCAAGAGGTCCAAGACAGACTGTTAATGTGGTCAGTGTATCAGTCTGTTTGCGAATTTCAAATGGGATTTTAACTCTACAACATTGTCAAAATGCTATCTTTTATTTTAGGTTTTAGCAATCAAACCTTGTCTCTTGATGTACTATATCCACCACAGTACAATATAGGAAGTCGGTTCTGAACTCAAGAATTACTAATCTCCAGCAAAGACTTCACTCATTTGTCTTAGGTGAAGTTATCTGTTTAATTTTATAAGCCATTCTGAAAGAAAATATAAACAAAAGTATAAAATTTTACAGCTTCAAACTGTCTGAAAGAAAATATAAACAAGTTGCTCTTCATTTTATTATTTGAGAATTATATTTTCCAACTCAAGAAGAATGTAATGGCACAATCAAGTTTAAGCAGACAATGGCTGTGTTCTTGAAAAAAAACTGAAAGTGAATATTCAGACCATCCACCATCAAAGGCATTGCTGACATATCATTACTGATGTTTCAATTTCGCGAGGATTGGACAACTTGGGTAGTTGTATGTAAATATACCCCTATTCTACTAAATTACTTTTGCAAATGCTTAAAGAATCAATTATTTTACCTAATAAGGACTGCAACAAGTGAAAATTATTCAAAACTTACTTGGAGTGTGTCACCTGAAGGATCTATCAGGCATCGAGGTTCATTGATCAATTCCCATGCAAAGATGGTGGGATCATCACGGTACTCGACACCTGTGATTGTATTCTTCCTTGTTAATACTGTCTGCAAAAGAAAAGAAAAATCAAAACCAAAAGGCCTTTCTTTCTAAATCTCTATTACGGAGGATAAAAACCCAGCAATTAAAATATATTTAATCAAGTGAGAAAATTACAGAGGACAAAAACAATGACTACTAAGTAAATTTGTCATATAGATTGCACGTTATATATACTTCGGGGTAGATTCCAATGTTTGTGCCCATTATCTACAGGTATAATGGAATTGATGTCTAACGTATAACAACGATGACAGAGCTAGTTGGTATATATTTATGACGAATTAACAAGAGAATAGCATAGAAGATTACCTTGACATAGTTTTTGAAATAATGACGGATGGTTGGATCATAGAAGAATGAATCGTTAGAAGAGCTTAAACCAACACCTTCTTCCCATGCCCATTTAACATATTGATTCTTCCCACCATAAGCTTGCAAGTTGTTAACTAAACAGAGTATCAGCCTAATTCCATGTTGTCTAGCTTCTGCAATTACATGATCTAAGGCCTGCCATAAAACAATTAGCAGTAAGTGGCAGCAACAACAACCACGACGTGCCTTAACCAAAAATGATTTTTTAGGAAGAAAAGAAAAAGATAATGTCTACTTGTATAGTATCAGGAAGTAGCAAAAAGACTTGAGCTTCTCTGAGATTCAAGCTTGTGTACTACTCCGTATATTAATTTCAGCAGTGAGAAAATAGAAACCCACATTTAGTATAGAGCAGTAAAATTGAAAGGAAAAAAATAGAAGCCATAGCCAAAAGATGAGGTAGAAAATCAAAGTAGAAATGTGACCATTTTCTAGTTTCCAATATCCACAAAATAGAGCTACAAAGATACAAAAAAATAATTCAATGGACATTAAAGAAAACATTAAATAGTACTCCGGGGTATTCAATAAGAAATGCAGTAGTAATTATTGAAAGCAAAGTTCTTACTAATAAAATGAAATAGATAACATGAACATTGAAAGCAAAATCCTTACTCTAAATACTTTTTCATCAAATCTCCCGGGTGATAATTGCAAAGCATTGTATGCACCATCGTTGAATGCCCAAGTCCTACACACAGTGAGACCCATCTTAGCACCAGCTTGCAGCATGGCTCTAATTCTCGGTCTTCTACCCTCATCCACAGCATGGTCCATCAGCCAATAAGAGTTCCACCCATTAACATAGAAGGCTTTGCCATCCACAAAGAACTGAGTCCCATTCCTCTCCACAAAATTCAATACGGTTTGTTTATGGGAATCTGGCCAAAAGCCTCCAAAGGTCATGTATATGAAAACCACAAGAGATGCAAACCCAATCGTGGGGTAAATCAGACCATTCCGTTTTGCCGCTCTGCTAGAATAGGATTTCACCATTACTAGGCTCAAAATGAGAGAAAGAAACAGTCCCTGAAGTAACATCAAGCACAAATCAAGAAAGTATTGAAGCCAAAATAATAGCTAATGCTCCAAAGCAAGCAAGTTTATCTCAAGCCCAAAATCAAGACAATATTCATATCAAAGCGGTAGTTAACACTCCAAACCAAACTAATTCATATCAAGTTCAAATAAGGAATATTGGAATCAAAATACTGGCAAATGGTCCCCAAAGGGTCAAGTCCGAACCCAGAAAACATTGAAACCGACATAGTAGCTAATCAAGAAAACATCGAAACAAAAATAATAACAAACGCTCCAAAGCAAACAGAGTGACATCAAGTCCAAATCAACAAAGTATCACAGCCACAGTACAAGCCAATGCTCTAAAGCAGACAGATTGATGCATACAGAACACACAGATGTGGGGTGATAGATACCTTGGATCACCCCGGCTTCCCAATAATCAAGATTCAGGGCACTCAGATCCTCATTCCTGCAAGTGGCAGTAACTTGAGAGGAGTCCAAGGAATAAAAGGTCCAAAGAGTAGATTCCCGCATCAAACTATAGTCGGTGGGCGAGATCTTTGCGTGGGGGGAGGGGTAACCTATGGGGCTGGTGTTCTTGACAGCTCCGTGTGATGGATGAGGGTATAAGGGTCGGGAAGGGTGAGAAATTGAAGGATGATGGACCCAGAGGAATACCAGATAGATACAGGAAAGAATCAGAAGAGATTGATTATACCAGAAAGCAAGAAATCACAAGGCAAATGTACTGCGGAGTAACTACTAACCGCTGACTAGTCAAGACACGGGTGATCATTTAATTACTCCCCCAGATCAAGGCTAAAACTTACGAAAATTACGGGTGACGCGAGTTTTATCGAAATAACTTTCAGGTCCTTCTATTTTCAAAAAGACAACCGAGTTCCTTATATTTTGTTGTAATGACTGGGAGGGGACATTTCATCCAATACATCATCCGTAAGTATTAATAAATGTATTTTTTTTCCTATTTTTCCAATACCGTTTTTTCCTATTTTGCCATTACCTTGTTTTTTCTTTTTTTAAATTTTTTTATTTCATTTGTTTTAATATAATACAAACAATTTTGAATTTTTATACGATTTTATAGAAGAAATTCTAAAATAACACTTTAAAAAATAGTAACAAAATGAAAGAAAAACAAAGAAATAAAAAAAAGGAGCGACCTAAGATTTATTACCTTAAAACATTTAGAAAAGAATAGAAAAAAAATACATTTATTAACGTTTACATATGAAATATTGGATGAAATGTTCCCTTTCAGTCATTACAACAAAATGTAAGGACCTCTGCTGTCTTCTTGAAAATAGAGGGACCTGAGAGTTATTTCAACAAAACTCGCGTCACCCGTGAGTAATTTTCTGCTAAAACTTCGTTTTTGTTTGTTTGTCCTAAGATAATACACAAGCAATGTTTCTATGATACTTTCTCCATCCACAAAAAAAACTTCTCGTTGCGCGTTATGATGTTTGACTGAAATTATTTTTCAAATCATTTTATATGAAAAATACTGTAAAATTTAGAAATAAAAATTACATATTAAAAAACTACTCATATATTAAAAGATTTACAAAACTAGAGGTGACATGACTATGTTATTTTATCAAATGGGTGACGAAAATAAGCCAACAAAGTGAATAAATTTGACCTTGTGAATAGTGAATTGGAAGTTTATTTTTGGACGGATGGAGTATTATATTTCAATGTGTCATGTTAGAAGATTCTATATTGTACATTAAGATGTACATAAATGTTTTTCTTGCATGAAAGTAATGTTCATTCCAAGTCTATTGAGTATTATTCTTCATTCTGAAACAACGTAGTGTTCATTCTAAAATATTTTTTAATTATAAGATTGTCATGATGTACGGTACATCGCATTGTACCATATAATTTGCATCATACTAGGGGTATCCTATTTATACGCCAAACAAAAACAGACACACTGACACTCAATGTTTGTGTACGCACAGACACTCAGTTTCTGTGTGTCAGTTGTTGCATGCTTAGCGTACTAATAGATTATCTCATTTTGGTGTACCCTATAGCATTGTTGTATTTCAATTCATTATGGTATGTTTGGAAACATGGATTTGGATTTCAAATTCAGATTTAGCTCAAATTCCATGTTTGGAAAACTTAAAAATTTTGAATTTGGATTTGAATTAAATTCTTTTCATTCATAATAAAACTAAATTTGAAATCCATGCACCTCCTCTTATTGAAACTAAATTTGGAATTGAAATGCAATGGTAGTTGCCAATGGTTGATTTGTAACCTCCATATTTAGCCATCTTTGGGTCATTTTTTCAATTGAGATATCTTCAATGCTTGATTTGTAAAATGGTGATTCATAAGCCTATAATTCCTTGAGAAATCCCCAATTGACCAGACACAAACCTAACCCTACTAGCAATCAATTGTAACCTCCATATTTAGCCATCTTTGGGTCATTTTTTTAACCTCGAAGTGCACTAAATTAGAGAGGTGCAATCAAAAAGGGTGGAGGAGTGGGTTAGGTCATGCCGAGGTGGAGAATGTATATGGTACAGCCGGTTGTACCTAGAGATAGGTATAACTGGGTAGTACTCATTCTGAAGTAAAGTCGTACTCATTCCCGTACAAATATAAGCATTCATTTTGAAATATGTTTTACTCATTCTGAAATAAGGTAATACTCATTTTGAAATAAAGTAGTACTCATTTTCACACATCTGTTCAATATAATTATAATATTAATTTGTGAATTATAGCATTCATTTTAAAACAAAGCAGTGCTCATTCTCAAATAATGTAGTACTCATTTCCAAATAAACTACCCTTTATTCTTTTCCCATTTAGAAAATATATTCCACTCGCGTAATAATCTAAATAAACTAATTACTCGAGCTTACGGTGCTCATCATCTTCATCGAAATCATCGCATAGCACATCCAAGCTACCGTTCATCGATCTAAAAATTTGGTTCATCCCATCGCATCTTGCAGCTATCGCCACCTTCACTACATGTCCATCGCAGCCGCAGAGCTTCACTTCATCACTGCCAGGGTTATGCGCCGGCCTCATCTTCTTCCTCTTCAATCGCTGGATGCCATGCTCCATGCCATCTTCCGCTTCTGTCTCTTCGTTTTCTAACAAGTGCTGCTGATAATTTTTCTGTGCTGTACGGGAAGAACCGTACAGCCGGATGTATGATATTATTTGCGGCCGAGGTGAGGGTTTACTGGGATTAATGGAGTAAGAACCAGCGGGAGTAAAAATAATAATTTTTTTTTACTCCGCAACGGCGGCTTGGACTAAAAGGTGTGTGTGTGTGATTAAATTCTAGCTTTATATAGCTTCTTGTTCAATTCTTTTACCATTTTAGGACCACTTCCCACCCACATGCATCAAAATTAACCAAAGCTCAACTAACTTGGAATACTTTATTTGATGCCTTACCTCTCCAAAATTACTTGGTATGTAATATCTCCATGCAATTTATCAACCTTACTTCATCACGATTGCATAAATACAGCACTTACTTCACTATTGCATGAATACAGCACTTCCTCTCTCTTGATCAACTAGCTACTACCACACTTCCTCTCTCTTGCTCAACTGAATTAATTCCCGCAGAGGGAAGATTCTGAGCATTGAATTCCTCAGCAGGAAAATTGGCCTTCTCTAAGTCGATTTTGACAATTTTTTTTTAAAAAAATCGGCTTTCACAAAGCCGTTTTAATCGGGAAAAAATATGTAATTCGGCTTTCATAAAGCCGATTTTAGTAAATTATAAGTAAAAAAACTTTTGGCTTTCATAAAGCAGATTTTAATAATCCAAAAAAAATTATGTTTTAAATTTTTTTATCCTCAACTTTTTGGATGATTATGGAGGAATAGATAAATTTTGAATATTTAGTGAGAAAAGAAGGGAAAGAATATGAGATGTAGTTTAAGAGATTACGTATTTTGTGTAAAAAGAAGGGAAAAAATTGATTATTTGTAGTAGGATTGGGAGGGGTGGTAGTTGAAGAGATTAGGTGTGGAAATGGGTAGGGATTTGGAGTGTAGAACCGAAAAGAGGAAGGGAGGGGGAACCGTGCACTGTAGCGCAATCATGGTCGTGCACTGTAGCACTGAAACGGCACTGACAAAGCCGAAAAAAAGAAATGTCTTTAAGAAATCCGAAAACCAAAAAAATTCAAAAATAAAATCAGCTTTATGTAGTACAATTTTTCCTGCGAGGAATTTACCTTTCAAAAAAATTTCCCTCCTAGGGAAACCACCCTGTTTAACTAACTACTGCCCTACTTCCTCTCTTTTGCTCAACTAGCTACTGCCAAACTTCCTCTCTCTTGCTCACTTCACAACTAGCTGCTACCACACTTCCTCTCTTGCTCTCACTTCACAACTACCTTAATTGGAGCACCACTTTTTCTCACTCTAATGCATGAACATGGGTGGTAGTAACCATCTCCCCGACCCACACCATCCAATCCCTGCTCGCTCTTATTTAAAAGAAGCCCTCATTATAGTAAGTTTTCTTATCATCACCGGCATCCTTACGCGTCTCCTTCGACGGGTGGTTTGCCGCATGCAATGGACGCCCGGCGCCGCACCCGTCGCCAACCCCCCATTCCCATCCCCACCCATCTCCGCACCCCATCTCCACCCGTCTCCGCATCCCCATCTCCACCCGTCTCCGCACCCCCATCCCCATCCCCATCGGCACTCTCTTCCCCATCCGCCTCTGACGTGGAGAAGCTCCTGGGTTTCACATTCGGTTCAGTCACGGGGTGCCTGACTAATGTGGAGTGCCCGGTTTGCTTTTAGAGTTTGAGGAGCACGACTGGCTATGGCACCTCCCGTTGTGCCTCCATGCCTTCCATGGGCCCTGCATTGAGCGGTGGCTCTCTGAGAACGAGACATGTCCTGTCTGCCATCAGCCTCTATTTTTGACAGAGGCCCAGCATGATACGACTTATGTTGCAAAGGAATCCTTGGAATGGGCGGAGACAGACCAGCCCAATAGTGACGCGCGAGAGATCCATCTTAGAAGGTCGGGACGGTTGGTTAAACCACCGACCCGTTTTAAAGACCTTATTGAGTTTAATATTTTACCGCATGATTTTAATGTATTTTAGGATTTTCATAGGTGAGTGGAATTATAACACTCCTTCGAGGGTTTTTTTTACAGTTCTTTACATCGTCGCTTTTCTTGATTCGTCAGGATAGATAACGTAGCTTACTAGGCTTTTTGGGCTCCTCAAATTCTATATAATGAGAGGTTCTCTATCATAATAATAAGAAGAAGAGAATGAAACCTAATTCTCTCTCTCCTGTCATCCTGTTTCCTCTTGGTCGTCCCCCTCTCCCCCTTTACTTTTACTTCTCCTGTATCACTGGTGCTTTCTTCCCTCTGTACTCATCATGGAAGACGATACCGCCTCTTCGTCAGAAACGAACACCGGCTCACCATCCTCGAAGACCTCCTGCAGGCTATTCAAAATCTGAAAGGTAACCATGCAAGGATAGGCAGCGGAATATAAAAATTTTAACATCCTAACATGATTATCTTGTCCAGAATCACGTACTAAAACTTATAGTATAAGAAATTTGTACCTTTCTCCGTAAGCGGTAAAAACGAAGAAGTCGTAGGAAGAGCGTTGAAAGTGCAAACGTAACCGTTCAAGCGTCCGGTCTCCAACTTTGACACACGAACAATGCCGGAGTCTACCACAATCTTTATGCTAGTAAAGATTATAGTAGTATAAAATATAAAGATTAAAATTGGGATAATAATAATCTTGTATATTTCTATAGAAAATATTTCTAATAATATTTAGAAAATATTATAAATATTTTCTATGCACAAAATGATATTAATGGAATGAAATATAAAATTTCTCTCACTAGAAATTTTGGCCGAAAAACCACACTCTAAAATCATAGCCCAAAACCCCTTTTTATGTTTTTAATTTTGTGAATTATTAATAATCAATAATACACTAAATTTCAAACATCCTTAAAAACAAAGTCAAAAGGCAATTTGTCTTTATTAGTATCACATGTCAACTTAAGAAAATTTTGTTCCTTACAATCTCATCATGGCCGAACATTTGATTTGAGAAGGATTTGTTAAATTCTTCTCCACTTAAATGTTCAAAGTGTATTTTATTTGACACCAAAAATTAATATAAAATTAATTTTAAATCAAATAAAAATATCAATATCATTTTTAAACAAGTATACAAATATACTTTAAATAGTTTATGTCAAATTAATTATTTTCATAATTAAAATGACAAAACAAAATAAAATATTCAACATATAATATATATATATATATATATATATATATATATATATATATATATATATATATATATATATATATATATATATATATATATATATATATATATATTTCGGTATTTATATATATAAATATATCACCGAATGTTTTACATATATATATAATATTATATTCCAAAATATTTTATTTTACTATTTTACAAATATACA
This sequence comes from Cuscuta australis, assembly GCA_003260385.1. Taxonomy (NCBI): domain Eukaryota; kingdom Viridiplantae; phylum Streptophyta; class Magnoliopsida; order Solanales; family Convolvulaceae; genus Cuscuta; species Cuscuta australis. The sequence continues at coordinate 816,532 of NQVE01000183.1, forward strand.
AATTACTTATTATCCCATTGTTTAATCCTACTCCTTAAATTGTTCAAAGTGTGTGACCCGTATAGGCACTTATAAAGCTGGCCATAGTATTGGCTCTGCACCAATACTATAAGCAATAAGCTGTATCTAGCAACACATTATTGTCCCCAGATTATAAGTTAAGACGTTTGCACCGTCAAAACCTTTCCACGACTCAGACTCCGTGTAACTATATCTCTTTGTCTCAATGTCTAGACTTAATGCAAGGGATTAATAAAATCCAGCTTGTATCCATTAAGTCATTCACTGATTTATCAAGTCTGACTAATAGGAACAGACGTCATAAAACATCTCAGCATGGCCATGCAATTTCCTCAGTCATGACTTATCAGTGGGCCCCATAAGACATTAATCTCTTTTAAAAAGAGTAGTGACAAATCCTATGTACGTAATCTACGTTTCTGAATACGCGCTGTGGCATACCCAAAACAAAGCCTGTATACCATCCTTATTTCATATGGCTTAGGACGATGCATCAAAGTATGCGGGTTCACATATACAGAAAACGTAATACTTCAAGTCGAAGGATAGTTACACCCGTGGTCGCGCTAAAGATGCTTAGAGCATGAACTAAAAGTTCAAGCAACATCTTTAGGATGGGTCAGTCCGGCATCCTATTATCTCCAGATAATATCTGCCCATGTGCGGATGCGAACACACCGTCATTGACTATGAGACTAAGTCAAAACATCCAACACACACTAGTCTCACATGCATTAACGATATCCCCCTCTCGTTAATACTCGACTATGGACATTCAGATAAACATTTATTTCAAGATGTTAGTCTCATCAGCAGAATAACACTATCTGATAAACATCTTTAAATATAAATCTAGGAATATAATATTTGTTTACATTAGCATGAGATGTGTAAACATATTATATCTGTCTATAGATGATAGAATAATCATAAACAGTTGGCCATCAGGGCACAACTCCAACAATCTCCCACTTGCACTATGGCCAATCTGGCATCGGTCGAATGCCCATGGACCTAGTGTGACCCTCATGTTTTAGCTTTCCTAAAGGCTTGGTCAAGGGATCGGCTATGTTGTCGTCAGTATCTACTTTGCAAATCATCACATCTCCTCTATCTACGATTTCTCGTATGATGTGATAGCGTCGTACAATGTGTTTGGTTTTCTGGTGAGATCGCGGTTCCTTTGCCTGTGCAATGGCCCCAGTGTTGTCGCAAAACAACGAGATAGGGTCATTAATACTAGGAACCACTCCAAGTTCAGTAATGAACTTCTTGATCCAAACAGCTTCTTTTGCTGCCTCGGCGGCAGCTATGTACTCAGCCTCTGTAGTCGAATCGACGGTTGTATCCTCCTTAGAGCTCTTCCAACTAAAAGCTCCGCCATTCATGCAAAACAAATATCCTGCTTGTGATTTTGAATCGTCTCTGTCGGTTTGGAAGCTAGCATCAGTGTAACCGACCACCTTTAGCTCTTCCTCACTACCGTATACCAGGAATGCATCCTTAGTATTGCGAAGATACTTGAGGATGTTCTTGACCGCTGTCCAGTGTGCTTCTCCTGGACTTCCCTGGTATCTGCTGGTCACGCTTAAAGCGAATGAGACATCAGGTCTAGTACATATCATGGCATACATGATGGATCCAATCGCAGAGGCGTATGGAACCTTCATCATGAGTTCCTTCTGCTCAGGAGTAGAAGGACTCTGGTTCTTGGAAAGAACCGTGCCAGGTGTCATAGGTAAAGATCCTTTCTTTGAGTTAGACATGCTAAATCGATCAAGGATTTTATCTATATATGTACTTTGATTCAGACCTATTAACTTTCTTGATCTATCTCGGTAGATTCTTATGCCAAGGACATAACTAGCATCCCCTAAGTCTTTCATGGAGAAGTTCTCGCTCAACCACGTCTTTACAGAAGTGAGAGCGGGAATATCGTTACCCATTAACAATATGTCGTCGACATATAATATTAGGAATACTATTACACTCCCACTGACCTTCTTGTATACACAAGATTCATCAGAGTTCTTCTCGAAACCAAAACTGGAAATGGTTTCGTCGAAACGTATGTACCAACTCCGAGATGCTTGTTTCAATCCGTAGATTGAACGTTGCAGTTTACAAACTTTGGCAGACTGACCAGCAATTTGAAAACCGTCAGGCTGTGTCATGAAGACATCCTCTTTGAGGTTCCCATTAAGGAAAGCCGTTTTGACGTCCATCTGCCAAATTTCATAATCGTAATAGGCTGCAATCGCAAGCATTATCCGAATGGATTTCAGCATAACAACTGGAGAAAAGGTTTCATCATAGTCAATTCCGTGGATTTGTCTATAACCTTTTGCTACCAATCTAGCTTTGAAGGTATGAACCTTCCCGTCTACGTCTGTCTTCTTTTTGAAGACCCACTTGCATCCAATGGGTTTTACCCCTTCGGGCGCATCAACCAAGGTCCAGACTTGGTTTGTGTACATAGACTCCATTTCAGATTTCATGGCTTCGAGCCATAGATCGGATTCGGGACATGTAATTGCCTCGAGGTAGGTCTCTGGTTCGCCTTGATCTACCAACAAGACGTCACCTTCATCAGACATGAGAAATCCATATCTGACCGGAGGATTACGTATCCGGTCTGACCTACGTGGTATATCTTGAGCAATTTGAGGTTCAATTGCTTGATCTCTTTGCTCAGGTTCCAACACTATCGGGACTTCTTCTTGTGGTTCTCGAATTTCTTCGAGGTCTACCTTTCTCCCACTAGTGATAGCAGAAAGAAACTCCTTCTCAAGGAAGGTTCCATTCCGAGCAACAAAGATTTTGTTATCGGATGGATGATAGAACTCATACCCTCTAGTTTCCTTGGGGTATCCCACAAAAATTACTTTATCAGATTTAGGCTCCAACTTACTAGACGTTATGAGACGTTTTACATAAGCTTCACAGCCCCAAATCTTAAAGTACGAGAAACTCAGTTTTCTCCCACGTCATAGTTCGTATGGTGTGCTCTCGACAGCTTTAGATGGAACTCTGTTGAGTGTGTGCGCTGCTGTTTTCAATGCATATCCCCAAAATGATTCTGGCAATGTTGTTAGACTAATCATGCTCCAGACCATGTCTAGCAAAGTCCGATTTCTCCTCTCAGACACTCCATTTAACTGAGGTGTCCCTGGAGGAGTGAGTTGGGATAAGATCCCATGCTCTTTCAGATAGTCATCGAACTCCAGGCTTAAGTATTCACCTCCTCAATCCGAGCGGAGGGTCTTAATACTTTTGCCTAATTGTTTTTCTACTTCGTTATTGATTTCTTTGAATTTGTCAAAGCATTCCGATTTGTGTTTCATGAGATACACATATCCATATCTACTAAGGTCGTCAGTAAATGTAACGAAGTAAGAATAACCACCTCTAGCTACAGTGCTAATTGGACCACAGACATCGGAGTGTATGAGGCCCAATAAGTCATTCGCCCTTTCACCGTGACCGGTGAATGGAGCCTTTGTCATTTTACCAAGTAAACAAGATTTACATACATCATATGACTGGAAAACAAATGAATCAAGTACACCAGAACGATGTAACTTAGATATGCGTTTCTCGTTAATGTGGCCCAAACGACAATGCCAAAGGTACACGAGATTCAAACTGTTAGGTTTGTTTCTCTTAACATCTATGTTATATATTGTGGTATCCATGTCAAGGACATAGAGACCGTTGGTCATTTTTGCACTTGCATAAAATATATCATTTCTAAAGACAGAAAGAGTTTTGTCTTTTACAACGAATGAAAATCCTGCTTTGTCAAGGCAGGATACAAAAATGATGTTTCTACTCATACTAGGTACAAACAGACAATTATTCAAATGCAATATTAGACCACTAGGTAGAGATAAACTATAGGTTCCGACGGCCAATGCATAGACGAGTGCGCCATTGCCGACTTTTAGTTGTATCTCTCCCTCCGTCAATTGACTACATTCATGCAAGTTCTGCATAGAAGTACAGATGTGAGAACCACATCCAGTATCCATTACCCAAGAGGTGATATCAGACATATTGACTTCGATAACGTAAATACCTGAGTTTTGGGGTTGACCCTGGTAAAGGTCTCTTAAGCATTGTATCATAGGACGCACTTCCATGTCCGCGTGGAGTCTTTGGAGCTCCGCGGTCATACTGGCCATAATGATACACTTTACATCTCGCGCGTCGTCCTCATACTTCTTGAAGGAAGTGAGTTCGGGCGCACGAGCATTAGCATCAGGGGTCTTGGGAGGATCCGTTTCGAGGATGTAGAGTTTCCTCTCACAGTTAAGAACGATTCGGAGGTTCATCTCCCAGTCAAGAAAGTTGGTCCTGGATAACTTGTTGTTTTCCAGGATGTAACGCAGGTTGAAAGGACTGTTGTTCTTTGCCATCTATAGAAAATTTTGCAAACTAGGTTATCTATCATGTTTAATAATTAATTAGGCCTTTAATTAATTATCTCCCACTATTTTTAACAAATCAATAACCCTAGATATTGATTCGGAGATTTCCGGCGAAACCTCTAGTGGGCCAAGATCCATATTTCATTATCTTGCGTTCCGCTTGGGCATTACTCCACAAGACAACTATTTAGGTAGGAACATAGTTCCAACTGATGAGCCGGGCTCTCAGCTCTTGGTCTGGTGTTGGGCGAACAATATTACTACAACCGGACCAGGACACCTTTTCACCGTACTTGTAATTGGCTGAGGCACGTCTTACAAGCAGACTACTTTGGTTAGGAATAGAGTTCCAATTAAATCATAAAGATCCAACTCCTGGCTGGATGAGTGAGTAAAATCATCCGACTTGTCATTGATGATCCCAACTTACTGCCTCTGAGTCGTCCATCCATTTGACCGAGACTCAGTTAAGTCTAACCCAACGTGCGACAGCGACCACGCTATGGCGGTTCCCGTAACCAGCTTAACATACACCGTACTATGCTCTGCTGAGGCTGAGTACATGACAGTGCACATTAGCCGGATAGGTGCCGGGCGTCAGAAGGCGACAGACTTAATATGCGTGAGGGATTTATAATTTCGATCTCACCTATCGACATGGCCGCGCACATGTCCATTACTAGCGTTCAACATACATTCAACATGCATTCACAAAACGCAGTAAATAAACGTGTAATGATTGTGGCCCCTAAAAGAAAAATAAAACGATAGCTTCCACTGGCTTCTGGGCACTTGGACTTCGGGCTATCTCCATTCTTTTAGATTTCTTCAAACGGTCTTCAAATCTTTTCATCTTCAAACCACCACGTGAGAAAAGAATCCTCGGTTGAGGTAAGAGAGAGAAATAGATTTACAACAAGAGTTTATGAGATAAGGCACGACACGCAGGCCGTATTATAATCAAATAAACTATAGCCACAATCATCCACCATGCATATCATACATCCACACAAGCAATAGAGATATACATACACCGGGTGAACCGCGCTCACCCCAGACAGTTCTAGAAAAATACTACGGCAGTAAATATTTTCTAAAACTTATAAAATTAAATTAGATGTCCAAATAAATCAAATAAAATTTTATACAATCATTTTATATAATCTGGATATTCGGCCAGCATAAAAAAATTCCAGAATATTTCAAATGACCAAAATGCCCTTTTGCAAAATTATATTCAAAAAGGCCATTAATATTTTGAAACAATTTTGCAAAAATCATGAAAATTAAATTTCAACTTCCAGTAGTTATTTTTAACATTTATAAACCTGGAAATAAAATTTCCAAAATTTATAAATCATTATTTCCAAAATATATTAGTTAAATCTCAATAAGTTATAAAAAGCCATTTAAATTGATTTCGAAAATATTAAATTACAAAAATTTAATATTTTGAAAAACATTCTTTTTCTTACTGAGATATAACTTTCCAAAATATATATTAGTCATTTATGTAATTAAAATACAAATATATAAATATATATAATACTTCGGTAATAAAACCGAGTACATATATAAATATATATTTATTTAATTACTAACTAATATTATTTTGAACAATATATTTATCAATAACCTTATTCAACTTAGAAATAATATTTCCAAGTTTAATAAAGTTCATTTTGAATTTTCCCATATTTATTTTCGGTTTTCACCTAAATAAATACAATAAATTCAAAATAGGAAATAATACATTCAAAAATTACAATATAATTTTATAAATCATAAAATGATGTTTTATGTCAAAATAAAATTATATTTACTATTTCTACAATATATATAAATATATATTTCGAAAAATCAAAATATATATATTTATATATATATTACGGGTAGAAATAAAATAAATAAATTTAAAATTCATTTTCAATGATTTATTTAAGTCCAAAAATTATTCCAAGACTAAATAAAATCATTTTACAAATTTTTGAATTTTAATAATTACCAAGTTAAAACTTTGACTTTTAAAATTTTAAAAGTCAAACGTAAAACTATAGTTTTGTACGTTGGCTCCGATACCACTGAAAGGTAACCATGCAAGGATAGGCAGCGGAATATAAAAATTTTAACATCCTAACATGATTATCTTGTCCAGAATCACGTACTAAAACTTATAGTATAAGAAATTTGTACCTTTCTCCGTAAGCGGTAAAAACGAAGAAGTCGTAGGAAGAGCGTTGAAAGTGCAAACGTAACCGTTCAAGCGTCCGGTCTCCAACTTTGACACACGAACAATGCCGGAGTCTACCACAATCTTTATGCTAGTAAAGATTATAGTAGTATAAAATATAAAGATTAAAATTGGGATAATAATAATCTTGTATATTTCTATAGAAAATATTTCTAATAATATTTAGAAAATATTATAAATATTTTCTATGCACAAAATGATATTAATGGAATGAAATATAAAATTTCTCTCACTAGAAATTTTGGCCGAAAAACCACACTCTAAAATCATAGCCCAAAACCCTTTTTATGTTTTTAATTTTGTGAATTATTAATAATCAATAATACACTAAATTTCAAACATCCTTAAAAACAAAGTCAAAAGGCAATTTGTCTTTATTAGTATCACATGTCAACTTAAGAAAATTTTGTTCCTTACAATCTCATCATGGCCGAACATTTGATTTGAGAAGGATTTGTTAAATTCTTCTCCACTTAAATGTTCAAAGTGTATTTTATTTGACACCAAAAATTAATATAAAATTAATTTTAAATCAAATAAAAATATCAATATCATTTTTAAACAAGTATACAAATATACTTTAAATAGTTTATGTCAAATTAATTATTTTCATAATTAAAATGACAAAACAAAATAAAATATTCAACATATAATATATATATATATATATATATATATATATATATATATATATATATATATATATATATATATTTCGGTATTTATATATATAAATATATCACCGAATGTTTTACATATATATATAATATTATATTCCAAAATATTTTATTTTACTATTTTACAAATATACAAATTACTTATTATCCCATTGTTTAATCCTACTCCTTAAATTGTTCAAAGTGTGTGACCCGTATAGGCACTTATAAAGCTGGCCATAGTATTGGCTCTGCACCAATACTATAAGCAATAAGCTGTATCTAGCAACACATTATTGTCCCCAGATTATAAGTTAAGACGTTTGCACCGTCAAAACCTTTCCACGACTCAGACTCCGTGTAACTATATCTCTTTGTCTCAATGTCTAGACTTAATGCAAGGGATTAATAAAATCCAGCTTGTATCCATTAAGTCATTCACTGATTTATCAAGTCTGACTAATAGGAACAGACGTCATAAAACATCTCAGCATGGCCATGCAATTTCCTCAGTCATGACTTATCAGTGGGCCCCATAAGACATTAATCTCTTTTAAAAAGAGTAGTGACAAATCCTATGTACGTAATCTACGTTTCTGAATACGCGCTGTGGCATACCCAAAACAAAGCCTGTATACCATCCTTATTTCATATGGCTTAGGACGATGCATCAAAGTATGCGGGTTCACATATACAGAAAACGTAATACTTCAAGTCGAAGGATAGTTACACCCGTGGTCGCGCTAAAGATGCTTAGAGCATGAACTAAAAGTTCAAGCAACATCTTTAGGATGGGTCAGTCCGGCATCCTATTATCTCCAGATAATATCTGCCCATGTGCGGATGCGAACACACCGTCATTGACTATGAGACTAAGTCAAAACATCCAACACACACTAGTCTCACATGCATTAACGATATCCCCCTCTCGTTAATACTCGACTATGGACATTCAGATAAACATTTATTTCAAGATGTTAGTCTCATCAGCAGAATAACACTATCTGATAAACATCTTTAAATATAAATCTAGGAATATAATATTTGTTTACATTAGCATGAGATGTGTAAACATATTATATCTGCCTATAGATGATAGAATAATCATAAACAGTTGGCCATCAGGGCACAACTCCAACAAATCTACTATTGGAGATTCAGGCGACTCGGCAAGAGCATCTGGCTTTAGTACACCGTGTTAATCAAGGCTTTTCAACCATGCCCGACGGCTGGCCGCCTACAACACACCCCCAACTGTGGCCTCTTGGGGAACACACCAACAGTAGGTCCCCGTCCTCCTATGGTTCTGCCAGGATTTCTGGACCATGACGACTATCACGAGCCGGGCATGCCAAAGGTACGTTTTGAGGCTCCGAAATTCAATAGATAAGATCCTACGAGATGGATTTATAAAGTACAGTCTTATTTTGATTACTTCCAGACACCTAAGGATCTCCGTCTACAGCTCATCGAATTACTTTTCGAGAGTCCTGCTTCCGCCGATGCCCTTTCGCGTCGCGATGAAGCCGAGAGCACACCAGGGACACTATTGCAGTCGCATCCATAGGCCCTGCCCAATGTTTTAATTGAAATCAAAAGGGAGAACAGTGATTTATCGGATTTAGTCACTATGCACGAAGCCGCTGCCCGGGATTCTCTTCCCGCGCCATACACAGTTCATGCAGAACTCCTTTACTATCATGATCAGATTTGTTTGGGTTCCACCACCACACTCACTTACCGCATACTCGAGGAGTTCTGTTCATTGCCGAGTGCGGGGAACAAAGGGGTGAAGCGCACCTTTTGCCGTGTCACTGCCATCTTCCATTGGCCCCGTATGCGGCGAGACGTGTAGTTGTTCCTCAATGCTTGCCTCATATGCCAGTCGACCAAATACGACACACAGAGGTCTGGAGGTCTCTTGCAGTCACTGCCCATTCCTTCTCGGGAGTGGGACGACATAGCTATGGACTTTATCATGGGGTTACCTCCCTCCCGGGGTTTCACGGCTATCATGGTGGTGGTTGATCGTCTTAGCAAAAATGTACATTTTGCTCCTTTACCCACATCCTTCGACGCCCCCAGGGTTGCGGCACTTTTTGTCGATACGGTTATAAAGCATCACGGGTTTCCGTCAACAATAGTCTCTGACCGTGATCCCATTTTCTTAAGCAACTTTTGGATGGGACTTTTTACATTGAGCAGAACGATTTTGAGCCGAAGTACGACGTTTCATCCCCAAACGGATGGGCCAACTGAGGTGCTAAATCGTAGCTTGGAGCAGTACTTACGGGCTTTCTGTCACTCACGGCGAACGCGCTGGGCGTCATTTTTGGCATGGGCCAAACTCGCCCGCAATACTTCTTACCACGAGGGTATCCAGATGTATCCCTTCCAAGCTTTATATGGCCGAGAACACCCCTCCCTACTGCCCTATACAGCTGGTACTAGAAAGATCCAAACCGTCGATGAGTTATTCATTGAACGAACAGCCATATTGACAGAACTGAAGAAAAACCTCACTGCCGTGCAGCAGCGGATGGCTGCCTAGGCTAACAGCCGTAGACGACATGTGGAATTTCACGTTGGTGACCAGGTTCTTCTTAAACTACAGCCGTAACGTCAGCATTCAGTAGATTTATATTTACTCCAAAATGGTGTTCCTACCAACCAGTGGTTGGTGGTTTGGTCAGATGGCGATGAAGCTAGCGCAACTTGGGAGGAGTGGATTAGGTCATGCCGAGGTGGAGTATGTATGATGTACAGCCGATTGTACCTAGAGATAGGTACAACCGGGTAGTACTCATTCTGAAGTAAAGTAGTACTCATTCCCGAACAAATATAAGCGTTCATTTTGAAATATGTTTTACTCATTCTGAAATAAGGTAATACTCATTTTGAAATAAGGTAATACTCATTTTGAAATAAAGTAGTACTCATTTTCACATATCTATTCAATATAATTATAATATTAATTTGCGAATGATATAACATTCATTTTAAAACAAAGCAGTGCTCATTCTCAAATAATGTAGTACTCATTCCCGAATAAACTACCCTTTATTCTTTTCCCATTTAGAAAATATAATCTACTCTGGTAATAATCTAATTACTCCAGCTTATGGTGCTCATCATCTTCACCGAAATCATCGCATAGCACATCCAAGCTACTGTTCATCGATCTACAAATCCGGTTCATCCCATCGCATCGTGCAGCTATCGCCACCTTCACTAAATGTCCATCGCAGCTGCAGAGCTTCACTTCATCACTGCCAGGGTTATACGTCAGCCTCCTCTTCTTCCTCTTCAATCGTCAGATGTATGCCATGCTTCATGCTGTCTTCCGCTTTTATCTCTTCCTCTTCCGACAGGTGTTGCTGATAATTTTTTCCGTGCTGTACGGGAATAACCATACAGTCGGATGTATGGTATAATTTGCGGCCGAGGTGAGGGTTTACTGGGATTAAGGGAGTAAGAACCATGTCAGCGGGAGTAAAAATAATAATCTTTTTTTACTTCGCGGCGGTGGCTTGGACTAAAAGGTGTGTGTGTGATTAAATTCTAGCTTTATATAGCTTCTTGTTCAATTCTTTTACCATTTTAGGACCACTTCCCACCCATATGCATCAAAATTAACCAAAGCTCAACTAACTTGGAATACATTATTTGATGTCTTACCTCTCCAAAATTACTTGGTAGGCAATATCTCCATGCAATTTATCAACCTTACTTCATCACTATTGCAAAAATACAGCACTTACTTCATTGTTGCATGAATACAGCACTTTCTCTCTCTTGATCAAATAGCTACTGCCACACTTCCTCTGTAACGCCCCGAAATTAGGCCTAAAAGAATTAATTAATTTAAATATTAATTAATAACTGAGACAGACCCGAACACTGAAAAATAAAAGTTTTCAGAAAAATATTTTAATTATATCAAAGTTTTAGTTTTGACAGTCTGATTCCAAAAACGCGATCCATTTTCAAAACGGAACAGTTTGGGCGAAAAAGTGCGTACCGTTTTAGCCAGTTTATCAGTTACGGAGTAGGAGAATATTTTTAAATCTCCAAAGTCTTCAATCACGCAGCCCCAATCTCCTCAAATCCTCAATCAAGCCACCCTACACCCACTAATTCATCCACTAGCATAATACCTCCAAAGGTGGAGTGTACTAAATATTAACTCCTTCTCCACTTTGTCAACTCCACACTCTCAATCCCTCTTCACACTCTCTCTCTGTCGGTCAGTCACAAAGGAGGAGGAGAAAGGATTCCATCTCCATTGTTGAGCCAAGAAGAAGAAGAAGGAGTAAGGAGAAACATCAAAGTTTCTAAAATCCTGAGTGAAAAACGCAGCAGCAACTTCTTTGTAAATTCTGTAATTCTCTATTCATTTTCTCGAATTATTTATTATACCAAAATCGTAGCCCCGGATGTTACGAATCCAACCCAACAAACGGTTCGTGATTCCGTTAAGTAATGAAGGAGATATCGCCAAAATACCGGGACTACGTCAGTGGTGACGAGTTCCACGGGTTGGCTATGTTTTCTTTATCATATCCATATCTTTCATTCAAAGTGCTTACCATAAAACTCATATTTTCTTTTCCAATCATTCTCTCTTGTTGGAAGATTCATTCAAGCAAAGAAAAGAGGAAGAACTTCAACTCCATTGGTGAAACAAGAAGAAGAAATCATCACAAGTTTTTTCAAAATCCTGGCAGCAGCAAACCGTCACCTTGTGAGCCATTTTCATATATCTTAACATCATTATTTCAGTCTGATTTCTGAACAAAAGTTGTAGCCTCGTGTCTCGCGAATCCAACGCATCAAACGGTTTGCAATTTCGTTGAGAAATGAAGGAGATATGGTCAAAATACCGAGACTGCGTCGGTGGCGACGGGCCTCTCGGGTTTGACTACTTTCTTTTCAATATTCTTTCCATTCCGTTCAAAACTCTTATCGTCGATTCTCTAACGATTATTAAAAACTCCCAGAGAGTATTGTATAGAAGACCCGACGTTGGAAGCTTGAAGTTGATAGAGGTGTCCGTACGTTGAACGTTCGTTGAGGCGTATACTTTATTCCTATCACTTCCGTCTTCAACGTTATCAAGGCGACTACATTGCACCTTAGTAACGCAATCCTTGGTTGAATATCAATCTAGATATATCGTTAGGATTGATTGCCATATTATAAGTCATTTATGCTTTAAGATCAAACTCATTAAACTCATAAAGTAAAAATATGTTTTTCTTGATACTTTACTTTAAATGAAAATATAAGTGTTAAGAATACTTCAAAAAAATAGACATGTTAATCATAAGTGTTAAAATAACTCAAAGAAGTATTTTAGATATCCAAAAATATCAAATATAGGATCCGTAGACCCGAACGGTCGACGTAAACGGTCAACAGTTGTGTTAAAAATTGAAACGGAGCAAGACTGTCAGACAAACGGTCGACCGCCGGTGGCCAACGATCGACTGTCGCCTGCCCAGCCAAGAACAAGCGTCGCCACTTAGTCAACAATGGTCGACCGCCGGTCAACCGCGGTCGACCGTCACGGTAATCCGGCATCTCGACGTGAAGGAGATCAAGGTCGACCGTCGCGCCAAACGGTCGACCGTTACGAGCCCCGTAGCTTAATTAAATGATATTTTTATCAGATTTCACCCAAATAAAATAAAGTATATTTATCCATTCATATTGTTTACAAATTGTTCATGTCATATGACTCATATCATCACACATATTGTAGCATATCATATCATATGCATGCGTAAGAGATCATGCGTAATTGCGTCTCTTATAGCGTGATGTGCGGGACTTACTAGTCCGACATCATCCGTTCCGGGCTTAGTGTACGTACATGGTATTCAGGTTTCGAGTACCACCCCTACTTTCTAGTCTTCCTTCACTACAAGAAAACGCGAAAAAACGACGGATTATAGCGACGAAATGCAATTCGACGCTAACGACGACGGATTCAGCGACGAAATTTTACACCTACCAAACTTTACGACGGAATCAGAATTCCGTCGCTCCGTATTGGCTGGAGGTAGTGCACGGCATATTAGACGACGGAAAAATTCCGTCGTTAGTTTGGTGACGGAAAAATTCCGTCGGTAAAAGAATATAATTGAAACGATGCGTTTTGAGCTCGCGACGGAAAAATTCCGTCGCTAAATCCGTCGCCAAAAACAGATCTAAAAATGGGAACTCCTCTCAGTTTCTCCGATTTCGCAGACAGAAACCACAAAGAGTTGTTGTGTAGTTTCGTCTCCTCCGCGACGCCTTCCGCCACCATCATCCGCCGGTCGCTGTCCGATCATCTTCTCCGTCCGCCACCATCAACCGCCGGTCGTCTACCCATCTTCCGTCACCGTCCACTTGAAATCTCAGGTTTTGTTTTTCATTTTTTCATCTTTTATTCAATTTCAATTTATGAATTAGTTTGTTTTTAATTATAATTGTATTGCTTACATTAGGGGTTTTTAAGTTAACATATTTTGTTTATTATTACAAATTTAATTTTAATTTTATAATTATTTTAGATTAGGGTTTGCTTTTCAAAATTTAGTCATTTGTTTTTAAAAAAATTAATTATATTCTTGAAAGTTATAGTGAATGAATATCGTGCTTATTAATCATTTATATATTGTAATTTTTATATGAGGAATGAATTTATGCTAATTAATTGTTTAATAACATATTTTGGATATTATTAATGTTATATGAAGATTCTATATGTATTATGTATGTTATTTAATATTGTGGTTGTTGCATTTATATTTTTAATGTTTTTTTAATTCTATAACTTAATAGTATGTTAATTTTATTTTTATGAATCTCTAAGAATAGTGACTTTCACAAAAATCGGAATTGGATGTATAAAAGACTTGGTAGTTCTTGTTTTATAAATACAGATTGGATTTTATAAATACAGATTGAGTTGCGCCAAACTTAGATTCAAGTCTGGAATGTGAAATTTTCACATGTAAAAATTTCTATTGAATTTCTATTTGTATATTTGTATTAATTTTTGTTAAACAGTATTAGAAGACAACAAAGTTCTTGGCATCCTCTAAGCAAAACAAGAAAAATCGTCGTGGTGGTGACGAGAATGCCCCTGCTAGCGCCACGCACACCGGTGGTCTGTTGTCTTTTCGCGAGTCTCAAGCACGCCTTGTAAGTATTATTAGTAACATTATTTTCATTTAAATGTTTTAACTGACATGTTCACACTTATTTATATATTTTATTGTTTTAGGGTAAAAGTAGACAAGCTTCTCACTTGTACTCTTCGTACACACACACATACGAAGAAACATGATGGGAAGACCTGCGTCAATATGAAGACATAAAAAATATCAGTAAGTGACAATGAATATATATTGTATATATAAATGGTTAGTTTTCATTGAATTCAATTGGATGTGAATTCATACTACTCTACTTATTTTGCTTTTTATGTTAATATATATACATGTATGTTTGGTGTATTGCAGCAAAACTACGTAGTCACGCAGGAGGCAGTTCGAGAATAATGCTTAAATGTGACACGTGACCAGATTTTTATATCTACCGTCGGAAGACATGATGCCAAAAATCGTGTTCATGGTGTTGGAGATCTCGCACGAAGCCTACCACGAATGCATGCAAGTGAGGCAAGACGTGCTAGCACCATCTCTATGTGAGACCCTCGAGATGATGAGATACGGAGGTTGAGAGAAGAGCTAGACGACATTAGAGCTTCCCAAGTGCGTGAACTATTGTCGATTATAGAAGAGATGACCTGATGAGATACGAGGTTTGCACGCGCTTGTTGAATATTTTATTAGAATTGAAGAACATTATATTAAACTTAAGTTTGATGGTTATGTAAGTGGAGTTAGATTTGATTGTTAAGTTGAATTTTTATAAATATTATTTGAATTTTAATTGTAGTTTGGTGATTTGAATATTCTTGGTTGTTTGGTATTCTTCATTTCTAGTATTTGTTGTTGTCTGATGCTGTGGATTCCTGGGCTAGAGTAGGTTGCTATGGATGTTCTGTGAAATTGAAAAAATGGCAGCTTTCTGTATTCATGCTGTAAAATTGGCGACGGATTTGGCGATGGAATATCATTTCCGTCGCTGTATGGTCAAAATGCAGAAACGGTAGCTAAAACCGTCGTTAATCTTAGCGACGGAAATTTTCCGTCGTTAATTCCGTCGCCTCATTCTGTCGCGAATTCCGTCGTAGCCTAGCGACAGATTAAATAATCCGTCGTTAAACTTATTATTAACGAAAAAATAACGACGGAATACAAACCGTCGTTGTTTCCGTCGCTAGGCCGATTCCCTACGGAAATCAAGCTTTAGCGACGGAATAATTCCGTCGCGATTTCAGCAGTTTTTTGTAGTGCTTGTGAGACTAAGGCCGCGTGAGGTCATCGTACCAAATGGGCGAACCTCATAGCGCAAGGGTGTCCTTGCTCGTTAGAATCATACAGCATGAAATCATCATCAAGTGCAAATCATTATGATTACGTATGGCATCAATTATGTATCATTACCATCATCTTGAACATATATGCTATATATGTCACATCATGAATAATTGTATGTCTATTTGCTATTCAACTTGGAATTGTTGTATGAGCGTATTCCTCAGCTGACGCTGAGCGTGTAGCTTGTTTTACTTGCTACACGCAGGTAACAATACTGATCATGGAGCCCATCCCGGAGGTCAATGAGAGTGACGAGATGTACGGACTGGTGGACCACATTTATGATGCTTTAACTAAATAAATACCTTTTCGGGCGAGAACCCAGAAAAATGTAAAACAATTAGGTTATGTTTTATATTTAAGCTTCCGTACTGTTTCAGCAATACTCTGAATTTAATATTTGAAATTTATTATTTATGTTAAAGTTTAAATTGGTTTTAAATTATCCTTCAAATTACCATGCGTATTTACCATCATGGTAACTACTCCGGCTCAAATAATCTAGGTAATTGGGTTATTCGAGTTGGGTGTTACATCATCTATCTTGCTCAACTAGCTACTGCCACACTTCTTCTCTCTTGCTCAACTGAATTAATTCCCGCAGAGGGGAGATTCTGGGCATTGAATTCCTCAGCAGAAAAATCGGCCTTCTCTAAGCCAATTTTGACAAAAAATTTTTTTTAAAAAAAACGACTTTCACAAAGCCGTTTTAATCGGGAAAAATGTAATTCGGCTTTTATAAAGCCAATTTTAGTAAATTATAAATAAAAAATTTTTGGCTTTCATAAAGCCAATTTTAATAATCCAAAAAAAATTTTGTTTTAAATTTTTTTATCCTCAACTTTTTGGATGATTATGGAAGAATAGATAAATTTTGAATATTTAGTGAGAAAAGAAGGGAAAGAATATGAGATGTAGTTGAAGAGATTATGTATTTTGTGTAAAAAGAAGGAAAAGAATTGATTATTTGTAGTAAAATTGGGAGGGGTGGTAGTTGAAGGGATTAGATGTGGGAATGGGGAGGGATTTTGGAGTGTAGAACCGAGACGAGGAAGGAGAGGGAATCGTGCAGTGTTGTGCAATCACGGCCGTGCACTGAAGCACTGAAACGACACTGACAAAGCCGGAAAAAAAAGAAACGTCTTTAAGAAATCCGAAAACCAAAAAAATTCAAAAATAAAATCGGCTTTATGTAGTCCGATTTTCCTTGCCATGATTTTACCTTTCCAACTGGGAATTATGTTCAAGAAAATTTCCATCCTTGGGAAACCACCCTGCTCAACGAGCTACTGCCACACTTCCTCTCTCTTGCTCACTTCACAACTAGTTGCTGCCACACTTCATCTCTTGCTCAGAGTTCACAACTAGCTTAATTGGAGCACCACTTTTCTCACGCTAATGCAAGAACATGGGTGGTAGTAACAATCTCCCTGACCCACACATCCCAATCCCTGCCCGCTCTTATTTAAAACCGGCCTTCATTATAGTAAGCTTGCTTATCATCACCAGCATCCTTATGTGTCTCCTTCGACGAATTGTTCGCCGCATGCAACAGACGCGCGGCGCTGCACCCTCTCGGTCGTCCCACTCTCCCCCTCTACTTTTACTTCTCGTGTATCATTGGTGCTTTCATCCCTCTAGACTCATCATGGCAGACGATATCCCCTCTTCGTCCGCAACGAACACTGGCCCACCAACCCCCGACGACCCCCTGCAGGCTATTCAAAATCTACCGTTTGAGATTTAGGCGACTCAGCAGGAGCATCTGGCTTTAGTACACCGTGTTGATCAAGGCTTTTCAACCATGCTCGACGGCTGGCCGCCTACAACACCCCCCAACCGTGGCCTCTTGGGGAACACACCAACAGTAGGTCGCCGTCCTCCTGTGGTTCCGCAAGGATTTCCGGGCCATGATGACTATCACGATCCAGGCATGCCAAAGGTACGTTTTGAGGCTTCGAAATTCAACGGATAAAATCCTGTAGGATGGATTTATAAAGTACGGTCTTATTTTGATTACTTCCAGACACCTGAGGATCTCCGTCTACGGCTCGTCGGATTACTTTTCGAGAGTCTTGCTTCCAATTGGTTTCTTTATCAACGTAACAACCACCTTATCTCATCTTGGCGGGGTTTTATCGATGCCGTTAAGCAACGCTTTGATCCTACACATTATGAAGACTATATGGGCCTCCTATGCAAATTACAATAGCGGACTACAGTGTTGGATTATCAAACGGAGTTTGAGCGGCTTTTAAACAAGGTTTTTTGGGTCTCCGAAGCTGCTTTAATCTCCTTCTTCATTGCCGGGCTAAAAGCCCGTGTCTAGCACGAGGTACTTCTTCGACGGCCTTACACTTTGGGACAGGCTTTCGCCCTAGCCCGTGAATTGGCAGCCAATCATTTCGAGGCCGTCACCGACATCACAGCGTTGGCCCGTCGGCCATGGCAAACAACGACATTATCGTCAACTCCGAATCCGCCTTTACGTGCACAAGGCACTTTCGGGCATGCCACTACAACTCCCACGCCGGGGGTACGTCCCGCCGGGGCAGCAACAATGTTACCAATCTGGTGTTTCAACAATACTATCTCAGGAAGCCGTGTAGCCGATGCCCTTTCGCGTCGCGATGAAGCCGAGAGCACACCAGGGGCGCTGTTGAAGTTGCATGCACAACCCCTGCCCAATGTTTTAATTGAAGTCAAAAGGGAGAACAGTGAGTTACCGGATTTGGTCGCTATGCACGAAGCCGCTGCCCGAGATTATAACACTCCTTTGAGGGTTTTTTTACGGTTCTTTACCTCGTCGCTTTTCTTGAACCGTCAAGATAGATAACGTAGCTTACGAGGGTTTTTGGGCTCCTCAAATTCTATATAATGAGAGGTGCTCTATCATAGTACTAATAAGAAGAAAATTAAACTTAATTCTCTCTCTCCTCTCCTCTTGTTTCCTCTCGGCCGTCCCCTTCTCCCCCTCTACTTCTACTTCTCTTGTATCACAGCAGGTCGAGATGACTCTCCGCGCCGCTGCTAACGACTCCGGCAGTTTCCAGTTTGAGATTCGAAATCCAAGCCGCCGCCGCAGAGACTCCCTTTCTCTTCATGTCATATAGTTTAAAATAATTAAATGTTTTAAAAATTTGATATTTCAAAATTATATTTTAAAATAAATACAAGTTTATTAAATTTACATTATAACTAAATATACTTTTTGCGTAATTTACGGTCAAATGATGCCACAGTTTAATCAAAAAACCAAACTGTGACAATTATTTAGGGATGACAGAAGTATTAGGTCTCCACACTTTATAGCCAGGACTAATCCATATCATTTTGGAGTGCATGTTTTGATGAGGTTGAAACCGTTCGTTTACATCAAATAATTTAAGATTTTATTTTACATATAAAGGCATGTGGTAACCAATGCGAGTAACAGTGACATGGCGGGCGTGACACCGAGTTGTTGGGGCGCAACCCCACCGGGCTGACCAGGGTCACCAGGTGATAGAGGGGGAGATTTTGTTTTTGATTTTTTTAAATATCTTAACCAATCAAAATTTACTTATATCTTCACACTCATCACTCCTAATCACATCATTATACAACATGCTTTTTATCGCTCTACATCATACAATTTATATTCAATCAGACCCGCCCAAACCCATGTTCTGCTGGTTCATTTGCACAGGGCCCCCAAATTTAAAGAGCTCATTTGTTTCATTTTTGTACCGTGTGTGAATAGATTCTTTTTTATAGTATCAGTTAATCCTAATATGTCCGGATCAATCCGAGCCCAACTTCTCCAAGACTATGTTTAACTCTTCAATCTTTGTAAATTTAGTATTTTCTTGTTTTATGTTGTTTGTTTCATATTTTTCCAACTTTTGTCATGTGTTTTTTATTTTTTTTAATTTTTGTTTCGGTGGAAATTTTGTTTCAAAATTTACTAAAATTTCTAATTTTTGTTTCAGATTTAATTTTCTTCTACTCTAAAAATTGATTTTGTTTCATTCATTAGTTTCTTATTTTAGGTTTATTTTAAAAAACTAATTTGTTTTGTTATTTTTGAATCTTTAACTAGTTCTAAAAAGTTGGTTTTTTTGTTTAATTTAGTATTCTAATCCTAAAAGTGGTGTAACAAGAATATATTTGTATGTGTACGTCATATTCTATCAACAAAAATTAAAGTTATAATTAATTTGTATATTACATGGAGTACTTCGTAATTAATGAAATAAAAATATTACTACCAATATTTATCTAATTTTATCTTTATGCTAAATTTTGACCATTAGTTTAATGTAAAGTAAAATCTATACTCTCTATTACATATTGATATAAGAACAAATTTATTAGATTTGTCTTATAAAATATTATTGAAACATTGTTTTATCTCATTTTTATATAACTATATAGGTCGAAGGTCAATCTTAGTTTTGTAAAAATATATTGGACAAATATTCTAAAAGGGAAAAATATTACATTTGCACAAGACCTATTAAAATGATGGGCAAGGTATGACCCGGGGCACTCCGGTGCCCCGTTCGTAAAATTGACGGTTCCTACCCCCCTCACCCCTCCGGTAAACCCCTCACCCCGCCCCGACCCGAACGCACCCCCCCACCCCCTTCAATTGCACCCTACAAGTTGATTTTGACTTTGGAGTCAAATTTGACTCCAAAGTCAAAATCAACTTGTGGGGCGCAATTGAAGGGGGTGGGGGTGCATTCGCGTTGGGGCGGGGTGGGGGGGTTATACAGAGGGGGTTAGGGGGGTAGGAACCGTCAATTTTACGAACAGGGCACCGGAGTGCCCCCGGGTCATCCCATGACATTGGGAACCAATGTCATGGGAACCAAGGTGTAAAATGATTGGGCGGTGTGTATTCAATCATCACTTCTTCACCCCCCCCCCTCCCCTCCTTATATCACATAGGAGCATGAGGATGCTACATGTACTTCAAAATTTGTACTTCATTTGTACACTAAAAGTATGCACTAACATTTTGATGGTTCACACTGACACAAAGTGTTGATGCATAAACAATTACACTGACATAAAGTATTTGTGCGTTAAGAAAAATTAGTATTATACCAACACAAAATGTTGGTCCATCCGTGTGATATACAAAATGAGGTACAAATCCTTGGAGTGCAAATACCATTATCCTATCACATAACCTAAGATTGAAACAAATTGGAATTAGACCTCTTATTTTTGAAATTTTATTTTGTTAAACAAATTGGAATTAGACCTCTTATTTTTGAAATTTTATTTTGTTAAACAAATTGGAATTAGACCTCTTATTTTTGAAATTTTATTTTTTTTTACATAATCTGACAAATATTTTAAACAGAGATAGTATATGTGTTCTTATATTGTATAATGTATATTTAAAAAATTTATACATTAAGTGAATTATGAAAAAAGAAAAAAAAGTTTATGGCTTTTTGATTGATCATAAAAGGGACTTATTATCATTATTAATGGGTTTGAGAGTTTAACTTCATTTTCATAGGTATCACTAGCATCGACTTCATTTTCATAGGTATCACTAGTACTGACGTCATTAAAAACTTCTAACTCAAGCGGGTATGCCCAAACGAGTAAAGTAAAGTGATCTATTCAAATTCATAAGTCCAAGCCAAAGATTAGTATTTCTTGTGGTGGAACCCCAATGTGATAGGTAGACTAGTAAAAAAATTTACCTTTAAAAGTTTTGGAAAATTGGAGTGGCCTGTTTTATCACCACCTCCAATACTTAAGGCTCTCCTTCATGCGATCTTGAGTTTGAGACAATGTGGATGCGAGATGGAGAGGTTTTTTTAATTAATGAACGTGTAGCTCCCTAGTTAACTATCTGATCGAATCAATCATGAATGTCACATTTTCGGCATTGTGGGAATGTGAGAGCTTGGATCTTCTATGAACCTAAGGCGAATATACTAAGACGACAATGGGAATTTGATGTTGAGTAAAGGAATAACTAGCGAAACCATTGAGACACTAACCAATCAGTCGCTACTTGTTGAAGAAAGTATACATGTTACGGAGTACATTAGAACTTGATGGAGAGTGCAAGTCTAGAAATCAAATGTGCTCCTTCCGTCTTCCATATATTTTCTCAGACATTATGTATAGTATCAAATTTAACTCTGTTTATTTAACTTGTTTATTTTTACTACTAATTTTATAAAATAATACTTCCTTTGTTCAACAATTAATTTCCCAATTACTATCACGGGCTCTCTATAAGTTATGTTTATTAACATATTTTAATCAATAATTTGATAAGATAAAATCTTCTTGTTACATCTTAATTTGTAAAAAAATTTTACTTTGTTTTGAACAAAGTAACTTATATTTTTGTGTGAGATTTTGTACATTATTCAAAATAAAAAGATTATTATTGGACAAAGAGGGTATAATTTTGTCACATTATTTTGTAAAACTTTTAATTTATTTTTTATTATATACGGAGTAAATTTTAGACCTACAATTAGTTAAATTGAATTAAAAATAAAATTAGTCAAAAAAAAGAAAAGTATAAAGAATGCAGAAACAAACATAAAAGGGGTTAAAAATTACGATCAGAATATTACAAGCAGATATGGTACGCCGTACATCCAAAACTAAGTACTGTTAGCTGTCCGAAAACGACAGAAGAAAATTAAACAATTAAACAAATACGGACCAAATCGCCCCTCGGATTGGACCCGTCAAGACTCAAGAGACTAAAAATCAGGGCCGCCGCCGCTACTCCGGCGGACAAGGGCGAAGTATCCGACGAGGGCGCAGAGGGCGGCGACGATGTTCCCCTCCTTGATCAAAACCTTGACGACGAACCGAGTGATGTCAGCGGTCAGCTTCTTGCCCTCCGTCACCAGAGCTCTCCTGGGCTTCCCGCAGAAAGCAAGCAAAACCAGGACCGTGATCCACGTGACAAGAGTGGCCGGGACGACGACGGCGAGCGCCGCCACCGTGGACAGAACCCCGAACGCCACCCCCAAGACGACGGAGGCGTAGAGTGCCGGCCACCCCGGCCCCGATGATGAGGCGCCGGACATGGCGGATTCGTACCAGGAGAGGACGGATTTGAGGAAGTTCCAGGAAATGGAGAGGAGGAGGGTGTAGACGAAGAGGAAGAGGAAAACCCATGTCCTTCTCTTGCTCATCACTCGCAGAAGAACCGCGGATGAGTATTCAGCTTGGGATTCATCGGAATTATCGGTCTCCGCCATGGATCGATCTGCAGAAAAGTGAGGGGAAGGAAGAAGAGATTGCAGAGTTTGGTGCTTGGCGTGTGGGGTTAGGGATTGTTTGGTGAACAACTAAAAAAGATTGGATGTATTGTAATGAGCAGTAAAATGGTAAAGGGGGGTAGTGATGGAAATCATTTTAGGTAAATTTTGAGGTCCCACACGCTTTGTCAGCTATGCCACTTAGGTACTATGAGTAGTGTTTATAAAGGATGAGTTCATCTTGATGCATCCTCGGACTCGGTCGGACAGTTATTGAAAGCAATAGTGACCTGTTTGTCTTTAGTTCAATTGTCTGTATGGAAAAATGGCATGTGACCTATGTAACTCGATTGTTCGTCTGAAAATTCATGCCCAAAGATTCATGGTCTTTTAGGTGTTAGTACTTTCAATTCATTTCTTGGGAAGGGGGAGTCCATTTGCAAACGGCCAACTGGTTAGATTCAAAATGACCATATTGTCCACTTTAGAGAGAGTCTTAAAGAGTATCGCACAACGGAATTTGAAGAGAAATAAAAAACAGTATCTAACCTCTTGAGTTGAACTAAGTAATCGAATAGAGTCAATCTTTAATATGGTTTAACCCAAATATCATATCCCCCAATCCAAATAACCTCAACTCATCCTAAATTTTATCATCACTAACAATAATATTTGGCTCAGAATACTCACTATGTGCTTCATTAACAAGATTGATGAAAAAAATCAGAAAAATGACCAAATAAGTTAAGAAAATGGAGGTGAAAAAATGGGGTAAACGACAAAAAAAGATAGAGCGGTTAGAAGTTGGAGTCTTATTTCGAGAAGATAGTGCGGTTAGAGCGGTTAGAAAGAGGACAAAATAGTAATGTGCACATGTACAGTGTCACATTATCACAATGCGAGTCTTATTTCGGGAGAAAAAATGAAAGTCTTATTTTAGTATTTTTCTCTATGTTTTAGTCCTATTTAGGGGGATTTCTATTCTTTATAACAGGTGCTCTTCTATATTTAGAGATTGTTCTTTTAACATGATTTGATTGATTCTGATATTATTAGAATAAGTTTTAATATAATCTCGCCTTATCTGATCCGATTGTGGTTATATTTAAAGCAGTTTTTGATCTAATTTGGTCTCATCTAATTATAATAAGAATAAATAATAAATAATAAAAATAAGTTGAAGAGAATAACCTCTAATAATCCTTAATTCTAAGATATTATATTTGTGGTCCTCAATTAGAAAAAAATTATCCGATTATTAGTCTTTATTTAGGTCAAATATGACCAAATATGTTCTCTACATATAATTTCTAAAGAACTGATTATAAAATATTTTACAAAAATTTAATATACTCCATAACATATAATTCAGTATCACAAAATAAAAAAACTAAATATAGAAACTCTTCTATAAAGAACCGTGCACGGAGTATGAAATTTAGTCTAATTTTTTGTTATCCGTTCTAATTTAAATTATTTATTAACTATTCATATAATTAAATTTTAATTAATTTCTTTTCTCATTTTTATTATTAATTTGATAAAATAATATAATAATGTCATTGCTTATTTTATAAAAAATTTATTCTAATTTTTAAATATATAAAATTAGTTTTAAATTCTACCTAAATTTTCATATAAATTAATTTGAAAATAATTGAAATAAAACATTATAATTAAAATGTGAGGGAGGAGTATCTCTGTTACCCAAACCCTCAAACATTTCTCTTTTTCTTTTCTTGCTTTCTCTTTTTCTTTTCTTGCCTAACTTCTCTTATTTGTGCAAGGAAAATGTTAGGGTGCTACCATGGTAGTACTCATGTGGTGGCACTCTAACATGGTCTTTTGTGCAATGGAAAATGCTAAAAACTCCCCACCATGGCTACCGATCATACCCCCTACATAAATATGCGGTAGGAAGGCAAGAAAATTAAAATTAAAGGGTGGGTGAAAAATGCATAGAGATAAATATGTGGTGGAAAAGTGGGTGGAGGCAAGGGTGTAGTGTGCTTATTAAAGCATTTTCCCCATTTTTCTCCTAAGGTGATTTGCTAGTCTCCGGCGCTCTTCTCCAGTGTAAAAGGAAAGAAAATGTCTGAACCATCGGAGAACTTCCGGCCGGCTCCAATGAAATTAGAGTCATTCGTCGGCACCGACACCTCCTCCTCCATCTCCTCTTGGTCACAATCGCTGCAAACTCAGCCGTCCAAAGTCGCCATTTTGGCTGACCTTAATATTGAACCACCTGAGGCCGACGGCATTGATTGTCTCCCCACCGCCGTCTCCACTCTATCTTCCGACACAACTCCAAGGTCCCCTCTGTTCTTATTTACTGCTTAGCAATTTCTGCATCGGTAAACCTAAAATCGAATGAACAGTACATAATATTAGAGACGACTGCATTTTTCTTTCCTTTCTGTGGAGTACTCGCATTTATATCTTTTTTTGGCCAATTTGTTTTTAGGATAGCCACTGATGATAGTAGCCAACATAAGACGAGCAAATATGTGGAAGGGATGGATGTAGAAGGTAAACAAAAGAAGTTAGGGAAATGTCGGTCAAGAATTAGTAAGGTAGACAACAGTCTTGATTGCAATGGAGCTGATGCTGAAGTTGAACAGAACGGTCTCGGAACTTCATCACGCGAAGAAAAAGTTAGCAGCCTTAAAAATGTAGGATGTGTTCTGCTCCTTGTGTTCTCTATTATCTCCACATATTTGCTTAAATTATACAGACTTTGTGTTTTTATTTCTTTATGCTTTCATGGTGCAGGAAATTAAGTCTATGATATGTGCTTACATAATTTTCTTAATCTGGGTTGATCTTAATGTTTGATTTGTCTGGTTTAGTTTGTCAGCCAGCATGTGTTTCAGTGTTCTTCAATTCTATTTTAAGTCAACTTTCATTTATATAATTTGAAATGTAAACAAAACTTAACTAGACAGTACTAATTGTAAATTCTATTTGATCATTTCATGCACAAGAGAAATAGTCTAACATTTAACAAATTGAAAAAAATCAAATAGGATTCTGTCCTCTCCGATTAATTTGAACCCTCTTATATTCTCATGCAACTAAACTTTCAGCCTAACTCCAGATCATTAAATCTGCTTTACTCATTAAAAATCACAGCTGTTAAGGTAAGACTTTAATATCTGGTGGGTATGTGATAGACATATTTTCTTACCTTTGTAGAAAAAAAAAGATCACATAATCAATCAAGAATCAACCTATGGGATCATACTTAATCAGATTTGTTTACAGCCTCTCAAATGAAGGTCCTTAGCCTATTTCAAGAACATAAATTAGGCAAGCAATAATTAATACTACCTCCGTACTAGTGTATTTGTCCAATTTTACCCTTTCGTGTCAATCTGGACGAACTTTGGACTTCAATTAAATAAAAACATTAATGTACATTAGTATAAAATGATTTTATTAGATATATCTTATAGAAAACTTTCACAATTTTAATTCATTGTATTAATATGCTATACAAAATTAGAGTAAATGATGTTTAAAGTTCGTTCAGTCCATTTAGACAAATCTAATTTTGTATGACACTATGATACTTTTATTATTGCCCATTGTTAAATGATCTAAAAGAGTGATTGTTGCCAGTGTTTTAGCTTCGAGGAAACAATGGACTAGATCGGAATGGAAAATTAAAATTCACTTGCTTATTTCATATGAAGTTTTGGGAAGTGCAACATTTTAGAGCAGCAATAGCATAGGTTGGTGGCAAGAGTGTAGAGCGGAAGGTCAGACCAATTTATAGAATCCTCCTTTTAAACTAATCCAATGTAGAATGATGTCCTGGATTGATCTCCCGGATTCCATTCCTTCTACATAGGCAGGAAGTTGTATATGTCCATCACTATGTGTAACAGCATTTGGCCGTTGTAGTGTATGATACCAAAAATATTGAAAGCATAATTTATAAATATTTGTAAACCATATAGTGTTACTCACAATCATCTATGTGCTGAACACTTATACTGCTCTTGTTAATGGAAATCTAAATGATCTGCTTACTAACCATTCCTTTACCAAATATCTTGATCTTTCCTACCTGTTTGTATTTTATATCTAATTGATACTAGACCACAAATGGATAGTTGTTCAAAGCTCCTAATTAGAATTGCCTTTTGGAATAGGGGTTAGGGTTTCAGTTGGTTTGCTTGATGTTCAAACTTCAATGAGTGTCAGCCTTCGTAGATGGTGTTTTTTGGCATAACTGAAATTCTACCATTTTAGGGATTGATACATGTTGTGCGCAAAATGCCTAAGAATGCTCATGCCCATTTTATACTTGGTTTAATGTATCAAAGGATGGGTCAGCCTCAAAAGGTATCTCATACCCTGCTATCAGTTTAATTTCGTTAGTTCCATACTTCCTGTGGTACTTATGTTCTTCTTATAGGCAACTTTAGAATATGAGAAAGCAGCAGATATCTTAGTTCGGCCTGAAGAAGTAGTAGACAGGCCAGAGTTACTATATCTGATCCATATACATCACGCAGAGGTACAACTACTCAATGTTTTTTTTCCAGCTCCGTCTATAAAATTAAGTATTAACAACCCTAGTAATTGCTATGCTATTTCATAATCAAATTGATCACATTCATGCAGTGTATCTTGTTGGGAACCTTAGATGACTGTGGTTCTGGAAAGGAATTAGAAACTAAGGAACTGGAGGAGATTCTTGGTAGGCTGAAGGACTCCATGAAATCTGATGTTAGACAGGCACCTATTTGGAACATACTAGGCTTAAAACTTCTAAGAACTGGTCGTTTGCAGGTTCCATTTATTTTCATTTTTAATAGTCTATATTCTGCCACATAGGCTCTAAATAATATTTTCCCATTTTTTATCTGATAGTTAGTTTTTCTCTTCCTATCTCTAGAGTGCTATATCAGTTCTGTCCGCTTTATTAGCAATTGCCCCTCACAACTTGGATTGCCTTGGAAATCTTGGACTCACCTACCTTCAAAGGTAAGGCATACACTAGCTATCCTGTGTGTGGGGGGGGGGGGGGGATAAAGCAACAAATACTTGTGTAAAATTAGAAAAAGTGCAATGTATATAATTTGCGGCTATAGTATAGTTGGTGTTTTGACAGAATTTAGAGCATATAGTCATCGTAATATGCTGGAATGAAAATTTCTTTTGCTGGAGCATAGAGTTGGTCATGATACAGTCAACCACTAAAATATTCTGAAGACAAATTTGTGTATAAACTGACCTTACATGAAAACTTTATAGAAAGTAAGAAGCACAGAAATTTAATGTGCCATTTTTTTATTTTGTCCATTATGTGCCTGAAACTAAAACATTGTGAATAGTAACTCTTTTAGCTCCATTAAACGCAAAAAAGAAAAGCATGGGACACGATACAATTTTTTTGAGCACTTTATAGAACCTGCCAAGACAGCTGCTAGCTTAGTGAATTTTCAAATACCCAACAATGGATAGGCAATCCCATGGTTTCTCCTATCAAAAAATGCAGAAACTCAATTCTTAACGTTAACAGTTAACACTATGTTTGGTTCAAGGAATTTAGAATGAAAAAAAAAAAGAAAACGTTACTCTCTCATTTTCCTCGCCAAAATGAAAGGAATTTGGTTTTCCATCCTCTTAGTACATTTTGTCTTCTCATTTACTTTTCTTTCCACTTTTCTTTTCCTCTCTAGCCAAACAAAGGAACTTGGTTTCCATCCCATTTCATCTCTAACCAAGCAAAGTCTGCGTACACACACCTTCCCTTCCAGACCCTATTATCGTGGGATCTAACTGGGTTGTTGATGTTGTTTCTTTTCTTTTCCCTTTCAAATTTCTTGAACCAAACATAGTGTAAAGGGTGCCTAGCATGTGTACTTTGTGTAGTTGGTGTTGAAATATAGAAATCCTAGCAACATTATATATATGTATATATGTGTATATATATATATGTATATATATATGTGTGTATGTATATATGTGTGTGTGTGTGTATATATATATATATATATATATATATATATATATATATATATATATATATATATATATATATATATATATATATATATATATATATATATATATATATATATATATATATATATATATATATATAATATATATATATATATATATATATATATATATATATAAAGTATTTAGAGTTTAGCCTTAGGGTTTTCTGTAAGTATGATGGAACCCCAGCTTCCCTCATTTACCCTTTTTTCATGGTGAATACATTACAGGTTTCCCTTTTTGTTTTTGCACATCATCGGTCATTTGATAAAAGTATAAAACAAACCACGCCACTGTGCCTAGAGTTGTGTCATAAGTTAATGCAAAGGAGATCATCACCCTCATGTGCCACCCCCATTCTTATGGTTTGCTTCAACGCACTTCCATGCATAGGCACATGAGCGCCAGCCGCCAGGACCTTGATGCCAATCCTGCTAACCACGAACAAGATAAAGTGGCAACCATTACAGAAATTTTGATTATATATACTAAAAAGTAACGAGGAAGAGGCTGCAAGACATCTCACGGAGCATAACACACACACACACACACCCAATCCACCTCTACACTGGCATTTCCCAGGGGAAGATAGTTTAAGACATTCCTCAGCGATGAGGAAACAAAGTTTTCTCTAGAGCTGGATAAGGGGCTGAGAAATACTATGCAGAGTGCACACCACTGTAAATATTTTCGAGTAAAGGGCTGCAACACATCTCTCCCAGCATAACACCTCCCACACTGGCACCTCTTGTGGAAGAAAGTCACATACATATTTTCCAGGGGTGGGTAGTCCATCTAACAATGGATGAAATATTATTGTGAGGAAAAGGCAGAACTCCACATAATCTCTGTTATACGGACTCACAACAGCCACTTATTTATTTCTCCTTCATGAAAATTTGCTTTCAATAAAATGTGCTCACTTTTAAACACTTGCATATTTTATCTGGTCATTTTATATTTTTATCTACTTTGCTTAGTCCATAAGTATGGTCTCACAATGTGTTTTTGTAAAGGCCTTCTAGCCATGTGCTGTTACTTTTGCATTTTCCAGTGGGGATTTAGAGCTTTCAGAAAAGTGCTTCCAAGATTTAATTATGAAAGATCCAAACCATCCTGGTGCTTTGGTCAACTTTGCTGCTCTTATGCTGTGTAAATGTGGCTCAGTTGTTGCAGGTATGAACGATATGATGGCTCTTTTGTGTTTAGGTTTTAACTTTATAAGAGGTTACAAAAGACATTTGCAGGTACTGGAGCAAACGGAAATTGTGTGGCGGTCTCTGACCAGATTGCCGCAGCCACTGTTGCCAAGGAGTGTTTGCTAGCAGCTACCAATGCTGATCCCAAAGCGGCTCATCTATGGACAAATCTTGCTAATGCATATTATTTGGCTGGTGATCACCGAAGTTCAGACAGATGTTTTGAAAAGGTATATCAACACTGGCCCTTTAAATATCTTTTTAAGTTTCTTTTACTCTTAAGTCTTATATGTGTAGAAAATACTCCAAAATTCCATAGAAAGAAATCAAATAAATAAGCTTTTAAGTATTTGATTCTCATTTCATTACTAGATTAGTTCCCAAATTTTGTGTTTCCTGACCCATGATTGTCTCCCTGGGAACAATCTGGGGTTGTTTTGTTTTATTGGTCTTCAGGCAGGGAAACTGGAACCAAATTGTTTAGCTACAAGATTTGTCATTGGAGTTCATCGAATCAGGGATGCTGAGAGGTCTCAAAATCCCAGTGAACAATTATCTTGGGCCGGAAATGAAATGGCTTCAATACTTAGAGAAAGTGATTCAAGCCTGATAGAGTCTCCAGTTGCATGGGCTGGTCTTGCAATGGCTCACAAAGCCCAGCATGAAATTGCAGCTGGATTTGACATTGATCATACTGAATTGTCAGAAGTAAAAGAACGTGCTATTTTTAGTTTAAAACAGGTAAACTTGCAATTTTATTATTTTATTTAAGCTTTGTTTTGTCAGCAAGAAAAATAGTATATAAAGAAAGAGAGAATAGTGTGAGGAGAAAGAAAAAAGGTGAGAAAAGGGTAGGTATTATGTACTCTTTTGTAGGATAAAAAGAAGAGAATTGTGTGAAATAAAAAAAGCAAACCTTAACCTTATAAGTTATAAGTGATAAAGAAAAAGGGAAAGGGTACAATTGGAGAATGAAAAAAATTAAGTATTGCTCTTGTTTTCTTTGAACTTGCACTTGTACGAAGCAAGAATATATAAGTGGGGCCCATGTGTCTTGGGAGGAATTGTAGGGATTTAAAAGTTGAATTGCAGCAATCTACCAATCTCAGTTACATGTGGCTTTTGCAGCATCACGTGGATAACGGTTTCCTTCAAAATTTTGAATTTAGGGTGTATTTGGATGGGGAAAATATTTTTCTAGAAGAATATTTCCCAATGAGAAATGATTTTCCTAGAAAATTATTTTCCGTTCCTATTTTCCGTGGTTTGGTAGAACGGAAGATGTTTTCTTAAAAAAAATAGTTTCTATTGTTAAAATCTGAAAATTAAATATTGAAAAAGATGCTTTGAGATAATTTAATAATATTTTAGTAGCATTGGGGTGACAAAGGGTGGGGGCAGGGTTCATGGGCGGTTGGCGAGTGATGAGTGGCGATGGGTGGGGATAGGGGTCTAGGGTGGGTGCGGACTGGGGGTGGGTGGGTGAGGGTGGTTGTGTATGTGTGGTCGAAGTAGGGGGTGGCGGGGGCAGGGTTGGGGGCGATATTGGGTGGGGTGGAGTGGGAGGGAAAGGGGTAATTTTCTTTTGAAAGCAAATGAAAATTATTTTCCTCAATTGGGAGAAAATATTTTCTTCGAAAATATCCATTAATGTTAACAATCATTGGAAAATAGAATCAGAATTTTCCTAGAAAATATCCATTAGTTGTCCAATTTTTCTTTTTGGACGCATAGAATTTGTTGTCCATTTACCATATTTATTAAGCAGATTATTGTGAATCAGCAAAACACACTCTCAACTCTCAAGCAACTAAAACCAGACGAAACCAAAAATTATACTACTAGTACTGTTTTTCTTTTTTTCCATGCTATGTTTTCACGCGTTCATATCTCTCTTCCATTCTACGTATTTTTGATTTCATGTGAAAAGGCAGCTGCAGAAGATCCTGAAGATGCCATTCATTGGCACCAACTTGGCCTTCATTTTCTCTGCACCCAACAGTTTAAAATGTCACAGAAGTACCTCAAGTCTGCAGTTGCATCTCTCAAGAGCTCCTACGCCTGGTCAAACCTCGGTAACCATCTCTCTATCTCTCCAAAATGTGCATCAAAATACATAAGAGAACAAAACTCGGTGTACACGGATATGTTGCTTTGTTGTGTGCTTTATATGCTCTGTGTCTGCTGCTTTTATATACCTTCTGTGCTCTTATATTATCTGTGCTACTTGAGCTACGGGGTCTCTTGGAAACAGCCTCTCTACTTTCGAGTAAGGGCAAGGTCTGCGTACACGTACCCTCCCCATACCCTACTCTTGTGGGACCCTATTGGGTTGGTGTTGTTGTCGTCATTTCCTACTGTTTTTCCTTTGTCATCCGTCATTTTGAATTGATTCTATGGTTTTAATCTTGTTTGTCATTTAACCCAAGTACTCAACTTCGGTTGCTTAAACCAAACACCACTAATCTTCACGTCGTACATAAACTGACATCATCATGTATAATAAAACCCAGGTATATCCCTGCATCTGTCAGCTGAGCCTTCATGGGCAGAAGAGGCATATAAACAGGCTTTGGCATTGGCGACTCCTCAACAAGCGCACGCGATATTTTCCAACCTCGGCATCCTCTATCGCCAACTCAGGGATTTTGAATCTGCCAAGGCAATGATCACAAAGTCTCTTGAACTGCGACCTGGTTACGCACCCGCATACAACAACTTAGGTCTCATCTTTGTGGGCGAGGGCAAGTGGGAGGACGCGAAGTTCTGCTTTGAACGGGCAATCCGGAGCGACCCGCTGCTCGATTCGGCTAAGTCCAACATGATCAAAGCCATGAACATGCATAGGATGTACACCAGCATGTCCTCGTATCTGTGATTATATTAGTACATACATGAGTTGCACATTGTACCATTTGTACATAATAATAATAATAATAGTAGTAGTAATAGTAATAATAATTGTTTAGTGGAATGTAATTGTGAAAGTGAGAAGGCTAACCAAAAACGACATTCATCTTACAACAACAAACTCTATAAAAATCACAAAATGATAGTGTCTTTGGTGAGTATACGCAAATCTTACCACTAACGGGAAATAGAGATTGTTCCCAACAGACCCCGAACTCCCGAAGAAAATGTTGTCTTTAAAAAAACACAAATTGTCTGAAGAGTGCTTCTATGGTGCATGACCCGAAGAAATTGTAGACTTTCTCATTTAAAAAATTGCTTAAAAAATAAAATGCATAAAATTCTTATCACTATCATAATAAGCATTTGCTTATCAAGTCCTGTAAGTGTACCCTAAATCTAAGGTTCACCATTGAATTTGTGTCACAGTTTGAAACATTTTGGATGTAGTTTCCCAAGCTAGTGTTAAAGCCCTCGCAGTGAGATTGAGCCTGTGTTTGGCAAGCCATTTCAATGTACTTATTTGACTAGTTTTATTTGACATCATATAGGTGCCTTATTTACAATAGGACTGTTTGGTATTGCAATCGCATTTTAATAAATATTTTCCATTTTTGTCATCAATCATTTTAAATTAATTCTATGGTTTTTATCTTTTATGTCATTTTACCCAAGAACTCAACTTTGGTTGTCATAACCAAACACCACTAATCTACAGTGATTGTTTACATTTTTTAGTGCTATTGCCTCGATTACAAAAAATCTCTGAGTGATCTATGCTAAATTATGATGCCATGTATTCAAAAAAAAATTCAATCTCCTTTTCACACTAGTTATGCCAAAATGTTGGGTGTGAGACTAACTCAATTGGTTTGTTACATGTAATATTCAAGTTGGTGTTTAGAGAAGCTATAAACAACAAATTGCAATTGGAGAAACAATAAACTCGATTTCCAGACACACAAAATAGCAATTGAAAAAGCAATGAACAATATACGCTTCGCAATCACAATGCCAAACATGCCTGTTCTCCTTGACAATTTGGTAACATGAGTAATATCCTAATATGCAAACCAAACATCTAAGAAAGCATTTGGCTTACGAAATACGGAACATCAGATTAATTTGGATAGTAAGGAAAATACGAGGCTACCGAAAATTGTTCAGTTCTTGAGATGGGATAAGCTTCGGAATTTGAATAATCTCAAATATTAACAAAACGAAAGCAATACGGCAAGGTTAGATTGGCAATGTAATCGCATTAAGCTAAACCGAAGTTATGATGCATCAATTAAAAAATCTCATAATTACTCGGATAAAAATGTCATATCCCTCTAATCTTACATTCCCTTGGGGACAATAATCTCACATCCAGGAGTTAATTGAAAACGTGCATCGTAGGACTCTTTTCCCAACTCAATCTTCACATCCCTTTAGTTAGAGTAAGAGGCCGCATCACTTTCAAGCTGCAAGTTATAAATGCCTTTTTGTTTGTGCGTTTGAGAAACCAAGGCAAAAAGTTACCAAAAGTAGAAGGTTATCAAGATAATCGACAAACACTGTAATATTAAGGAAGACTATTATTTATTTTTAATTGATGTGAATAAGTCTCACACGCAGAAATGTGGTGAGATAATGTTCCTGTGGTGACTCTGTGTTAAATTACTACCCGTAGTTAGTTTTAGAGCCCGTTTGGTAGCCTGACTCTATTTCTACTACTTATAATAAGAAGAATCATTAGAATAGGCAAAACCCATTAGCATTTGACTGAAATGGATGTTACTATACCATTTTCCTTTTCGAAAATTCAGCAAGCCAAACAAGCCTTACCAAACGGGCTCTAATGCTGGAGAGATTGCAATACCTTCAATATAAAAACAGCCACAGGGGGGGGGGGGTCTCAAGCTTCAGAATTGTCATTCCCCTGGCGTAAGACTACCTGCTGCTACACAAAGAAGTCAAAAAATTATTGATATACCTCCTCAGAAAAAATAGACCTTCATTATAGGCAAAACAAGTTTTGAAATCTTACCCGATCATTCGCAACATCTTCTTGCCACTCCTTTTGAAATTTTTGGAGCAGAAGTGTTAATAATCTCTGCAATTCAGGCAGGACCCCGTCCGGAAACAACATCTGAATCTCATCCTTCTTGACACCTTCGAATACACATCTTCGAATCAAAATGCGCAGGCACACCAAAAGCTGCAGCACCACAAACATCTACCGAGTCATGGCATAAGTGGAGAATAAACACACTACACTAGTTAAACACTTGCTCTCTATGGATTTAAAATCATATACAGACCCTTATCCGCCTATTCAGAATAGCAAAAAACCTATATAACCTATAGAAAAAACTTTAGCAGTTAAAAGCTTCAATTTTTCAGACAGCTACAGCATGCACAATTTCGGGGAGCAAGAGACCAAATTCAAACGTTGGGTAGAGCCGATTGGCCAAACATGCATTACATCTCATATGACTTCATTTGTGGGCAACATGAACCAAATCTTCTCCTTTTTCCACTTTTGGGCTTTGAATAGTGCTCTACAGACTTCATATTTTTCACCCCCTTTATTTGATATGGAATGATTTCTCACAAATAAGGACTTGAAACATTTTGAAAGAAAAATAAACAGATGCCATCGATTGCATAAGGTGTACACCACACTCCTTTAACAACTTGTGTGACACCAGAAATCGTGTTGTTCAGGTGACATCGGTTGAAGGTCTGTTACTTGGGTGCAACATCAAGAAAATTGTTAAAAGAGGATCACAAGTAATAACCTGAGCTGGAGAATCTCTACCTATGGCATTAATCAGATGAAAAATGCTAGGGGTACACCAAATGTGTACCCCAAATGTACACCAAGTGCTCCCATACCACATACTTCTCAATATAAAAAATCAAAGAAAATCAGATAATTCAGAGTTATGATTGTTGCTATAGATATGGCTAAAATCCACGATTGGTTCTTCAACTTTATAAGCTGTACACGATTGGTCCTTGAAGTTTTAAAAGTCCATAAATAGTCCTTCAAATATTTTAATAACCCTCAACATGCAGTCCTTCCATAGGTAGTCATTCAAGTATTCATCAACCCTTGAAATGCAATCCTTTTTACGGTACACGTTAAAAGATAAAGGGATTACTACTTCCATATATATAATACGAAGTACTTGTACCTATACGTATGTGATCGTTTTTTACGTATAGAAAATTAATAGGTTTCCACAATTCCAATCAAAGTTGTGTTCTTTACTATACCAATTGAACCCCTTTGAAAGTAAAATTATCCCCTGCATTTATAATGAGAGGAAAAGACCCGATGCGCTGCTCGGAGGACGGCCAGAAGTTATATTTATGGAGCTAGTACTTCGTTTAGCTTTTAACGTGTACCGTAAAAAGGACTACATTTGGAGAGTTGGTGAATACTTGAAGGACTACTTATGGACTTTTGAAACTTGAAGGACTACATGTGGAGGGTTATGAATACTTGAAGGACTATTTCTGAACTTTTGAAACTTGACGGACGAATTGTGCACAGCTCGCGGACTTGAAGGACCAATGATGGATTTTAGCCCTATAGTTATTGAATGCTATTGATTTTTTTTTAGCTTACTTCACATTCTTCTGCAATCTTACCAAGTTTCTTAGCCTTATACCTTGAATCTTTAGCCAAAAAACCTATAAAATGCTTATCAAACCTAGAATTAGTATTCCCTCCGTCCCAAAATGAACTTTACACCATATTTTTCCATCCGTCTCAAAAATAAACTTTGAAAACAACTAAAGTGTAATAATTCATTGCATTCGATCATTTTCTCTATGAAAATAATCTCTTTTCGCAAAATCCACCCCGAAATAAATAGAAACAGAACGGAAATGGTAGAGATGCGTGCAGATAATAGAAGAAAAGAGAAGGGATGGACAGACAGGGTCGAGATCGGAATCGCTGCCGGGGAGGTTGAGCATTTCCTGGAAAAGCCGGCGGTCGGCGGCGTCGAGTCCGGTCTTGCGAGTCCTCCATAGGGCTTGAAATATGTATTCCACCGACTCTTTGGAGTTGGCTCTCACCAGAAGCGGCAAATGCTCCCACACACTGCCACTATTCATCGCCGCCCTTTTGCCCCAGTCTCAACTGTACCGTTCCTAAATGTGCGCCACCACCATTTTTGTGAGGTGGACCCACAATACCTCCTTCCGAATTAGAACTAAAGCTAATGTACTCGTTATAAAAAAAAGAGTTTTCGTCTATGAATTATAATGGGAATAAGAAAAAAAGTAAGAGTCAAACAATGAAATATATTAAAATAGAAATTCTATATTTTTATTCTCGAAATAAGAGTTAAAATACATTTACATTACCAAACATAATCATGTATATTATTGAAAAGTATAGTATTATGCACATGTACAATGTCACATTACCACAGTTCAAATTCATACTTCAGGAACAAAAATATGGAACTCATGTTTTGATATTTTTTCTATGTTTTAATTCTGTTTAGGGTGATTTTTCTTATAGAATTAGTGCTCTTATGGTTTACAAAAAAAGACGTTAAAATTCTCTCTAATTTCAAAAGAAATTTGTAAATTCTCCATAGTTTTTTAATATAACACACGAGCTCCCTTTACCTATTTTTAAAGTAAAAATGACATTTGTTCCCTTTCTTTTTCTCTATCTTGAATTTCCATTATTTTATTTTCCTTTATTATACAGATATATAAAATCAAATATATGCTCCCCATCTCAAACTAAAACTTTTCAAATGTGTATATTTTTGAAAACAAATTTTTTTTTGGAGAACGTTACAAAAGCAAATGAAAATTAAAATATTATGCACGAAGTAAAAGGTAACAAAAAGAAAAATATAAAAAACAATCTTTTTTAACTTTGTATTTTTTCATCTTTTTGTTATTCATTTTTTAAGTCCTTAAAAAAATTATTTTACTTTTAAAACACAAATAAGTTAGAATTTTTAATTAGAGAATGAGTGAGTATATGTTATTTAATTTTTTTATTTTACTTTTAATTATAATAAAAATGGTAATTTATTTCATTTTTTATTTTTCATTTTCTTTGGTAACATTTTCAAAAAAAAATTGAAAAATAATTAAATGAAAATTTTTAATTTGAGAATGAGGGCGTATATTTTATTTTATTTATTAAATCATAAATTTTTTAAAATTCTAATATGCAACGAAGACAATATTTTTACAAATTTATATGAGTAATGTGAATTGTAAAGTAGTCTTTCAAATATTATAAATCATTTAATTTTTGTAACTTAAAAAAATGAAATCTCTATATTCCATTATATACTAATTTGTGACATTCAAAAATGATGTTAATATAATTTAATAACTTAAATATGACCTGTGCAATCTACGGGTGTGATACTAGTTATTCATATTCATATTCGTTTTTTATTCGAATAAATATTACTATTTGTATTCGATTTGATATTAAATTCAAATATTCGTATTTGTATTCTTTTATGAAATACGATTTTTATAGATTCAAAAACTAGTAAAAAAATTTAGCTCAAATAAGAGTAAAATATGGAGAAACTACCAAAATATAAACTTCATATTTTATCTTTAAAATATGGAGTTTGCACTGTGGTAATGTGACACTGCATATGAACATTTCACAATACTTTTTAGTAATGTACATGATAATGAATAACACTGTAAAAGCATTTTAATTCTTATTTCGAGAATAAAAATATATATAACTCCTATTTTGGTTTATTTTCAATATTTAATTTTACTTTAGTTTTTTTTCCAAAATTAATCAACTACTAAAAATGGCATGTCTATAACAACAACAACAACAAATATTTATATTCGTATTTGTATTCGTTTTCTTTCGAAATCTAATAAATATTTATATTCGTATTCGTATTCATTTTTTCGAATACGAATAATTGAATTGGAATATTAATCAGGAATGGAATCAAAATTATTGGTTCTTTTTACAACCTATCTAGGGAGCACAGTACTTCGTTCTTTCCGTTCCGTAGCACCGGAGAGTTGTTTGAATCGGCTTCTTCACCATCGTCCTCGCCGTCAATCGGCGTGTCCTTTGCTCTCCTTACCAAACGCATTTCGTCGTCGTCATCAACGTTTGCCGCAGATTGCAAACGCCAGGTACGATCGAAAACCCTAACTCGCAATTCAAGCAAGTCTAATTTTGTTCTTTTCGCTCTTCTCTCAATTTTGTTGTAACATTCTCAGTCCAAGGTGTGTGGAACAAGATTTTGATTATGTCCTTCCAATTTTGATTTTTTTGATCTTTGATTATCCTTACTGTTTCGAAAGAACTCGACTTTAGTATAATGGGGATTTACATTATGTTTGCTTCAAGGAACTCAACAATTTTCTTTTCTTTTCCATCCTAATTCCCTGAACCAAACATAGCATAACTTAAATGTTGAACTGGTACCTTCTGTTTTTCATCTATTCAGGACTTGAATTTATTGATCGTGGCGTACAGGTTCTGTCTTAAAAAAGTTTGGATTCATAAATTCTATTGCCCCAGGTAATTTCTTAGGTTGTATGTATTATCCTTGACGGGAACTAGCCCAAAAACGGAGAAGAACGGATTATAATGATAATTGATAAATCTGACTATTTTTATTAATAACTTTCAGTATTTTTCACTTGCCCTACAATGGAGGGTTCTCCCTCCTACTCATATTACCTACAATTACATGCATAATGGGCACTCATCGTGCACATAATTCTCGCTATTATCGTTTGCACACCAATCGTGGTGGTTCACCATATTTCCCTTGATCTCTCTTGCGATTGGGCCGTTCATTCACGTTCTCTGGGCCTGGATATCCATCAATACTCGTATTATATTTATATTATGTGTAAAGTGTCAAGTTGTTCAAGTTCTCGTCTTGGTAGCTTTATCCTCTAATTCCTAGTGAACTCGACCCTTTGGGTTTGAATTAACCTAGGGGTACACCAAGCCAACAGAGAGACACACAGACACAAAATGTTTATGCAGCACAAATATTTTGTGTCTGTGTTGGCTTGGTGTGCAAATGGGATACCCCATGTTGGTGTACCTCTAGCATTGTCCTTTGGGGTTTGAATGTATCCACACGTGGCAATTGGTACTACTCCGTATTATAATGCATCTTTTGACCTTGAAATCCTGTCATATTATGACTCTAGACATCTACGGTGCTCCATTGGTAAAATTACTGGTTCCTACCCCCTTCCCCTCTAAAT
This sequence comes from Cuscuta australis, assembly GCA_003260385.1. Taxonomy (NCBI): domain Eukaryota; kingdom Viridiplantae; phylum Streptophyta; class Magnoliopsida; order Solanales; family Convolvulaceae; genus Cuscuta; species Cuscuta australis. Next base: position 857,007 of record NQVE01000183.1, read on the forward strand.
CATAAATTTGGGTAGCCCAAAATAGCGATTTAGGAGGGAGAGGGGTTAGCGGATATGAACTTTCGATTTTACCAACGGAGCACTATAGGTGCCCCGAGTCAGATTATGACATAGGGTTTCAAAGGCAAAAGATCAACAAATCTGAGTCTCAAAACACGGTTTATTGGAAAAGACAGTTTCTTCTTTTATAACCAAATCTGGTTGCTGGCTTGTAGCTTTGCAGTTAAATGTACATTCAAAGTTTTGACAAAAGGACCAGTTTCTGTTTTGAAAAAGTAATAGGTTTGAACCAGTGGGTACTTCTATATTTTCCTAGGATTGTTATACAAGCAGTGAGTGGGGTTCATGGTAATACTTAAATTTGGAGAGTTATTTAATAAAAAGATTATTTAGGATCTTCCAGGCTTACATGAATTAAAGGTTAAAGAGTCATCAAAATAGATTATAAGCATGATTGGAAGAGTCAGAAGAAATTAGAAGTTGGAAAAAATTAAAATAAATTGGAAAAATTGCAAAGACTTGGAAAAAACGGGTAGGAGTTAGAAGAAATTGGAAGAAATTAAAAAAATAGAAAATTGGTTAAATAATTATTATATTTAATGAATAACATTTTTTATTTAAATAATTTAGTACTATTTTTTAATTTTTTTCATCTTTTTTTCTATGTTGATATGTTTTTATCTCAAACCATAGTAATATTTGTGTAACTCACACTCTTTTTTTATTTTTTAAAACCAATATGATCATTCATTTTTTGTTTCTAATGCTACTAATCCTTGTAACAATAAAAATGGCGCGAATGAAGCAATATTTTTTATGAATCTTAATTATAGAAATGGAAATAAATAATTTAATGATGTCTCGACCAAAAAAAATAATTGTACATTGCATTATATATATTAAAATAATAAGAATAAGAAAAATGTTTCGAGACTACAAGTTTATGATACTCTCTCCGTCCTAATTTATAGTGCATGTTTTTGTTTACGATGTCTGACTAATATTGTTTTCAAATTATTTTATATGATAAATGGTAAAGAGTTAAAAAATAAAAATTACATATTAAAATTCTACATCAAAAGATTTACAAAACTAATAGTGAGAATAGTACTTTATTTAATTAAATTGCTAACAAAAACAGAGAAAGAAAGTGAATGAAATTTGACGCTGTGAACTATAAATTGGGATTGAAGAAGTATCAATTTTGCACTAAAAAGTAATTTACATGGTTTATATTGGAGTTGTAAAAATAGAGTTAGATGTTAGAAAAATTGAAAAGAGTTGAAAGAACCTAGGAGTTAAACTGGAAAAAATTGGAAAACTAGATAGAATTCGACAGTGTAAGGAGTTGGAAAAGTTAGAAGAAATTAGAAGTTTGAAAAAATTAGAATAAGTTGGAAAATTGAAAATAGTTGGAAAAAATGGGTAGGAGTTGGAAGAAATGGGAAAAAATTAGAAAATTGAAAATTGGTTAAATATATAAGAGTAAATTCCATAAAAGGTTCTCAGTTATAGGCTGTTTTACATACTTCTCTCTATCCTCAATTAAGCTTCCTCTATCTTTTCGTACTCTTTCCAAACTCGTCCTTGAGTTTGAAGTTCTAAACCCAAAACTGAAATGATCACTTCCTTTTCAATTATTAGTCTTCTTGGTGGAACTTAAAATCAAAACCAATACGCTTTATAGATGAGTTTTATCGGTTAGTCTCAAGAAACTGCAAAGAAAATAAACATTAAAACTCATCCATGAAGGTTACTGGTTTCGAATTTGGTTTCCACCAGTTCGACAAATAATTGAGAGAAGAGTGATGATTTTGGTTTTGGGTTCAAAACTTCACTCAGCAACGGGTTTGAGAAAGAAGTGCGAGGGGAGGGAGGAAGGTTGATTGAGGAGAGAAAGAGGTGTGAATTTACAATTTTATCCATGTTCTTAACGAAAATGTTAACAAAGAACCATTCGTGGGAACTAATCCAATAATTGGAGACTAAATTAGTAATATTTGATATATAGGAACTAAATATTTAAAAAGATCTATAACTGGGGACCTTTTATGGAATTTACTCAATATATAATTATTATATATGAAGAACATATTTTATTTAAATAATTTAGTACCATTTTTTAAATTTCTTTTAACTTTTATATTTTTTTTCTATGTTAATATGTGTTTGTCTCAAATCATAGTAATATTTGTGTAATTCACACTCTTTTTTTTAAAAAAATCAATGTGATCATTCATTTTTTGTTTCTAATGTTACTAATCCATGTAACAAAAATAAGGGGGCGGATGGAGTAATATTTTTTATGAATCTTAATTATAGAAATGAACATAAATAATTTAATGATGTCTTGACCAAACAAAAATAATTGGACAATGCATTATATATATTAAAATAATAAGAGTAACAAAAATGATTGGAGACTACGAGTCTACGATATTCATTTTGCACTAGAAAAATATTTAATTTACATGGTTTACATTTTTTTCTCTACTAATGTGAAAGAATGATTTAGATAAGAGAAAAAATCACTGATGCAAAAGAAAAAATAATTAAAATCCTACTCGATATTATTTTAAAAAATCCTCCAAAAAAGGTGAAACATAACTACTACGAGTTACAAATACAGTTTATGCACATTTACAAGTTACATAATTCTTAATGAAAGAAAATAATGTGCAAAACTATTTGGATTACTGCAAGTTGTGTACTGTGTCTTACAAAAACAATCTTAAAAAATAATTACAACTATTATTGTGCTCCGTATATAATTATCATTTTATTTAATAAATAATAGATGAACTACTACTCCCTTTGTCAATAAAAGATTTTTTGTCTTTTCCAAAATTCTTTCTCATTTCTATTAAAAAATTACTTTAACGCTTACTAGTTCTTATTGTATCTACCACTTTATATTTATTCACTAATAATCTTTAAATCTCTTCTAAGGTATTTTGAATTTATTGCATTAATACCCCTTGTGGTTTGGTGTATATGCACCGTTACTCCTTACGTTGTTGTCCTCATGGTTTTGATATTGTTACACTAATGCTCCTCTAGATTAAAATATTCTTCAAATATTTTTTCACTTAGTTTCATTTTTCATAAATATTTTTATTAAAGTTTCTTATAGAATATAGTCTCAAAATTTTAATTTTTTTCATGATATAAAAATAAATGAAATAACGACCTTATCAAAAAAAGAAAATTAGATCTCTTTTTTATTTTTCATATTCCGTACAAAGTATTAAAAAAATCTTGAGGACTTTCTAGGGAATTTTTTTTGCTTGTTTTTCAATTTTTTTTTATTTTACTCGGTCTTTTCTTTTTAAAGAATTTTTTTTATTTCATTTACTTTTATATTGTACAAATAATTTTGAATTTTTATATGATTTTATAGAAGAAATTTTAAAAACATTTTAAAAAAGAGTAAGAAAAAAAATAAAAACAAAGAAATAAAAAAGGAGCAACCTATTACCATAGACCATTAAGGAAAAAATATAATTTTTAACGCTTTTGGATGAAATATTTGATGGAATATCCCCTTTCAATTATTACAACAAAATTGTAAAGACTTTCGCTGTGTTTTTAAAAATAGAAAAACCTGAGAGTTATTTCAACAAAACTCGCGTCACTTATGAATAATTTTCTATTATATATCTGAAGTAAAATGAGGACTTTAATTCCGGATTGTAAACTTGATGTAAAAGAAATAGTTTAGATTCTTTACCTTGCTACTCTTCTCTTTCGATAGTAATTGCCTATTTGTTTGGTTGAAATTTCATAATTGGGTGTTGAAAAAAATTAGAAGGAATTGCAAGAAACTAGGACTTAGAAAAACCTGAAAGAAATTAAAAAAAAATGTTGGAAAAAATGAAAAAAACTATTGAAAGGAATATTATACATTTGAAATTTTGAAGTTTTATTAAAATAATTTATATGTTATTAATCTTAATTATCTTTGTTTATTTTTCGGCGGAGATCTTTTGACATTGGAACCCCGGGTCATATTATGACTCGGACCCCTACGGTGATCCATTCGTAAAATTGATGGCTTTTACCCATCCTAAATCCTACCCCCTACCTGCCCACCCCACCCCAACACCCCCCTACTGTAGCCAATCAGCGAATGGGGGGGGGGGGGGGAATCGGCGAATGGGGGCAGGAGGGTGCTGTGGTGGGGTGGGCAGGTAGAGGCCAGGAAGTAGGGTTTAGGGGAGGAGCTAGGGGGTAAGAACAATCTATTTTTCGAACGGAGCTCCGTAGGGATCTCGGGTCATAATATGACCTGAGAACCTAAGGTCGAAAGAACCGTTTCGTTAATTTTTACATGTATTCTCCATTATACTATTTTTCTTTCAAACCATATTTAAAGTTATACTCTTTACTTTTTGACTCATTATTATAGACCCCCCTTCCGCCAGGGGTCAAAGGTAACTGAACCCACATAGAGTTCACACCCCCATTTCTGCTTTCTTAGCTTCTTCTTGTTCTGATCGGCCTGTTGTCCTTCAGGACCGACCCACTGGCTCTTCTTCTGCTGGGCCTGAGCAAAGTACTCCTGGCCTAGTTCCCCGGCCTCAATCATCTGCTTTATTACCCCCTTAACACTTTTGCATTCGGTCGTGTTATGGGTGTCAGTTTTGTGGAAAGAGCAGTATTTTTCCGTCCTCTGTTTCTCCCCGGTTGGTTTCTTCTCCATCTTCTCTGGTTTTACCTCCAATACCTCTGCCTTTACCCTGCCGGGTAGTTCAATATCCTTCTTCACTGCATTCCTTCCTCTCTGGAACCTTGCTCGGCTTCCCTCTTGGAAGAGACCTGAGCTTTAGCATCCGCATAATCCCAGGCCGTGTTGTAGGCCTCCTGGTAGGATTGAGGAGGCCTTCTACAGAATTCTTTGTACAACTCCCTAGAACGGAGCCCGGAGACAAGGAGGGACATTGCGGTTTTGTCGTCCATCTCCTCAACCTTGTCCACTTCATCTTTCCACCGGGTAAGGAAGTTGGTCAGATCCTCATGTTCCCTCTGCCTAGCCGTACTCAAGTAGGTAAACTTCTTCCTCTTGGTACATTTCTTTGAACTTTCCTAAAACACCTCTGCTAGCTCATCAAAGGAATCAATCTCACTAGATGGGAGGTTGTGAAACCACTCGGCGGCTCGGTCGCGGAAGGTTTGGAAGAAAAGCAAACATTTTTCCTCCCCGGTGAGTCCCCTCATATTCCCACTTTGGTGGAGGGTTTTGATATGGATCTCCGGATCCTCCTTGCTGGTGAATTTTGGGACATCAAGTTTAGCCTTCTTTGGAAACAGGGTCTCATGCACCCGGTCAGTGAATGGAGATCCATTCAACAAAACCTTCTTCTTCTCATCCCGATCTACTCGCCTTTGTAATTTCTACAGTCGGGCTTCTACCCGACCCACATGGTCCCCGGGTTGTTCAACATGCGTCCGGACCGTGTGCCTGGGATGACTTTCTGCTTCCTCTTCCTCGTGAGGTGCCCGGCTGTGCTGGGGCTCATCCTGAGGGCGAGGTTCGGTCTGCCTAGTTCGACCAGGTCGCCCGCCGCCTCTCCCTAGCCGGTCAAATGCGCTCACTGGAATTGTTTCCACCCCCAACCGTTCCTTGGCTGGTCAGTTCTGATTCATTCCTTCGTGTCCCAATCTTTGGAACGCTGACCGTCTGGATCCTTCCGGCTGGACCGCCTTGCCTTTCAACTTCTTCAGGGCCTGGGGTACATCCCAATCCTCGTCTTTGCTATCAACCGAATGCACGTCCCCGTCTGGTGTTATTTGGTTCTGTGACCTTCGAGATCGACTTCTTCTAGACCGGGACGGGCCAGCTTTATTCATTTCCCCGACCAGATTGGTCGAAATGATCGGCTGGATAATGCTGGTCGGTTGGAATGGTGGGGGAAGCCCAATTATGTTCGGAAAAGGAGAACTCTGGGGTAAGGTTTGCGGATACAGCCTGGGAATGAAGGTGGAAAATCCTCCCGGTTGTTGAAGCATGAACATAAACTGTCCAAAGCTTTGAAGCGTCTGAGAATATGTAGGGTCAATGAGCCCAGGGAAGTTCAGAGAAAAAACAGGGACAAAAGTTATTGGGGAAGTGAATGGGGTAGGTGTCGGGATGGTGATTATAGGAGTAGGGATTGGTGTAGTGGGCGGGGGCAGGGTATTTCCTCCCGGGAGCAACGTAACGTTCTCAGCCGGGGTGGAGATCTACGAAATAACAGCTTCTTGGTTGTTTGTCATGGCTTTTTGTAAAGAGGTCCCACGGTGGGGCCAATTTGATGGTGTACATACCGTGTGAATATAAAATACAAATAAGCGGAAGGGTTGTAGGTGGGAACACCTGTAATCTGGTTTGTTATTAATGATAGTAGGACTGTTTACAAAATATAAGCCAAATGGATTAATTAAAGCCTGCCTCACAAATGAGTCTTTTAGTCCTATTTATAATAATGACTAAGCACGTCAAGCACGTCTCTGTTCTTCCTGCCGGTCAGCCCCAAACCGGTCAGCATGCATGCCTTCGTCAGATGAAGCCATGTCCGTGATTCCGAATCTTCTCATCCCTGACCGGTCAGACTACCCGGGTCGACCAAGTCAAAGGGCGTTGGATTTGATACCTCCCGGTCTGTACGAACCTATCGGGTGGGATCCATGGGTTATTACCCATCAGTAATGACAACAACAATAGTTATAAAAGTAGAAATAGTATTTAAAATGATAATAATAATAATAAATTAAATGAAAATAATACTCCATCCATCCCAAAAAGATTTACACGCTTCAAAAAAGTTGCGTCCCACAATCCCTTACCATTTATATTAAAAAATCACTTTTACCCCTTACTTTTTCAAACCCTACCTATCACATCATACCTTTTTTCTAATAATTTACACATCACATCATACTTTTACCCATCACATCAAGGATATTTTTGGAAAGTCAATGCAAAATTATTTCTCCCTTAATTTCTACCTTAATCAAAATGTACCCATCTTTATGAGACGGAGGGAGTATAAAAATACGCACATTTTTAAAAGTCATTATTTGAAGAAGTTGGTAAAAAAGTATAGAAGGAATAAAGAGAAATTGAAATGAATTAGATAAAATTGAAAAGAATTAAAAAGAAAAGTGATAGTTAAAAAATATTAAATGGAATTAAAGAGTTTTAAAATTAAACTTTCGACTAAAAAAAGAACAAACCTAAAATCTAAATATATGTTGCGAGTCCTTCATGAAATGTGAGGACGCACCATCCCAAATTGGAACGGACGATTACAATTTGTCATATGGGATGTCACATCCCACGACAAAAATAACTGACACTCTGACAGTACGTACTACCTCTCCCGTCACATTCCCAGTGACACTGATACTTATTTAACTTTTTGTGATTTTTAAGAAGAGTTGAAAAATGTGAAAATTTATCATAATACCCTTAATAAAAATGGGTGAATATATTAATTGAGGTAGGTGAAGTGTAATAAATAAAATAAGTAGGGGTAGTTGTAGTATTTTAAATGTTAAAAAAGTAATGAGAAGATTTATTGGGGACAAATAAAAAGGGCTATTGGGAAGATCTACGGGGGACGGAGGGAGTACAATATTTCGAACAACGTGCAAAATATCATCTCTTTTAAAATTGTTATATTTTCAAATTGATAGAATAATAAAAAGTAAAAATTAATTATTCAAAAGAATATGAAAAGTTCTACAAACCAGATGCAACAAGAATATTTTATTTTATTTTATCAAATGGCCAACCAAAACGAGTGAACAAACAAAAGTTATTGAGAAGCCAGAATAGTAACCGTGACATTCTTTCTGGGACGGAGAGAGTATTATACTTTGAGAATTCGTTGTATCAATTTCAGTGTTGAATTGAAAATTTCTTAGGGTCCGTTTGGTATAAGGAATTGGTGGAATTGGAATTGAATTGGAAATTAAATTTCATACTTGGTCCGTCCCTGAGTGTTTGTCCACTTTTGACTTTTGGAACTGTTCATCTAAGCATTTTGACTCATCAAATTCTCTTAATGTGTAAGCCTAAAAATAGTCATGTGTAATCTTGTTTGATTCGTCTTAACATATAGATTATTAATATATAATTTTTATAATTTTTTAATATACAAATTACAAGATAAAGTGGATTAAAGAAGTGCATTGGATGGTGTGCAAAAATGAAATTGGACAAACACTCAGGGACGGAGGGAGTAAGATTTAATTCCATAGAATTGAATTCTGTCAATTTCAATTCATTTTTTGTACTATCAATTCCCAATCCACATAATTTTTGTGTTACCAAACAACAGAATTGAAATTAAAGTCCTTAATTCCAATTCCATAGTTTGAATTCCATATATACCAAACAAGGGTTTAAGCAAATTAAGTACTCCCTCCTTCTCAAATTATTTGCAACGTTTGCTTTTTCAACAGTCGCGGCAACTTTTTTTTATTTCTACGTTTTCATTGGTTATTTGATAAAATAAAAATTTTTTCACGCCTCTTATTTCGAATAACTTTTCATGTAGTCTTGATATGTAAATTTTATTTTTTATTTCTATACCAGTATGTAAATAAAGTGAATTGAAAAAAGTTGATATTTTGTCTCGGAAATACAAGTGTGGCATATATTTAGGGATGAAAAAAGTATATTTTTTTAGATTTAATAAAATAATGATTATAAAAATAAAATTTATCCCGGAATAGTATTTATCAAAATAACAAAATTATTAAACATAATAGCCAAACACTAGAAATGTACCCTCATAATACATTAGAACAAATTTTAAGCAATCTCACGGAAGTAGTATTAATTAAAGAATAAATATATATACTGTGCCCCTCGGTCCTTCCCATGCACAAATCAGTGAGAAGGCCGCCGGCGATGGAAAATGGCGGCGGTTCACGGCGGAGGTGGGGGTTCCGACGGAACGAGGAGGTTTTATCGGCCTCTTCAATCAGCGTCAGAGGAATTCTCGGTTCCCTGATGAAAAATCTCGACCCGGTTGACCCGAGACCCGTAATCCCTCTCGGCCACGGCGACCCGTCTCCTTTTCCTTCCTTCCGTACGACGGCCCAAGCTGAAACCGCCGTCTCCGACGCCGTTTACTCGGCTAACTTCAACGGTTATGCCCATGCCTCTGGCCTGCTTCCTGCTAGACAGTAATCTGATTAATCTCTCTCTCTCTCCCATTATTTTTTTTTCAATTTTTTTTTATTGCCAGCTTTGCTTGACATCATTTGCAGAAATGTTATTATTGCTCCCAAACTTATTAGTTTCGATTTAAGTGGAATCATTAGACCAAGACATTGGAAATTGTAAACGTGATTTTTCCTTAAATTAGATTAAAGGAATTTTGGATAAAATTTTAACAGTATAGATTATTTCTAAAGATAGTATAGGTAACGTTAAAAGGTACCGTTAGATGATTTTTTTCAAAACCTTTAAAGTTAATTTTTAACGATGATGCCAAATAGGGCCTAACAAATTGGAAACTATAAACATGATTTTTTGGTTCAATGAATATAATATTGAAAACAACTAAAATATGATTGAAATATATGAAAACCTTTACAATATGTTTGGTTGAAGGAATATGGAAGGAAAAAATAAGAAAATGATTTTCTTCCACTATTAACTATTCACACCAAAATAGAATGAATTTTTTTTCCTCCTATTAGTATATTTTGCCTTCTTATTTTCTTTTCCTTTTACTTTTCTTTTCTTTTCCTATCTAATAAAATAAAAAAAAGTTTTTCTTTTCATTTTCTTTTCTTTTAATTCTCAAATTTCTTGAACCAAACATAATGTTAGACTTTGTTTGGTATATGAAATTTAAACTATAGAATTAAAATTAAGAACAACAATTTCAATTTTACAGTTTGTTAGCATAAAAATATGTTGATTTGAAATTGGTAGTGCAAAAAATGAATTGGAATTGGAGAATTTAATTCCATCCAAATCAATTTCATAGAAATCCAACTTCCGATTCAATTTCAATTCTGTCAATTTCATGTATCAAAAGAACCCTTAAGTTTCAATTTTATACAATGTGGTATATAGGAAGTTAATAGAATTTTATTTTGAACTTTCACTAGTTGATCGTTGGTTATTGATCTCAGCTCTTCAGAATGACTAATGAGTTTAGCTAGGTTTTCACCAACATGATGTTTGCCAGAATTTTTAATTTTAAAATTTTAAGATTTAACAATTAAATCCTAATTTTTGAATTTTAAAATTTAAATTTTAACTTTTAAAAATCAAAATTGATATTTTTCATTTTATATTTTAAACTTTAAATATTTATTTTTAGATTTAATTTTTGATATTTATTTTTAAATTTTTTATTTTTAATTTTTAAATTTTTAGTTAATACTTTTAAGTTAAATTTTTTATTTTAATTTTTAAATTTTCAGTTTTAACTTTTAAATTTTAAGTTTTAGGTTATAAATATTGAATTTTTTATATCCTCTCTGTTATTTTTAATAGAAATTTAAATTAGAATTTATACTTTTTAAACTTAAAATTTTAAATTATAAAATTTTAATCTTAAATTTTAAATTTTACTTTTTAATTTTAGATTTCAAATTTCAAATTTCAAATATTTAATTCTTAATTATAGTTTTAAATTTTTTTAAGTATTCAATCTAAAATTTCAAATTAAAAATTTTAGTATCTTTTTTTTAGTTTTAAATTTCTAATTTTTATTTTTAATTTTATATTTTTAATTTCAATTATTTAAATTTTTAATTTTAAATTTCAAATTTTAGATTTTAATTTTAATTTTTTAATTTTGTTTTTATATTTGTAGTTTTACATTTTAAATTTTAAAATTTAAAATTTAAAATTTTAATTTTTTTTAAATTTTTATTTGGGTTCTTTGATGAATCAAAAAAGGAGAATTTACCTAAATAAGACTAAAACCTAACAACTTTCCCAATGTATGACCATAAATTTTTTATTTCCCAATGTAAGACTATTGATCATTATCTATTAGTCATTATTCAAGTAAATGTCCACCATCACCGAACGTTATTCCACACACTAGACATTATTAAGTCCTATTTAGGGAATAAAAAATTTAAGTTCTACGTTGGAAAATGACTTATGTTTTAGTTTTATTTAATATCATCAAAAAAATCAAAGTCTCTTAGAAATTCGAAAGCTAGCTAAAAAGTTATTAAGTCGTGTTTGGGTTCGGCCACTTTGGCTTCGGGTAACTTCAGATTTGGGTAAGTTCGGATTCGGATTGAGAACTACATGTTCATGACCTAATGTCATCGGGTCCAGGTCGATCCGACGGGTTATTAACTTTATTTATTTTTTGAAATTGTAAATAATTTTTATGACCCTGTGTCAATATTACGAATAAGAAAAAATTAAATATGCAAAGATTTTGAAAAAGGTAAGATAATTATGGGATATCAATAAAGTTTGTATGAAAATATAAATTTATACATTAAAAATGAATAGTAAGAAAATAAATATACTTATAATTTTAATTTTGTAACATGTAGTAAGAACGAGTAGTAATTTCTTTAAAAATTTGTATGAAAATATAAATTTATACATTTAAAAACGAGTAGTAACAACTTGTACTTTTAATTTTCATTAATTGTCTTGGAAAAGATGATCCTAGTTTTCCTATACGACAGAACAATTTGTACAGCTTCATCCAGATTAAGTTTCATATTTGCCATTTATAGTATGGGTTTCATATAAATGTCTTTCTGCCCATTTATGATATGGATTTAGGCAAGCTAGGGGTGTGGATTTAAGCCTCTAGAGTGTGGGTTTAGTCCAACTAACCCTTTCATATACCAATATTTGATAAATGGGTGTTGAATGAGTAGGGCAGTTGCTGAGTACCTGTCAAAGGACCTGCCATATAAGCTATCAGAAGAAGATGTTTACCTTACAGTTGGATGCTCCCAAGCAATAGAAGTCATTCTACCCGTTCTCGCCCGCCCAAATGCCAACATTTTACTTCCAAGGCCAGGCTTCCCTTACTATGAAGCCCGGGCTGCACATTCAAATTTGCAACTTCGCTACTTTGATCTTCTTCCGGATCATGATTGGGAAGTCGACCTTGTTTCTGTTGAAGCTCTCGCAGATGAAAACACCGTTGCGATTGTCATTATCAACCCCGGTAATCCGTGTGGGAATGTCTTCAAATACCAACACTTGAAGAAGGTACACGCGTCCCTGTCTACGTAATTATGTTGCGTGACGTTTTAGTGCGATCCAAGTTGTGTAAACGTACCCTACTCATTTTCCACATGGTTTGTTCATTTTAGATTGCAGAGACTGCAAGAAAGCTTGGGATTCTTGTAGTTGCTGATGAAGTTTATGGCCATCTTGCTTTCGGAGACAACCCTTTTGTGCCCATGGGAGTTTTCGGATCAATCGTTCCGGTTATTACTCTTGGATCCATTTCAAAGAGGTGGATTGTACCAGGCTGGAAACTTGGGTGGCTTGTTGTCAATGATACCAATGGAATCCTTAAGGAAGAAGGGGTATTTTCTTTCCTTCCCTTCAATTCTCCCTATCACAAATAGCCTAGACATGAGGGTTTTTAGTGTCAACATTAAATTATGGATATTTATGTTAGGTATTTAGAGAAAGGAAAAAGAATATATATAAAAAATTTATGAATATTTTTGTCAAGAAAGCAACTCGACCCAAACTTGATTTTGAACACGTGACCTCTAGGTCTTGAAAGCTCTGATACCATGTCAAAGAATCATACCACAAGAGTTCATGTTCATTGCTTAAAAACCCGGCCCCTAGATAACATTTTCAGGCAGGATGATTAAAAATTCTCTGAGGATGTGATCCTACGATTTCTCAAGCAAAAGTTTTAATATGTTTTCTATAAGCAGGTTATAGATGGCATTGCCGGTTTACTCGATATTTCGTGTGACCCTGCAACCTTTATCCAGGTTTGAAGTCATTGTTCTCTTTAATCAAATTTTCTCCACTATTTTTCATATTGTGTTCTGTGTTTGTATGATCTTAACTATATTTTTTTGGATGAGTCATAATTAACTCATTTGAAGCAATAACTTTATTGTGGTATTTGCAGGGAGCAATCTCTGATATCCTTCTAAATACAAAACCAGAATTTTTCTCTAAAATTCTGAATGTACTTAGAGAAGCATCCAACATATGTTACGAAAGAACGAATGAGATCCGATGCATCACGTGTCCAAGCAAACCCGAAGGATCAATGTTTGCAATGGTAAGATTAGTGTTGTTATCTTTCATGTTTTTACTCTTAACTAATTACATGGTAAAAAGAATGCATGTTCTGAAATGAATATTTCCAATTCAACCTGCTAGGTAAAACTGAATTTGGATCTCTTGGAAGACATTGTGGATGATTTTGACTTTTGTCTCAAGCTAGCCAAGGAGGAATCTGTGATAATTTTCCCAGGTATATATGACAAAGCAATTAAGCCTTGTACCATATATATATGGATGGTATTCATCTATCATTATTCAGTGCACCCCGGTTCATGTGACATTGCCCGAGAATGTCATAGCATGACCGGAGACACCTAAGATGCTCTGTACGAAGAATTGGTGGTTCCTACTCCTCTAAAACCCCTCCTCATCCCGAAGGATTAGGAATCGTCAATTTTACGAACGGGGCACCCATAGGACTCCTGGGTCATCTCATGACATTGATAATCAATGCCACGGGAACCGCTCCCTATTCATTGTATATTACCGTAACGTTGGTGGCAATAACGTAACACCCAGGATTCGGGGTGGGGCTCAAGAACTGGCTGCGTATATCTTTTGCAATTGAACCGTTGTCTCTTGAGGATGGCCTTGGAAGGCTCCAAGTTTTTTGCCAAAGGCATGCCAAAAAATAGTTAATGAGAGTGCAGTGAGACTCATCTGTGTGCTCTTCAAATGAATAATGTAATAGTGTTACAGTGTTGGGTTGTTAGTTATTATTGTTTCTTCTGAATAAATTAAAGAAACTAATTAAGTGAGCTTTTTATTTAAAGCAGATGCTATGGAATTTCCACTTTAGTGATAACTTGAAAAATCCTGGGATGGTTTAATTGGATGGAGTATTATTAGTTTAGATGGCTTTTAATCCAAAATGTTATTCTTCCAAGATATTCCAAATATAATAATGGTTTGAAATTACGAAGTATTTTAGAAGATAAATATAATAAATTTATCACGAGTATTTTTAGGCGACTATTTGTATCACGCGCATTTTAGAAGATAAATCTAATAAAAAATATCACGAGCATTTGTATCACGAGCATTTTTAGGCGGTATCATGCCAAGTAGATACAATATTTTATTATTGATCAGGAGACTATTTGTACAACTTGTCGGCACGATAACTATTGATGAAGCTTGACGCTTTAGGAAAGATGATAAATATGAGAGAGATGGTTTGTAGATTGTAGAAGGAGATCACCTTTCTCCATTGCTTGATGCCTTATTTACACTAGAATAGGAGCATATGGACATATGGTTAGGTTTTCCCTAATAGGTTTTTTTAATTGATGGAACCAAATATCTTACAGGTCTACAGGTATTATCCCATCAGTATGGTATATGGACTCGAACTCTTTAACATTATGTTTGGTTCAATGGATTTGAAAGAAAAAAAGAAAAGAAAATGAAGTGGAAAATGTTTTTCAAAAAACTGCAAAGAAAACAAAATGAGAAGGTAAAATGTACTAAGTGAAACAAAAACAAAATTCCTCCTTTTTGTGAGGAAAATGAGAAAAAATTATTCTCTTTTCTTTTCTTTCCAAATTCCTTGAACCAAACATAGTGTAAGGGTCCATATTTTTCAACTCAAAGATAAACTACATTAACTAAAGAATGGAATACTAAAAAGTATCAAAAGACCTAAATTAGAGCGAGAATATATACCGTACACTTGGCTATATGTATAGCTAGGTACACCCAGCGAATACTCATGTTGAATCAACCGAATGTTTATTTTCTACCATAGTGTTCATTCTAAAGCCTGCTTAGCATTTATTAATTCTGAACTAACGCAGTGCTTATTTAGAAACATGTTCATTCTGACACAACAGATAATTCATTCTAAAATTAGTGTTCATCCTTAAATTTTATTTTTAGTTTTAAGTTTGTCGATGTATCAAGAGAAAGGTACACCTGGTTGAACCATATAATTTGTCAATCAGAGCAGCAATCTTTTAAAACTTAAATAGGAGTTAAACTTAAGAAATTAGACATTTATACCTTTTTTTTGAAATTCTAATACAAAATTCCTTTTACAATATTTCAACAAAATCTATTTAGAATTTTAGAAAGGGAAAAGAGTAAATTGAAAAACATTGTGAACTAATATTTTTATGCATTCTTACTCAATAAGTACTTTATTTAGTTTCAATTTTTGACAAAACATAATTATAGTTTGATTTTTCAAGAAATAAAATTATAATTTGAGATGTATTTTGGGATAATAAAGTATTATAAAAACAAAAGTTTAATTATGCTAAAGGCTCTGTTCCGTTCAACTTATTTTTTCTGATCTGATCTAATTTTTTGTAGTTCTGATCTGATCTGATCTGGTCTGATCTGATCTAATTAGATCTGATTGGATTTGATATGATTAATTATGATTTGATTTAAAATTCAAATCAATAATTTGATTTGAGTTTATAATAACGTTTGAAAATTGTAATGATAATTCATATTATAATATAATCAATATTTTTTATTTTATAATTATTTTTTAATAAAATAAAATTAGTTAATTTATATATTAGAATAATCATTCATATTTTAATGTAATAATATTTTTTATTTTATGATTATTGTTTGTGAAATAAGAATATTGATTTAATATTTTAATAATTAGTTCATACATACATTAGAATAAATATTTAATTTATATAAAATCAATACAGAGAAGAGATAGTATTTTTATTAAAATATCTCATCCTTATAAAAGATCAAAACTTTAGAAACTCAAATTACAGGTAGCAATAAAAATGTATTTTAAAAGTAGAATTAGATTGACATTGTCAATGTATTTTAAAAATAATTTTTTCGACGTCTAATAGTTAAGGATTAATTTCTCAGTTTTCTATTTAACTTGTTTTTAAAGTTTATTCTTTTTCATTTTTAAGAATAATAATAATAATAATAATAATAATAATAATAATAATAATAATAATAATAATAATAATAATAATAATAATAAGAACAACAACAACAACAATAATTCTTTATGGGATCTGATCTGGTCTGATCTGATTGGATCTGATCTGGTCTGATCTAATCTGATCTGATTGGATCTGATCTGATCTGATTTGTTTTGATCTGATTTGATTTGATCTAATTTTAATAAGAATAAGAAAAAATAAGAAAAATTAAGTTGAACGGAATAGGGCCAAAGTCACACAAAATAAATATTACCTAAACTTACTTAAAATAACAAATAAAAATGTAAAACTAATTTATTAATTTAATACTTTAGTGCTAATGGTTCGTTTCGGTATTTTTGGTTTTTATTTTTTGGGAACCCATTTCGTACTATTTTAAAAACGGATCGATTCGGTTTGGGATATAATTTACTAGAACCATTTAAAATCTCGCTTTCGATTCGGTATCTGCAACGTCAGTTTGGTTTCGAATAATGTCGAGCTGGTAGTTTTGCCCACCTCTAGAATTTACAGGTGTGAAGTGAGTAAGATTGTGAATGAGGTTATTTTTAAGAGTAATGCTTTTGTTACCATGTTACCCCATCATGTATACCCCATTTTGGCCAATTCTCTTTAATTTATTTTTTTTATTATTTATTTTACTGAAATCAGATCAGATCAAAAACAATTTTAAATATAACTACATCCAGATTCGATCTGATAAGATCATGCTAAATCATGTCAAATTCTAATCAATCGTCTTCACATCTTCAATTCTCAATTCTCCAATTCTTTTTTTACATGAATCCCTCCGGCTCCGGCATTTCCCTCGACGATCTCGAGCCTAAGGAGCACGCCATGTGGATCTTCCAACAATATGGGAGTAATCCACCATTGTTCCAGACGCAACCATCGGGGTACCTCTATGAGCGTGAGTCGGTTCCGAAGACTGAACTGGAACCATCCGGCACCAAAAAAATGCACGCCGGAAAAACAACAAAGCGAAAGGCACTCAAGCGATGACCGAGGCGGAACAATCAATCCAAAAGTGGACGCTAGAGGAAGAGTGATTGTTGGCATCGGCTTAGGTTGACGTCTTCGAGCATCCTATCGTTGGTAAAAATTATATGTTTTCTAATATATTTGTGTTCTTATTTATATAATCGTGTTATATATTTGTGTTAAAAAAAATTCATGTTATACTCTTTAAAGGTTCGGAGCAAACGAAGGATGCGATGTGGGATCGTATTGAGGAGAAGTTCTTTACGGCAAAGAACAAGGACGCCTCGTACCGTACCCGAGACCAACTCACTTCCAAATGGGGCCACATCAACCGTAAAGTCCAAAAGTTTATTCGAGTTTATGAGGAATGTGCTCGGTCCTGGGGGAGCGGGAAGAATGACGCCGATGTTCTCCGGCTTGCCACAGTCCGGTATCAAGACGATGGGCACCAAGGCAAGGTGCCCATTGATCTTGGAGAACTTTAAGGCGTTCACTGAAATGGCAACAACTCAACAATTCCGACGCCGGATCCTCAAAGAAAGGATCCTGCGTCGACGCCGAGGTTGAGATCGATGATACTATCGGTTTGTCCGAACAAAGGCCTCTCTTCAACTTTGAGGATTTCGATGACGAGGACCCCATTCCACGGCCGATCGGAAGAAAGAAGGCAAAATCCATTGCCTCTGGTTCTGGAAGGTCCGCCTCTTTTTCCGTTTCTTCTCACAATAATATAGGCCGGGCAATGGTTGAACAACTTTGGATGTTCAATATTCGAGAAGAAGAGAGGGCGAGATGAAAGCAAGAGAAGGAAGGGACCGAAATAATGGAAACCGGCCTTGATACATTATCGGGCTTCAAACGTATGATCTTCGAGAGAATACAAAAAGAGATCAAGGC
The DNA here is from genome assembly GCA_003260385.1 of Cuscuta australis. Lineage (NCBI taxonomy): Eukaryota > Viridiplantae > Streptophyta > Magnoliopsida > Solanales > Convolvulaceae > Cuscuta > Cuscuta australis. The sequence goes on from NQVE01000183.1 coordinate 875,076, forward strand.
TAAATATAATTTACCTTAGTTTTTTTTATTAATATTTTTTTTATAATTGTCGCTTTAATTTTTTTAAATTATTGTCGCTTTAATTTCTTTAAACTTAATGAATGTAATTTTTTTTTTATTCTCGTTTTAATATAACTAAATAATAAAATAATTAAATTTTATTAATTTAGTTTTAGAAGATGTTTATATAAAAGTGTAAGAAATGAAGGTTTGAACTCATTTCTAATGAATCTGTGAGGTAAGTTAAAACTGACGTGGCAGATAGAGAAAGTTTGAAGCCATGGGGCTTCATACCTATTTCGAGTGCTCTTAGTATGATTGATAGTATTTGTATTAAGTTTATATTAATGCTTTGCAAGTGCAAAATCAAATCCTTAATGATTTACACACGACAGCTAAAATCGAATGGTTTCCCTCAGACGGAAAAAAGGAAAAACTATTTCCTAAAGTGGAACATTAAATTCCTCACATGGACAATCGCACATAGTACCTGCGAAACTAAAAAAAATTAAAAAAAAATCAAAACTGACGATTTGTCAGTAATTTTTGCAGTGAAACCGCGTATGCGAGTAGTTTTTTTTCCGGTTTGCATGTGCTACATGCGGAAATAATTAACTTTTCCCTCTTTCACTCCACCACACATTACAACCAACTTTTCCACTATTTTTCCACTTTCCACCTTTTCCACTTCACCACACATTACAACAACTTCCATCCCAACCATCCAACTTCACCCACCCCTTCATCTTCTTAATTATCACTCACATTTTTTTTATTTAAACCACCCCTTCACCCACTACTTTACTCATTCTTCAAATTTAACTTATTTTCACACTACTTCATTACATTCAACATTTCTCAGGTATTTTTTTATTACTTATATTTCATTTAGCTTTTAAATATTAATAATATTGATTATAGATGTTATGTTTTTATTAGTTTTCATTTTTATTTGATTATAGATTGTGTTTATATATTCTCAACTATGTGCTGCATAATATTTTAAATTTTTATTAAAAATGTAGGAAAATATTTTTTTCAAAATTATGTGTTTTAATGGATATATTTTTTAAGATAGTGTTTACATGGATATATTTTTTTCGAAATTATGAAGATATTTTATCTTCATAATTATTTCTCATATATTTTTATTCAAACCACTCCTTCACACACTCTTCAAATTTAACCTATTCTCACACTACTTTATAACATTCAAAATGTGTGAATTTTTTTTCTTTCGAAATTATGTGTTTTAATGAATATATTTTTTAAAATAGTGTTTACATGAATATATTTTTTTTCGAAATTATGAAGATATTTTATCTTCATAATTATTTATTATATATTTTCATTATTTAATTTTTGTAGTGCAAAAATGGATGACATGGAAAGAGAAAGAGAGATGGAGAGAGACATAGCGGGCCCTAGAATAGATGACATGTTACATTTGCAGAATACTCATCGTTCTAGTCGGGTGTGGAAAAGTAAGGAGTTTTGCGACAATAAACTAGTTTCAGTTAGATATCATAGTCGCATCCCTACTGTTTTTCATGACCCCAGGGTTGTCCAAAATTTACAGAGGGCTGGATTTTATGGGGTACACCGTGTGCACCCGATTAGATTTGATCATGGTTTAATCACCGCTCTCATTGAGCGATGGAGACCGGAGGTGCATGCTTTTCATTTCCCTTTTGGAGAGATGGGTATCATTTTACAGGATGTAGAGTGTCTATTAGGTCTCCCAATTAACGGATTTGCATTTCTTGGGTTGAGACGCACCGTAGAGGAGAGAGACCATGATTTTTTGCATGCTCTAAACTGGACACTTCTTGATGAACATCTGGGTCGTCCTGACCAATTTAAGATCAAAGAATTATTTCCACGAAATCCTGAACAGCAAGTTCAACCAAATGCTGGATGGACAAATCGGGAAGTGGAGCAATACACAGCTCGGGTCATCTATGGGTATTTGGCGGGTCTTTTGTTTCCAGACTCATCTGGCCGCTTTGCACCTACAGATTTTGTATCATATCTGAGAGATTTTGACACGATTGCGAATTTTAGTTGGGGTTCAGCTATACTTACAAGATTATTTAGTGGTTTATGTCGGGCATCCCTTCGAGTGAATAATGCCCGTCCATGTGGATGTATTCTACTTCTCCAACTCTGGGCTTGGGCACGAATCACAACTATTTGTCCGGATGTGCACTCTCTTCCCCGACACCGGCATGATGATTATGTACCCGGGAGTGACCCACATGGTGCCAGGTCTTTTTATTTCTTCTATCTTTTAATACTTCAAAACTTTTTATTAAAATTTATTAATATGGAATTGTGAAATGTTTCTTTTTAGGTGGAGGATGTCTAAGGAATACTCTCGTACCGCACAACAAAATGTGCGGTATTTTAGAGACCAATTTGATGGGCTTTTGGAGCGTCACGTATGTCTCCTTTTTTTGAAATTATATTGTTTTGTTTTTTGTTTATTATGTTCGTTCTTAGAAATGATATTCTACTATCTGACATTAGATTTTTATAGATCCTTTGGCAACCGTATAATGTACAAGTCTTGCCAGAGTATTGTAGTAGAGGTATTGCGTTTTGGTCATTCTAGGGCTACATTTTGTACCGAACTTATATGGAGCCGGTGATGCCATTGCGTTTTGCAAGACAATTTGGTAGACTACAAGAGGTGCCGGATCTTCCATACGCATATGTGCCTAGTCACCACAAGAGCAGTGGGACACTAAGCATCAACATTGTCAATGAATGTGCACGGTTGTGGAATGACAATCGATTTTTCGACACAACTCCTAAAATTACAACAATTCTTCGACACCGCGAGAATAAAAAGCACAAGTGGGTAGCTACAAATTATGGTAACTATCAGTATATAGTTAGCCAATCTTCTCGTTCTGATCCAGGTGCTACGTACAATTATATGGTGGATTTGGCTAATAACATTTGCACGTGTGGACTATGGATTGCAGATGCAATCCCTTGTGTGCATGTTCATGGCGTATATCATTCTTTTCAACAACTTGCAGATGATCTTGTTCCAGACAAATACTCTGTTCAGAGATATTTAAGTTGTTACAGTGATTGGATTGAACCGTTCATTTTTTCAGAAAACTTGAATGTTGGTGATTGGAAAGTCTTGCCACCGACACGTCCCTTAGAAGAGACTCCCCGTCGAGGACGTCGTCAGCAAAGTCGTTATCCGGGAGAGATGGGTCGTAGGGCAAATTAATAATTATGCTTTAAGTATTTTTAAGTGTACTTTTTTATTATGTGTTTAAATAATTGTACTTTTTTTGTATGTGTTTTTTATGCTGTGTACTTTCTTAAAACTGGTTCATTAGAATTAATATTTTATCATGTTTGCTTCTTAAATTTATTATTGATGTTGATAGTCAAAAATTTCAATAATACATATTTAATGATATGTAAAAAATTTATATGTATAAAAAAGTCACATTTTTTTTAAATAAAAAGTCACATTTTTTTTGCATGTAGTACATGCGAATTGGTTTTTAAAAAAAACTGGGAAAAGCTACCAACTAGAAAAGGCAACTTTGATGTTGATGTTTTAGCATGTACAACATGCGAAATTTCTGGAAAAAAATTGCATGTTGTACATGCAATAGTTTGAGTGGGGAATTTCCTCCGTAAAAAATTTCCCACTGAGGGAATTGTTCCGCTAAAATCGGGAGAAAATGATTCCACGTCACATCCGATGCGGCACTGATTGACCGACCAATCAACCCTCACTTGCATTATAATGTGAGAAATCAATCTCAGCTACGTACCCACCAAGAAGACCGGCGGCGGGTCACGGAGGTGGGGGTTCCGACGGAACGAGGAGGTTTTATCAGCCGCCGTAATAAGCATAAGAGGAGTTATTTGTTCCCTGATGGAAAATGTCGACCCGGCTGACCCGAGACCCGTCATTCCTCTCGGCCACGGCGACCCTTCTGCTTTTCCTTGCTTCCGTACACTTTCCCAGGCGTAAATCGCCGTCTCCGACGCCCTCCGCTCCGCCTTGTTCAACGGTTACGCCCATGCCTCAGGACTTCTCCCAGCGAGAGAGTAAATTTTATCTCTTTCTATCTTTCCGCTTTTTTTCTCTTTCTAGTTTTACATGTTGACCATTTATGATACAGGGAAGGTAGAGGTTGAGGGAGAGAGTGGAATCAAGGGGAGAAAAGGAGGAGAATTAGGTTTAACTTCTTCTTCTTATTATTATTATGATAGAGCACCTCTCCTTAAATAGAATTCGAGGAGCCCAAAAACCCTAGTATTCTACGTTATCTAACCTGACGGTTCAAAAAAAGCGACGAGGTAAAGAATCGTAAAAAAACCCTCGAAGGAGTGTTATAATTCCACTCACCTAGAAAAATACTAAGAATACATTAAAAGTATAAGATAAAATAGTAAATTAAATAAAGTCTTTATAACGGGCCGGCGGCTTAACCAGCCGTCCTGACCTTCTCAGATTGTCCACTTGTGCGTCCATATTGGGCCGGTCCGGCTCAACCCGTGCCACTGATTCTTCTGCACCATGCGTCGTATCAATTTATGAAATTATTGTGTGCTTGAAACAATTTGGGATTTGATTGCAGTACACCACACCCGCTCCACCATATAAATTTGAGTAGAGACAAAAAGATGAGAGAATACTCCCTCGGTCCCAAAATATATCTCACATTTGAAAATTATATGAAGAGTTCTTCAAGTCATGTTAATGATTCATCATTCATGGTTGGTTTTTCAACTTTCAAAATTTCATGAATAGTTTGTCAAGTCACGTTAGCATTGCATGATTGATCCTTCCATTAATTTTTTCGTGAGCAACTTTTAAATACACCTGAGCAACTTTTTGCTCTTCATAATTGAATCATATTTAATATAGGTTTATTTTTAATAATAATAGTTATTCTTACTTTAATTACTCCAATTTTTTACATAAAATAAGTTACTTTTTGCTTTTACTAGTTTAATTTTATTAAAAAGATATTACTCCGCGTTAATGTTTTTATCAAATTTTGACTTTTTATAGTCAAGTAGGTTTAATTTTTTTTACCAATATTTCAATTAAAATAAATCTACAAAAAATATGACTTAAATGTATGAAAAAAAGAAGGTTCCTCACGTGTATTTATAATGAAAAATGAAAAACAATGCATGAAATAACAACAAAATTAACGGAAGAACCAACCATGCAACACTAAGTTACTTGAAGGACTATCCATGAAATTTTTAAAGTTGAAGGACTAACCATGCAATGATAACATGACGTGAGTACGTGACTGACTATTCGTGAAATTTTCAAAGTTGAAGGACTAACCGTGCATAATATAATAACTTGAAGGACCAATAGTGGAATTTAGCCATGTACTCCGTATAAAACTAAATTAAACACGTAACAACCCAACAACATACAACAATAATCCAGTTAGATTCCACGGAAGTAGAGTCTTGAGATAGTGTGTAAACAGAGTTTAAGAGAATTTAACATTTAAGTTAATTATACATAGATATGTCCCTTTTTTGCATTTGATTTTTGACTTTCTCCCATGCAACATATTCATCATTAATATCTTTAAACATATATAAGTATAGAAAATAAAAACATAATATTTCAAAAATACGTTTCAAAATGAATTTATTGTTATTAAATTCTTGATCACAATTCAATGTAATTTTTTCATAATTTATAGTCAAAGTAAAAAAAGATTGACCATAAACATTATATTTATAAGAAAAATATGGGAAGAATAAGGGAGAACATGCGTTTTTACATTAATCGACATAGGGAGTACAAAGTTTGAATATAGTAAATTTAAAATAATTTTAACTAATTAACCTATTCCGAGATTATTCTTTAATTTTGGGACTGAACGAGTGTTATAGTGTTATACTATTAACGTGTTTTCTAATCTATTCCCTCCGTCCCATAAAATTCTCCCCCTTTCATTTTTTTCCAATTCTTTAAAACATTTTCACTTTCTATTAATAAACAATCGCTTTTACATTTACTTTTTCATACCATACCAATTACATCATATTTTTTCACTAATAACCAATCTATCACATACTCCGTATTACTTTTAACCATCAAATTAGGGACAAAATTGGAAAGTCAATTAAAATAACACTTTCTTTATTTTGACTCAAAGTCAAAATGAGAAGAGTTTAAAGAAGGGAGAGTATAACATAAAACAATTTTGGCTTTAGCACTACCTAACTAACCACTTACCACTCACAAAAAGCAAAGTTTAAGGAAGGCGAAGTGTGGAATACTAATTCACCCTGCTCGAAAATAGAAAGATTGAGTTCATATGAAAATGAGAATCACGAGGTAAAATCCTTCAATTTTTGAAATCATTTTTTTATATATTGGTACATCAATAAAAAATAAAAATTACATTTTAAAAAAACATCATCTAAAGTTTTACAAAATGTTGGCGACAGAAGAAGGAGGCCGGATCGAAGAAGGAAACGAATCCTGTTGGGATTCGGCTTAGTATCTTTCCTAGTTTGCTTAGTTCTTGTTTAGTAGGAATAGAAATATTGTAGGAATAGAAGTTTACTTATATACTTTACTCTCTTCCTATATAAAGAGGGTTAGACCTTTGTATTCACAAACCAATTCAATATACAAACTATTTTCTCTCTTATTAATTTCTACACAAAACAAGAGGTGATAAGAATATTTTATTTTGAGTAAATTCCATAAAAGGTCCCCAGTTATAGGTCGTTTTACATATTTAGTCCCTACATATCAAATATTACTAATTTAGTCCCCAATTATTATATCATTTTTCACGAATGGTCCTTTATTAACGTTTTTGTTAAGAACATAGATAAAATTGTATATTCATACTTCTCTCTCTCTCCTCAATTAAGCTTCCTCCCTCCTCTTGTAATCTTTTCCAAACTCGTCGCTAAGTTTGAAGCTCTAAACCCAAAACTGAAATGATCAGTATATTAATCTTTCAATTATTAGTCTTCATGGTGGAACTTAAAATCAAAACCAATAAATTTTATGGATAAGTTTTATCAGTTAGTCTCAAGAAATTGCAAAGAAATAAACATTAAAACTCATTCATGAAGGTTAATGATATGGTTTTGAATTTGGGTTCCACCAGTTAGACAAACAATTGAGAGAAGAGTGATGATTTCGATTTTGGATTCAAAGCTTCAAACTCAGCGACGAGTTTGGGAAAAGAGTGCGAGGGGAGGAGGGAAGCTTAATAGAGGAGAGAAAAGAGTGTGAATTTACAATTTTATCCACATTCTTAACGGAAATGTTAACAAAGGAACATTCGTGGAAATGAATATAATAATTAGGGACTAAATTAGTGATATTTGATATGTAGGGACTATGTAAAATGACCTATAACTGGAGATCTTTTATGGAATTTACTCATTTTATTTTATCGAATAATAAGAGAAAACACACAAATAAACAAAATTATTTGTCTTGATGCATGGGAGAGAGACCTTGTAAAAACGTATTTATGTTAATAAACGTATTCTTTGCTTTGTTAAACATCTTAGCATTTAATTAATGTTAGTATTTTAAAAAGATTATTTAAATTCAAGCATTCAAGATTAGAATTTTCAAAGTTAACTTACACTATTACAAAATTACCAAAAGATTGTTTCCAAACAATATAATGCCTCATATTAATTAATACTCCGTAGTAAACAACAATAGAACACTTTTTATTTAGATAAAAATAAATAACTAAATAGACTCAATATTTTGTACTCTCTGTCCAAAAAATGTATTCGTAGTTTATCTTTTTGGTTGAATATAATTTTTATAGAATAATAATATACTTTAAAATAAATAAATCTTAAAAAATTAATATATCAGAACTTCTTCAAATAAACCCATTCTTATTAAATTTATAGTATAACTAAATTTTTCACAATTTATGTTTAAAATAGATAAAGTTCAATAAAAAAACTCAAAATGTAAAAAAATTTCTGGAACAAAAGATATACTTTTCACACTCTAGAACATAGTTAGAGTTAGCGTTTTAAATAAATGTACTCAAATTAACTTTGAAAATAATAAAGTAAACAATAGCGAAAACATACTTGATGAGGCCCACTCAAGTTTTATGCGTTTATGAAGTTTTGCTTTATTAAGAGCACACCGGCGGTGGCAAGGCAACTGCTTGCCAAGCCCTGCCACATCATCCCAATATTGCATTTGCCTCGCCTAGATAAGAGATTTTGCCTTGGGCATGGCAACTGCAAGACATCTTTTTTTTAATTTGTTGTTTTTTGTAACAAAAAAAGATTTTATTAAAAAAGGAGTACATCTATTTTTATGGAAAAAAGATAAAGTAAAATAATTTGAATAATTAAAATATGTTTAAAAAGTGTAAAAACTGACAAAAGCAATGACTTGCCATTAGAAGGAATGTCACTCCACTCACTTGCCACACGCTGACTGGACTGATTATGATTGGTTAAAATACTTCACGTCAACGTGTGACATTCCATATTTTACTTGTCATTGCCTATGCTCTAAATGTTGTTTGTCGTATTTGTCAATATGTTTCTGCTTGTTGATATTCGAACTATTATATAATGGACCATGGATGTATATATCGCAATTCGATATTTAATCAGTTTAACATCCGTCATGAATAATTACATGGCTATATGTTACTCCGTATTTTTTTAATCACCAAGGTTGCCATGACATTGCCCGGCAATGTTATGGGATGACCCGGGGGCGTTCCGGTGCCCCGTTTGTAAAATTGACGATTCCTACCCCCTAACTCCCCCGGTAAACCCCCACACCCTACCCCGACCCGAATGCACCCCCCACCCCCTTCAATTGCACCCCACAAGTTGATTTTGACTTTGGAGTCAAAATTAACTCCAAAGTCTATGTTTGTAATGGTAATAAGGCTGACTAGAGTTGTTTTCATCTTTTTTGTTTTTAGTTTAACATTTATGGTAAAAAGAATGTTCTAAAATGAGATTTCATCCTACTAGGTAAAACTGAATTTGGATCTCTTGGAAGACATTGTAGATGACTTGGACTTCTGTCTCAAGCTAGCTAAGGAGGAATCTGTAATCATTCTCCCTGGTATGACAAAGCAAGACTTCTTCCTTGAACATAGTTAAGGAAGTTATTTTTAAAACTGGAAAGCTTTTAAACTCTCATTTTAACATTACATAATGATATGGTTCATTAAGTGGTATGTTTAAAAAACCACTGCTATGTATAGCTTTACATGATGATAATCATTTCTAGCCAGGCAATTTCAGAGGAGGACCAAGCAAGAAAACAACCATGCAAGTCTAACCAGTCAACTTCAAAGGGGGACCAGGAAGGAAAATAACCATGCAAAAAATTTAACCATTCAAGAAGTTCAACCAAGCACAAAGGAATGGGACCAGACCATGAAAGCCTCCTTAATTGGTGACCCTTCCACCCTTGGGACGGGCCAGAAAGAAGAGTAGCCAACCTCTTTGTCAGGGAGCTGGACTGGAACCTTGGGTGACTTAACCCCCTCACTCCGGAGGTGCTTTTGGAAGGGTGTGCACCGGGCACTTGACCGGGTACTCTAGGAGGACTTACATGGTAGAAGTCTTAAAAAAAAAGTAGACCGGTTAATTCTTTAGAGTTAACATTTGGATTTCCTAATAATTCAAAAGTGAGAGGTCAAAGAGGAAGACTTCACGATTTCAAAGGTGACAGGTCCAAGAGTAAGACTTGACGATTTCAAAAGTGAGAGGTCAAAGAGGAAGACTTCACGATTTCAAAAGTGACAGATCCAAGAGGAGGACTTGATGATTTCAAAAGTGAGGGGTTAAAGAGGAAGACTTGACGATTTCAAAAGTGACAGGTCAAAGAGGAAGACTTCACGATTTCAAAAGTGACAGATCCAAGAGGAGGACTTGACGATTTCAAAAGTGACAGGTCTGAGAGGAGGACTTTATGATTACAAAAGTGACAGGTCTAAGAGGAAGGCCTGATAATTTCAAAAGTGACATGTCTGATGATCTCCAAAGTGCCAGGTCTGATGATCTCCAAAGTGCCAGGTCTGACGATCTCCAAAGTGCCAGGTCTGATGAACCCCAAAGCGCCAGGTCTGATGAACTCCAAAGTGATACGTGTGATGATCCGCAAAGTGCCAGGTCTGAGGAGCCCCAAAGTGCTAGGTTAGAAGAAAGAAATGATACCCAAAACCTCATTTTCGGTCAAGGGAAAGGCTTGATTATTTCAAGAAAGGATAGGTCAAGAGAAAGGCTAGATTATTTCAAAGAAGGACAGGTCATGAGAATGACTTGATGATTTCAAAGAAAGACAGGTCATGTGAATGACTTGATGATTTCAAAGAAGGACAGGTCATGAGAATGACTTGATGATTTCAAAGAAGGACAGGTCATGGTAATGACTTGATGATTTCAAAGAAGGACAGGTCATGGGAAAGATTTGATGATTTCAAAGAAGGTCAGGTCATGGAAATGGCTTGACGATTTCAAACAAGGACAGGTCATGGGAATGGCTTGACGATTTCAAAAAAGGACAGGTCATGGGAATGACTTGATGATTTCAAAGAAAGACAGGTCATGGGAATGACTTGATGATTTCAAAAGGACATGTCATGTGAGGGACTTGGTGATTCAAAAGGACAGGTCATGAGAGAGACCTGGTGATTCAAAAGGACAGGTCATGAGAGAAGACTTGTTGAATTCAAAGGTGATGGGTTAACATAAGTATACTTCCCGCCCTTGATGACTTCCTCACAAGGCCGGTAAGTGGAGGACTTCTTGATGGGTATATCCCTATACCCGACCCGGACAACCGAAAGGGACAGGTCAAAATATGACCGGTCACTTTTATCTATCACCAAATGAGGTTAACTCTTCGATTGGGACGGGTCAAAAGTTGACCGGTCACTTCCACTAAAAAAGTGACCGGTCACATTTTGGGCGATAGCCAAAATGTCGCCTAATGTTACAAAGGACATTCTAGAAGACCAGAGACGGGTTGAGCACAAAGAATGACCGGGTAACCTTTGAGAGAAGGTGACCGGTCATGTCACTTTACTTTGCAAACATTGGTCCAGTATCTCAGGCATGGTGAACCACGTCAAAGATCGAGGGACCACCCCGCCGTTCGTCCATCACGAGACAAACAGTTAAAGGGATGTTTGTCACTTTGCAGGGCTGATTGGATTGAGAATATCCATCTATAGTCTTTGATTGAACAGTACATGTCTTGGCTTATAGTTGCTAAATTCTATGATTGTACAGTGCTTCCATTATCTACAGTGACCTTCCCACAAGCTTCCTATTTTGTCCATGGATGAACAAGGGAGGGTCACAAATCCTCCTCTATAAATATGATGATATTGATAGAGGAGGGGATCCAATTTTTCTCTCACTAAAGTTCACTCTTGAGATAGAGTAAGAAATATAATTCGGACTGAGGAGATTTACCCGGTCTAGGTCATACTTTGTGTTCTTGTTGTGTGTTTTATATTACGGGTCAAGTGTGTCCAGGTCAAACCCGGTTAACCCACCCCGCTATATTTACACCATCAGACGTCAAGAGATGAGCAACGGTGAAGGACGGATCAAGAGAGGAGAAACAGGGAATGACTTTGGAACTTTAGTCCGTGGCTCTTATCTATGTTGGTGGGTGAGAGAGGGGCGAGGTGGAAAGACAGGGCGAAGAGGAGCCGGTGATTATTGATGACAACTAGCGACGACAGATTGCCTTTTAAAACCCAATCTTGTCTCTCCAGCGCCGATGGTCCACAACTAGCGACGATGGATGGAGTCGCAATGAAGAAAGAGGCGACGAAGGTGTCCTACTAGTTGGCTAAACCCTAGTTGAGATCTACACAGTGAGTGAGTATTGCAATGGGTATTAAGTTACTAGTACATATATATTTTATATAATTGTAATGAATGTTTCAAGTTTTCAAATGTGTATACATATATTTTCAAATATGTGAAAATGAGTATTATTTTTTGTATAAATGAACATTTGATAGATGTAGAACTAAAATAAAAAAATATGCAAAATGAGCATTTTGTTAATCCTAAATGAGTATTAGTTCGGATGCAACTAGAGTATGGTATACTCGGTCGTATAGTACATATACCTACTCGGCTACTGTTGCCTCAATTTACACACATAAGCTTATCATCTCTCATCATGTTGATTTTGATTAGTCTTCTTTTTCGTATTCCTTGCCTCGTCCGCCCAAAGAATTCAACTTCTTGAACTCTATGGAAGATCACATACAACCCCACCATCACCACATCTTCTTTCGGTTACATGGGAAGTGATTAGGGAAAACGAGTAAGAAAGGTTGGTGGATGTAACGCCCCAGAACACACCCTAAAAGTTATATTTAATTATTATTCAATTAAACAAACTTTTTTACTTAAAATAAAGTATTGTTGGGCTTTACACCAAAATAAAATGTGTTTTGATATCCAACATCACAAATTTGATAAATCTTGTGGATATAAATCCAAAATGCAAACTGTATGTGTGATCTTGATTAAGAACCAGAGTACATACCCAAATAAAGAATAAATAAAGAATTTGATTTATGATGTGAACTTTTGAGATGATTTGTTGAAATAAATCACGAGAATAAAGAATATGAGAATCTTTTGAATACAAGATTAATTAAATCAATTTTGACTATGTCAAAGTCAAACACCCAAAAATATGTTGCTAGAAAAGTATTACAAATAAATATAAAAATTATATCGTTGAATAAAGTTTGAAAGTCTGGGAACAAAGGGACAAACAGATTTTAATTCAGAGAAAGTTGGACCAAACAGTGTACCCTGACTGGGACAAAAAAAAAGTTCCAACTAGGGAACTTGTACAAAAGTGACTCACAAGCTTTGGCTTCTTCCCCAACTTCCTCACTATCAAACTTCAATTAAACTATATAGAAATGTTCTCCAAAGTTCATAGATCATTTTGGTATCATTAATTCGAAGTTTTATCAACAATTTCAAGGTTTATGATTCTTAGTTTTTCAAGCATGTCAAACACAAAACTAAACCAAACAACTGTTTATAAATATAGAAACGATCTATACGAACATTCTAATCACTAAATATATCTAAGGGCTTACCTCGGGCTAAAACAGAGGTTTTGGGAAACTTCCGGCGACGATTACTACCAACTCTGCCGACCTCAAGCTCTCTGGGTAGTACCAATGAACTCTCCACACTCAGAGGAACATAATGAAGTTTTCAAAAATTGACTCGAGGTTGAAGAGGACACTGTTCAAACTCGCGCAGAGACGGTATCGAGCTACAGCCCAGACGGTACCTAGGTACCGCCTGAACGGTAGGCCATACCGCCGGTAACGGCAGGTCAACTGCCGTCTCGACACAATTTCCACTGGCGGTATCAAGCACCGAACGGTACCCCGTACCGTCTGGATGGTACCGAGGTACCGTGTACCGGTATAGATGTAACGTTATGGGTACCATCTGATATGATACGTTTTTCCACAAACCTGATTTTTGAACTATAAAATCATATTTTTGATACCATTCAAATATGATCAATATGAAAATGATTTCTGGAAATAAATATGATGTTTTGACCAAACCAAGAACCTTGTGTGATGCATGACAGTAAGCTAGGGTGTTAACACTCGACGCTAGACCACTATTTGTTATTGAATATTATGATGACTGTTCTTTATTATTGATTATGATGATGGAACCATGGTTAAAGACAAAAATATCCCGATTAAAATGATGATTATGCAAATGATATTGAATATTAAAGCTATCTAGAAGAACTCTGAGATAGACCTCATGTGCTTAGTTAATTTGGGCCTTGTGGGTATGAAGTCAGGTGCCTTGGGAAAAAAACGTACGTACGTGATCTACAAACCAAACTAGAGGATAACGCATTTGGGGATACCACCCACCCGACAGTGAGTAGTCCGTTGTTTGGTTATTTAAGCATGACCTATTATACCTGCAGGATAGGTCATCGATTCTTGTGTTGTGCCTTAAACTAATTATAATTTAAGAGTTGGGTAGAAACATGTACCTTAAGCTAATTATAGTTTAAGAGTTGGTTAGAAATATGCACATTAAATTAGTTATAGTTTAAAAGTTGGTTAGAATTATAGACTAAGAGTAGTTTAAGAGCTTTGTTTTCAATATGAATTTGGCCTTACACTAAGAATAATTTAAGAGCACTGTTGGCACTGTGAATATTGAAAAGTGAATATTGAATCCATGAAATGAATATTATGTGCATGATATCAAATGATTTGATTCCTTACTCAACTTCACCGATGAACGTGTAGTATGTTTTATATGCTACACGTAAGTAAACGAAATAAAGAATCATATGATTGATCCTGGTGGCAGATGGGGAGACGAGATGTCAGATGGATGCGTGATGGTTTTAAATTGTTATTTCTGAAGACATGAATTAATTATATTTTGTGATTATGATTTGTTAAGCTTTTTACAATATTGAAAACTCTGTACAGTTCTGTTATAAATATTATTGTGATGAATAAAAGTATTTTTAATGTTTTTAATTTTATGATTACCAAGTTAACATTTTAGTCCGAAAGAGGCTGCAGACCTGTACGGATTAGGGTCTTACAGTGGATACATACTTTTACCAATGTTTATGGTAACTTTTACATGCTGTTTGACACTTAAAAAATTATTTCGTGCCTTATAATTGTTTATTTATGAAAATGTGACATTTATAGGGAAACCTAGAAAAAGAAGTAAAAACAAGGATTAGAATGAGGTTTCAAGCCTACAATCAAAGAGCACAAAATAAGGATGGTCAAATTAGAGCAAAAACAATGAAACAATTGCTCAAAATGGAATTGGAATTATTACATTCACAGAGTACTATTCATACACATCTAGAATACGCCGAGGGACCTAAGTGCACACGGGCACTCCACTAACTCGTTGTCGAGAATAAGAACCTAAACCAAAGGGAGAAATTGACAAAATTAGTATTGTGATTAAAGTTTACACATTTTCTTATTAACATTACAAAAGCAGAAAATGAATGGAAAAAGCAAGGCTCCGTTGCCAACATTCACCAAAGGTGAAAGCCTATAAATTAGAGCAAATTTATGCAAGGATGGATCTGTCATACCCACCATCCACCCCATAACACATCATATAGTTAGAATATATCAATTTGTGTTGTTGTTCAAGCTCAAAAGAGGGGAATATAGTTTCAACCTCTAACTCCAAGTTTTGAAGTATTTTATGTAATCTCTTCTCCTATCTCCTTATAATGTATTCCATTTTGTTGAGATTACTTGTTTCTATAATATTTTGTTTGCAAATTCTCCCCTGAGGTTGGGGATTATTCCATTGTAATTGTCAATATGTATTGGTTCTTAGTTCAATAAAATTACAATTTCTTCTCGTTATCATTGCGCTTTGATTTTGACACAACCCTATAACTTTTTGTTATTTTTTGTGATGGACTTGGCATTGATCGAATCATAGTCCGTGCTTTAGAGGAAAAAAATATTTATCCAAGCCAAGAAAGAAATATATTTGCCTTCTAAGCAACACCTTTGTAGAGTCTTGATCGACAATGAGATTGACTCTGATTTATGTAAGACGTAACAACACTTACACGTAGATGGCAATTGTCCTCTCATTGCCTTAGCAGACTAAGAGGTACCATAGCCTCTCATTAAGTGAGGTTTCTTAAGTATTGACGGTTAGAATTGGCTAATTTTGTTCTCCTCTCTATATCTTTCTCTATTATCTTTTCTGTCTTCCTGTGTCTTCAACACA
Organism: Cuscuta australis; assembly: GCA_003260385.1. Classification (NCBI taxonomy): domain Eukaryota; kingdom Viridiplantae; phylum Streptophyta; class Magnoliopsida; order Solanales; family Convolvulaceae; genus Cuscuta; species Cuscuta australis. Next base: position 890,907 of record NQVE01000183.1, read on the forward strand.
CCTTACAAAATACAAGTTTAATTAAATTATAAAGCCTACCTGAAAATCAAATCGACCTAACCCGTTTTATTACTACATCGGGCTTTTGTGTGCTTTCAAAACAACCTAGTTATAAGCCTTAAGTTAGATATGTCGTAGGCCTATGAGGTTGAGACCATATAGAATGGATTTTTTTGAGGCACATGATGGAGTAATTGGGATTTTATGAGCATTAAATTAGTCTTACCATGGTGCGTGTGACCTTTATTCGGTATCAAGTGTTGGTTAATGACTTTCTCAGTGATCCCATTGTAATGTGTTATCATCTTCCGCAAGGAGATCCTACTTAATTAGTTCCTACCTCTTTATTCTATGTGGAGAGGGTTAGTCCCTATTATTCTAGTCAGCGGAGCGGTAAGACATTTGGAATGAGATTTGTGTGGCCCACGCCCCCTAGCTCTCACACCTCACATCTTTTCTTTTCGGATGAGGGTGTTTTGTCACGTTTATGAACGCTACTCCGAAGGAGTTAGGGGCTGGCAATGTCAAATGGTGTCTTAAGGAGTATGGTCGGATCCTAGGGCAAGCTTTCATATTTATAAGTCTAGCATTTGCTTCAATCCTAATACCTCGATGACGACTAGTGATTGTTTTTTTTAGAGTTTTTTGGTGTGGTGCAGGTGGCCAATTATGGGGAAAAACATTTGAAGGTAATATGTTATTTACAAAAGAATTGATTATTTTTAAAAACGAATTAATATAATTAAAATTAAAAGGCCTCAAAACAAAAAAATAAAACTTAGGAAGCACATATTAATTTAGTTTAATTATCATATTTTAGACATAATGTTTCATGTTTAGATAAAATTCTTGTAATTACTAAAAGTTCTTTGACATAGTAGTAGAGCTTTGCAAGCCAGAAGTCACAAGTTTGAACGTCACCACCACCTTATTTTAAAAAATTACTACAAATGTACAATGATCGAGCAAATATGAATCTCAACTATACATGGCTGGCATGTTAGGACAAAACATTTTTTCTTGGTTTACAACCACCGTGTTAGTCTTTTATGGTTATTTACTATATGTCTAACTCTCTTCTTTCATACTACCGTATTTATTTTCTATAAGAATGACATGAAAAGATTGTTTATGTCTTGGAAGTGATATTGATCCATGAGTTCTTTTCATAGTTATTTTTAAAAGTTCCAGGTATCAATGGAGAAAGAAATAAAGTGTCTAAAAATTTTAGCCTTCCACTAGTGCTCTGCCCATTAGTTATTGGGAGACCTTCCTCTCACCCTTTATCTTATAACTAAAATGAACAGGTATGTTTTTTTGTCTTCCCTTAGTCAGTCTCTTTTTTTGTATGGGTCAATTTTGTATTGAATGTGATATCGTAATGACATTTCTACATAATATGAAATACTCATTGGAAGAGAAAATTAAGGATTGAAATTGATATTGGATTGTTTAAATTTCTCAGGTAAATCTGTGAAACATATTTAAAAAGAAAACAAAACGAAACACTAGTCTAACAGTCTGATTGTTGGTTGAGGATGCTATAACAATGCTGCCTTTAAAGTCGAATGGATTTGACTGGTACTTTGTTCAAGTTTGGTTGGTATGTAGTGACTATTGAAGGTAAAAATTTATGCATATTTGTGCATGGAGTTGTGGAGTTGAATAATTAGTCATTTTTTAGATTACTTGTGGTTTGTTTAACTACGAATAAGGAGGCCTTGTTACAAGTTTAGATGTGGCTGACATTTTCATTCTTTGTGTGAAGTACTGAGCAGTATTAAGAACAACTAGTTATTTATCTCTCCTTTTTTTATTTTTTATTTTTGAGTTTCACCTTGCACATTTCATGTTTAATTGCATATCAAACTATCTTTCACATGCTCCTTTCTTTGATATCTTAACATGTTTAACACCTGTAGGGAAATATCAATAAAAACCCGAGCTAAGGAGTGATGATTTGAGATTTGAATTGAAGTATGAGAAGGCTAAAACGGATGAGATGAGATTGAAGTTGAAGTGCAATGACTTGAAGCTGATGAAAAATGGAAGCCAAGACTAAGAGATTAAACATATTTTGTGTTTTGTTTGTTAAAGGTCAGTAATGTGGTATGCAACATGAAAGTTTCTAGTCTTAGATTTATTATAATTGTATTTCAATTAATGTAGTGTACTGTTTATTTTGTATATTGAACACACATTATTACTACTAATAATAATACTAATGCTATTATTATTAGAAAAAAGCATGAATTTATAGCAATGTGTTACTTTAGGGTGTCAAAAGTGTTACCTTATACTTCAAAGAAGTGTTGCATTACAAAGTACGTAATACATGTTGCAATAATTTTAAGGTGTTGCTTAATAATTTAAATTTGTTGCTTTAAAATCGAGCGTAAATGTTTCTAAAAGTGTTGCCTAATGTTATGTTTTGCAACACTTAGAGTCTTACATAATTTAACTATAAGTGTTGCATTACATCTAATGCAACAAGACCAAAAACAACACTATAAGAAGTGTTGCCATATCAATATGGTAACATTTTTCCTATCTAATACAACACTTTATAGATGTTGCAAGAGGCTTTGAATAAAATTAGATTAGTCTTATCATACCATGTGTGACCTCTTTTTGTATCAAGTGTTGATTAATCGCATTCTCGCTAAGCCTACTGTCATCTCATCGTCTTGGACAAGAAAATTCTCTTAGCATGCCTCTTTATTGTGTGCGCAAAGGGTCTATCCCTATTACTGCCTTGAGTGGAGCAGTTGGAAATTTGGCATGAGATTCATGTGGTTCGAGCCCCACCCCCCTTCTAATAACTTTTCTTTACAAATGAGAGTCTTATGTTTTTAAGGCTACTCTGAGGAAGGTTGGGGAAGCTACATGCTATCATAAACAGTATGAGATGATCTCAGGGCAAGTAGTCAATTTAATTATCATATTTTAAATGTTTTATTTTTTGATCATGTTCTTGTAATATTTAAAAGTTCTTTGAAATCAGAGCTTTGCAATCATAGAGGTCCTGACTTAATTAAAACCTCACAAGCACCCTATTTAAAAAATTAATAATCATGTAAAAGGCTCGAGCAAGCGCAAATCTCACCAACGTACACATTGGGTGACATGTTAAAATAAATCATTTTTTCTTGTCCTACAACCACAATGTTGAAATTTTGGTTGAGTTGTTCTTTAAATTTCTAAAAGTATGTACGTCTAGATGCAATGTATACACTACTCCATCTATCCCTAAAAGTCTCTCTGCTTTTTTTCTTTTTCCAAAAATCTCTTTCATCGTTCTATTAAAAACTCATTAATAATCTACCAATCACGTAATTTGAGAAAATTAACACAAAAATATCATTTTCTTAAATTCCATAAAAGTCCAAATAACACACGGTGGTGAAGAGTCTTAGGACATGTTCTATTCACCTGATCTGATTAGAATAAGCTCTGAATTGGTCTAATCTGATTGTATTTATATTTAAAGATATTTCTGATTTGATTTAGTGTAGATTATTCCGATTCTAATAAGAGTTAGTAATAAGCAATAAGAATAAGTTAAAAAGAGCATGCTCTTAGACTCTTAAGTCCTGTTCTCATCACCTGATCTGAATGGTTCTAATCTAATTGGAATAAGTTCTGATACGATCTGATCTGATATGAGTGTGGTTATATTTAAAACTAGCTCTCATCTTATCTGGTCTGATCTGATCTTGTGTGATCTGATCTGAACTAAATTGATTACAATTAAAAATAATAATTCAAAAATAATAAAAATAAGTCAAGAGAACATGACGTTACTCTATAATTGATGCATACTACGTAGCAAAAAGAGAAAAGTAAGGAGCATTAATTGTTTAACATTTCTAAGCAAACGAGAAGTTTTAAGACGGAAGAAGCATACAGAGATATGAGTCTCACTAGTGATGCAAGTGTAACAGAGTAGAACAACTTACTAAAAATACACCCCTCCCAAATTATTTTACATTTTATGCCAAAAAAAGTAAAATTTAATGTTTTTTTAAATTCATTAATTTAAAGATTGATATAGAAATTAAAAAACCTACATATTTAAAAACTACGTCAAAAGTTATATAAAACAAGAGTTGACAAAAATATTTTATTTTATCAATTAATCAATCGAAAATATTTTCTTTTATAAATAGTGAAAGGTGTAATTCTTTTTTAGACGAAGACCCAAAATCCGACCCAAAAACACTGAGTTTTGAACAAAAGTGTTGTTGACCGAATCTGAAATGACCCGCTAAAAATGGCTCAAACCCGACGAAACATGAATCCAATCTGACCGATCCGCTAATGTAAGAGTTTTTCAAAATCATATACCTTACTATTAAATATAATGTTATAAAAATAAGGTTATAATTATATTTTTTTCTTACTAGTTTGTAGTGTATAAATTTATAGCACTCTTAGAGCCTTAAAATACTTTAAATAGCAGTGCTATATGTTTCATACATGTGATTCCGATTTTGTATTTTAATTAAATGACAAATATTCATTACACACTGCCAAAAATATGATTGCTTTGGATGGTGTGGTTGTTCACTTGTAAGTTGAAACTATGTAGTGGGCAGTGTGGGTTTTTATATGCGAGTAGTTAATGTGGAAGTGTAGAATGGATATTTGTTGTTATATCTTACGGTAGTGTATAAGTGTATTATTGTGTTCCTTAATTTTATGTTGGAGTGAAATGTCCATTGATTTATGTGGCGAGATTTTCATGTATAAATTCTACACTTTCAAAAAGTGTATGACTATTTTCATGTATATGAATTCCACACTGGCTAAAAAATATATAGCTCCTTTTAGGTATGAATTCTACAATGTTTTCATGTATGAATTCCACACTGCCAAAAATGTATATGACTATTTTCATGTATGAATTTCATACTGCCCAAAAATGTATATATGACTGATTTCACGAATAATCTATTACACCAAAATACACTGGCCAAACATGGGCGTTAAATATGGAACTTAATTTAATGCGTACGAACTTGTTTCGACATTATACATTGGTAAACTGCATAGGAAGAGGATCTCGTAGAGCTATGATTAATGGCGTAGGATGATGTTCTCGTACATATGAGATGCACGAATTAGGAAGAGCCACACGTTTGAGGAGGAGTGGCTACGTGAATAACCTAAGTTTAATCAAATAATTAAAAGTAATTAAAAATAGTAGAATATAATAAATGGTAGAGAGTATGCTTGGAAGATATTGACACTATAAACTAAATTCCTATAAAAGACTAATGAGTGCTATATGCATAGTATTGAATGACATAGACTGCTACGTTGGGTAATTTCTTCTTACTTTTTTCTAAAAATTATGCATTTTTTTAATTCTTTATTTGATTTATAAGCCTCAAAAATAACTTCAGAATTTAAAATATTGATTCAAAGAAAATTTATCTAAATAGTAATAAAACATAGTGACTTTCTCAATGTAATACCATGTGTTTTTATTTCCTAATATAGTATCATAGTTCAATGTCTACTGGTTATTGTTCAAGTAAATGTCCACCATCACTGGACATTGTTTCCCCACTAGACATTATCAAAGTATTATTAAGGGAATAAAAAAATTTATGTACTACGTTGGGAAAAGACATATGTTTTAGTACTATTTAGTGTAAATTTCACTAGATTTATTACATATTTTTTGATATTTTAATTTTATTTAATAGGAAATGTAGGTCTTAATATGAATTTAAAAATTTTAAAAATCAAAGTCATAACGTGTTAGGTCAATCCAAATCTGATGACACTAGGTCATGGACATACATTTCTCAATCCAAACAGGAAGTAATGAAGTAACCGAACATGAACTCGACCTGACCGACGATTTGCGAGCTCTTTACATGCACATTATAAAATTAGTGTATGTGTATTTACAAATTCAATAAATCTCATTATTTGATTTTCTAGAAAATAAATACATTTTGATGTAGTGTATAATTTTCCGTGCGTCATTTTTTTTCTAAATGAAAATTGGATATATAAGAAAATAAGTACATTATTCTATTAGCTCTAGCAATCCTTGTGGTTTACGAAATAAACACTAATGCCTCCATTTTTCTCAAAATTTATTTATAAATCTCTGTATCGAAGTTTTTACCCACTCTAATCAACTTTTAGACATTTTTCGGTAAAGAAGAGACATTGGTGACTATTTGTGTTTTCCAAACCAAGTGGGACATCCAAACTTATTTCCAATTTTTCATTTATTTTTAACTTTTTCCTTTTTTTTCTCTCTTTGTTTTCTCTATTAATATTTTTTAATTTATTTTTTAAAAAAATCAAAAATCTTTTTTTGTCAGTATCCCAATTATAAGGATATTTTATAGACGTCTAAAAATAGAACCTTGCTAACGCACTTAGGCTCCGTTGCGTTCAACTTATTTTTTCTGATCTGATCTAATTTTTTTGTAATTGTGATCTGATCTAATCAGATCTGATTGGATCTGATCAGATCTGGTCTGATCTGATTGGATCAGATCTGATTTGATGTGATCTGATCTGATCTGATTGAATCTGATCTGATCCGATCCGATCTGATTAATTATGATTTGATTTAAAATTCAAATCAATAATTTGATCTGACTTTATAATAACCTTTGAAAATTTTAATGATAATTCATATTATAATATAATCAATATTTTTTATTTTATGATCATTTTTTAATGAAATAAAATTAGTTAATTCATATATTAGAATAATGATTCATATTATAATGTAATTATATAGTGCAATAATATTTTTCATTCATATTTTATAATGCAATAACTTTAGAAACTTAAATTACAGGTATTAATAAAAATGTATATTAAAAGCAGAATAATTAAGGATTACTTTCTCAGTTTTCTATTTAACTTGTTTCTAAAGTTTATTCTTTTTCATTTCTAAGAAAATTAAATTATATTCGCACAAAAATTTCATTTTCTTTCTTCTACTATTTTTTCAAGAGAAATTAAATTTATTTTTTGAAAGAATCGTATCAAGTGAAACAAGTAAAAAGTATGGAATTTAAAAACTATGGATTAATAACGATAATGATAATGATGATAATAATAATAATTCCTAATAATAATATTAATAATAATAATAGGGGAAAAATACAAAAATGGTACTAAAACAATGCAAGTTTCCCAATATAGGACTAGTACTACCATAAACCTTTTTTTAATTACGTCAGCAACACCAATTGACTAATATAACCCCAAATCTTATGTGATTGAATTTCAATAATTGATCTGGGCATTTAGCACTCTTCCGCGACTGAATTCTGAGATTCCAGCGGGCACTGAACACTTTTGGAAAAACAAGTGGACATTGAATTTCGAAAATCCAGTAGACATTAGAGAGAGAGAGAGAGAGAGTCGCGCTAAAGATTATCGCTGCTCACTGTCGATGTTACAATGTTCATTGCCGATGCTATAATGTCCAGTTTGCCGTCGCCCACCGCCGATGTCAAAATGTCCACTTTGTCGCCGACCACCGTTGATTTCACAATGTCCACCATCGATGTTACAATGTCTATCTTGCGACCATCTACCACTGATGTCACAATGCCTACCATCGATGTTAAAATGTCCACCTTGCCGTCGCCCATCACCGATGTCACAATGACCTCTATCTAGTTGAATAATGTCCTAGTATAATACGTATGTTAATGTCCTTGGATTCATCACAGAGACATTGTGTCAATTTTCAATGTCGATTTGTTTATCCATCATTGCCTTTCGTTCTTCTCCAGATCTATATATCGAGTTGCCGAATTTGAATCACGAAGAAAAACTGTGGATGATCCTGTTCGATTGAAGAAGACGGTGAAAGGCAAGAATTGAGTTGTGCAAGAAAATGGATAGAAATCTGGAGTTTGAGAGAGACGAGCCTCATTTGATTTAGGCATGGGGAATGGGAGGCTAAAAAGGGAAAGTCAAGTTGAAAAAGGTATTATTCAAGGAATAAATGATAATTAGTACCATAATGGGAAAAGTAATGACTTTTAGTACTATCCGTAGCAAATCTGACTAATAATAGTAATACTTCTTGATTGGATCTAATCTGATCTGATCTGGTCTAATCTCATTGGATCTTATCTCATCAGATCGGATCTGATTAGATCTGATCTAATTTTAATAAGAATAAAAAAAATACTCCATCCGTTTGCAAAAAAAGTTTCTACTTTGACTTGGAGCCAAAATAAGGAAGGGTTAAATTATAGTTGACTTCCAATTTTGTCCCTGATGTGATGTGTAAAAGTAAGATATGATGGACAGATTATTAGAGAAAAAGTATGATGTGATTTATAGGTAGGGTATGAAAAAGTAAGGGTAAAAGTGGTTTTTTAATAGAAAGTGGAAGTGTTTTGTTGGAAGTGAAAAAATGAAAGAATAAGTGTTTTTTAGAACGGAGGAAATAGAATATATAAGTTAAACGGAACCATCTCTTTTTTAAGAGTACTTGCATACTACTACCTCCGTCCTAAAACTTTCTTCACAGAGCACTATTCCAACTTCACGGGAATTTATATTTATTTGTGTTTTTTCATGGCCTATATGATAAAATAAAATATTCTTGTCATCACTTGTTTTGTTGAACTTTTGATGTAGTTTTTAAATATGTATGTTTTATTTTTTATTTCTATACCAATATTTAAATAAAATAGATTGAAAAAACTTGGGATTTTTCTTCGTTTTGCGCAACGGGAAGAAAGTTTTAGGACGGAGGGAGTATTTCTTTTTTCATTTGTTTTCCTATTTTTTTTGAGAAATTTACTTAAATAGCACTAAAACATAATGACTTTTCCCAAATAGCACCACATGTGTTTTTCTTCCCAATGTAGCACTTTTAGTCATTATGCACTAGTCATTATTCAAGCAAATATTTGCCATCATAGGACATTATGGACATTATTAAGTGCTATTTAGGAAATAAAACAATTTAAGTAATATTTAAGGAAATGACTTAAGTTTTAGTGCTATTTAGTGCAAATATTTCTTTTTTATTTGTTTCTTTTTTTCCTATTCTTAATTTTATATCTCGAACTTCCCAAAGAACTTATTTTTGTTATGGAAAACAAAAAGACGAAATTATTTAATTTGAGATAGATAAATTTATGTTAATCTTTTTTCATTATATATACATGTTACTTCAAACACAAATAATTTTAAAAATTTAAAACATTACTAAAAGATTTAGAATAGAAATTAAAAACCCAACTAAAAATACGAAACATGTTGAGTGTTACTTCAAAGTCCCACATCGGTGGGATAGGAAAATTGAGGAGGGATTGGAGCCTATAAATAAAGAAGGGATATAGGCTTCCATCACACAACGCAATCCTTCAATCTATATAATTGTGTATTAGATTTTAGGTTGTGAGTGTCAAATATTGGAGAGGGTTTGTAATTTTTCCGTGCAAAAATTACTAGTGAGATTTTATCTCAGAGGGGGCCGTGGAGTAGGTCTTGAGGTGCCGAACCACGTTAAAAATTGTGTGCTTTTTTTTCCTTTTCTTTCCATTTGTTTGGAGTGGGGGCCTAACAAGTGGTATCATAGCCAAGGTGCAGAGCCCGGGTGATCTAGTAATTATAATTCTTAGTATGCTTTGTGGTTGCAGCTTTGACTGATCTTCCATATCAGAAAAGAATTATTAATTACAGAGTTGCAGTCTAGGGAGGAAGGAGATAGAGCAAGGAGCAAGAGGAATGAGTGCCACCTCAGCAGAGGAGGTGGTGGTCCAGTCAGCAGAGGTGGGTCCGTGAGTGCCACGTCAGCAGTTTGTGGGTCCGAGTGCCACATCATCATCCAGTCAGCACGACATCAGCGGGTCCAATCCTCAGTGGGTCCCATCGCCACGTCAGCAGGTCCAGTCATTGTGTGGGTCCCGTTGGTGATTTTGGAGAGAAGTTGGTTCTGACTAATTTTGACGTCCTGATTCCATTTTTTAGGCTAGTTTCCTCAAATTTGGATTGTTTGGTATTGGTTGATTGCTGCTTGAGTGGAACTATGACTACCTTGAAGTTTGAAGTTTCGTTATTTGATGGAAGAGCGGACTTCGTGTTGTGGCAATGCACGATTCAAGACTATTTGGTCCAGCAAGGTCTTGATTTAGCATTGCAAGATGAGAAGCCAGGTGATATGAAAGAATCAGAGTGGAGTACAATCCAGAAGAAGGCTGCCAACACAATTCGGTTGGCACTGTCTCCACAAATTAAAGTGACAGTACTGAGAGAGACATCACCAAAGAAACTGTGGGAAACGTTGGAGAGCAAGTTTGCGTCGAAGACACTTACTAACCGGTTGATGATGAGGATGGACTTGTACTCACTGAAGATGGAAGAGGGAGGTAGCGTAATTGATCACATCAACAAGTTTAATGAGCAAGTATCAAGGTTGTTAAATGCAGGGGAGACTATCAAGGATGAAGAACAAGGGCTGCTTCTACTGGCTTCACTACCAAAATCCTTTAAGCCGTTTGTGCAGTCAATGATAGCAGGAAGGACTACACTGCGACTAGATGAGGTGACGACTGCCTTGAAGGAGAGTCAAAGGATGATGGGAGGTGAAGAGTCTTCCAGGGACAATCATTTACTAGCTGCTGTGAGTGTTGAGAAAGGGAGGAAGAAGAAGAGTGACCAACTTGGGAGAAGATCTCATCTGAGAGACATGAGCACTGTTAGGTGCTATTACTGTGAAAAGTTGGTTCACACGAAGAACGGTTGTCCAGAACTCAAGGAGGACTTGCAGATCCTAAAGGAGAAAAAGGGCAAATCGAAGGAAGCTTCTTTCGCAAATGTGATCACTTATGAAGATGATCTCCTCTGAATATAAGAGTACTGCTGGACAGAAGATTCTACAGGATGGGAGTATCGCTGCAGAAATCGCAAATGATGTAGGACTTTGAATTAAGGGGAGATTTGTTGAGTGTTACTTCAAAGTCCCACATCGGTGGGATAGGAAATTTGAGGAGGGATTGGAGCCTATAAATAAAGAGGGGATATAGGCTTCCATCACACAACACAATCCTTCAATCTATATAATTGTGTATTAGATTTTAGGTTGTGAGTGTCAAATATTGGAGAAGGTTTGTAATTTTTCCGTGCAAAAATTACAAGTGAGATTTTATCCTAGAGGGGGTCGTGGAGTAGGTCTTGAGGTGCTGAACCAAGTTAAAAATTGTGTGCTCTTTTTTTCCTTTTCTTTCCATTTGTTTGGAGTGGGGGCCTAACAAAACAAAGTGAAGAAGAAAAAAGATATACAAATAGGGAGAACACCCAAAAATAAAAGGAAAATGGAAGGAAAATGGAAACAGACCCGTTCTTAAGATTTATTAGGCTCGAGAATCAAAGAAAAAAATGAGTCTTACAAGGAATTACTAGAAAAGTTACTAGTTAAAAGTTCAAATTTCTTTTTGATTAAAATTATAATGCAATAAATATAACAACAAATGTTTTAATTTGTATATAAAGAATAATATTTATATAAATAAAAAGATTAAAGTGCCCTAAGTGATCTGCCAAGTTGTGAACTATGTGGGTATCGTGAAATTTAAATGCATGAATGTAGAATTAGTGACTCGAAATATTTGAATCATAGGGTCACATTTTAAAAATTTATATCTAACCGTCACGATTCTAACATTAAGTGAACAGTACTCCATAATATACGGAGTATAACATTAAAATTTACATATATTATAGAAATTACAAATTTTGGTGCCTTTTTAAAATTTGATTTAAAAAGAGGTATATAAACATTTTTTCACTAAAAATGAAAACAAAACAGAGAAAATACTATCTCTTTCAAATTAAATAAAAATGATTTTAGATATTAATACAAAAAAAACTCTTTTTAGACTTTGACTTTTTTCAATCAAAACTTATAAACTTTGACCTCAAATAAAATATACATAATATTAGATATTGATATAAAAATATTTTTTTGGAATTATTATATCAAATATTTTTAAAATATTATTTTATCTAATTAATATACAATATATATTTTATTTAAAATACCTTTGCATCCTATATTGAAAATTAAATAATTAAAAACATTATAGACTTAAAAAAATAACCTAATTATTTTAACATATTGAGATTATTGACAAATCCCAATCTTACAAAATAAATAAACAAATTCAATTCCCAATTAAAATTAAAATATTCACAATTTACAAATAAAAAACGAAAATTCTAGTTTAGATTCAATTATTTCAAGAAAAAAACCTGGCAATGTGGCAATAGAAGATGAAGATCTGATTGAGTAATTGGCGGTGTCAATGTTGTGTCGCCGGATTCAGGCGTTTAGGCGGCGGAGCTCTGACCGTCCAAAGTCGGTGACAGAGGTGGCTGGGGCAAAATTATAGATTGGGTTGAGAGTTTGGGACAAAATGAGCGCTTGGGGCTGGGAATTGGGAGTTGGTCGCCTTAAAAAAATTAGCCTTAAGCAGGAATCGAAGGGTGTCCAAGTTTGCATCACGTAGCGTTTTGTAACTTATATACTAAGTATAAGTATACACCTAAACATTTATATATATAGGTAAAAAAATTTAAAAATTTTTGTGAGGTCGCTTGACCCCGTGTGACTCAACGTGGGTCCACCCCTGGTACTAACTTTGTACTCTTTACAATAGTTTTCTATCTTTGAATATAAAGAAGTATGAATAAAATATATTTTCTAGACTCAAAAATTTATTTTTAGGCTACTCAATACATTACACTTAAAAAATATGGGGTCTCTTAAACTTAGGAGGCCCGGGGTTGTCGCCCGCCCCGACCTCCCTCATGTCCAGCACTGAATGGAAAATGAGCCCTACTTTGCTACCCCCGTAGTTTATAAAACAGACAGTAATATCCCATCTTTACTGGAAAATGACCAGACAATAGCCAAAAAATAATCAAAGAGGGTGTGTATACAATATCTTGAGACCATAGGGATTTTATTAGTATGTTTTGAAAATAGAATGGATATTTATCTCATTTTCTAATCGACAAGGGGTATTGAAGCTATTAGGCCTAAGACTATGGGGGTACATATCGGATATGGATCTCTCCATCCCCTCTTCGCCTTCTGTTAACTTTTTCTTTTAGTTCCTCTTCCCTTCTCCAAAGGTGTGGTTTCCCTTCCCTCCCCCGGCCCTTTTCCTTCTATTTTTTATTTAAGATAATTAAATTAAAAAAATAAATATAGAAAAATTTATAGAAAAAAAATTAAATTTTGAAAAAATTTGAACAATTAAAAAAGGATAATGCTATTTGTACCCCGTACCTCATTTTGTACATCGCAGGGATGTACCAACATTTTGTGTTGGTGTCATGCTAATTTTTGTTAACGCACCAACATTTTGTATCAGTGTAAATTTTTGTTAACGCACTAACACTTTGTGTCAGTGTGAACCATCAAAATATTAGTGCATATTTTTGGTGTATAAAGGAGATACAAATTTTGGGATATATACATGTAGCAGATTAAAAAATATTCTGGGGTATAAAAGATTTATTTTGAGATAGAAAATTTACTCCGTATTTACTCTACATGGTAAAATGCTAAAAATAACGTACGTTGAATTTGATGCGTCATTTTCCCTAATTTTTTTTGTCACTCTCTGCCTTGAGAATTATGTCACGGCCCTATTCAATTTAATTAACACACCGCCACGTCTGACGACACCACCAATTTTTCAATATAGGATTTACTCCATTTTATATTAATTGTTTTTAGAAAACACCAAAGATAGAAATATAATAATGAAATCACAAATGAAAGAAAATATAAAACGGCCAAAAATAATAAAAATAAAAAAACAGCAAAGACTCTTGCATGCAATAGTGTAATGTAGAGCTGCCACATATATGGGTTTGCATGACAATCTCAAATATTATGCAGCCACGCATCCCACTGCCCATACCTTACACCATCATGTTCCCCACCCCCACCCAACCCCCACACCCACCCGCACCCCATCCACCGCTGTCTCTATATATAAACCTTTACATACACTGCTCCAATTCATACATGTATTCATCATTTTAGAGAGAGAGAGAGAGGGGAGAAAGATAGAGAAATGGGAAGTGACTGTGGAGGAGAGAGTTATCATAAGTTTCACGCCACCCACCAACTCTATCTTAACAAGAAGTACCTTAGAGACCCTGAAATTCCTCCGAGGAAGCTCGTCGGCGGCCGCCGGACTGCCTCCACCGCCGCCGACCCCGACCCTTTCATCGATTCTCCGACGAAGGCGGAGGCCGAAACCCGTTTCCAGAAATACTTGCCCTACAACAATAGCGACGACGACGGTGACGGCGAGGGCGACGATCCGTACTCTTCCGATACTTTTCGGATGTTCGAGTTCAAGGTGCGGCGGTGCACGCGCAGTCGGAGCCACGATTGGACCGACTGCCCGTTCGCCCACCCCGGCGAGAAAGCTCGCCGGAGGGATCCCCGGAAGTTCCACTATTCCGGAACTGTGTGTTCAGAGTTTCGGAAAGGGAACTGCCTCCGGGGGGAGGGGTGCGAGTACGCACACGGCGTGTTCGAGTGCTGGCTCCACCCGAACCGGTACCGGACCGAGGCGTGTAAGGACGGGAAGAATTGCAAGCGGAAGGTTTGTTTCTTCGCCCACACGTCCCGGCAGCTGCGCGTCATGCCACCGGAGGGCTTCGAGAATTTTCCGGCGGTGGCCGCTCCCGCCCCCTCCGGCAGCCACTGCTGCCTGTGCTGCCACTCTCCGAATTCAACGCTCTTGGCGGCGGGAATCTCCCACATGTCGCCGCCGGTATCTCCGTCCCTCCCATCGCCCCTCTCTCCGGCAAAAGCCCCATTTTCTAGATTCGGCGGCGGGCATGAGGCCGAACAGCTGGTGAGCTCTTTTGAATCCATGAATGTTAATGGAGGTAATAATAATAATAATAACAACAACACTCCCTATAATTATTTTAATAATAATAATAATAATGCTGAGGATCATCAGCAGCATTTTATTCTTTCTCCGTCGACTCCGGCTGCCGGAGGCGGCGGCAGGGGAGGAGCCACCACGAAGCTGTATAACGACAGCGGATTGCCTGGGATTGATTTGGCGTGGGTCAACGACCTGCTGACCTAATAAAACCAGATTTTCAAGAAAATTGATTAATTAAAGTGGTCCAAGCCGGTCATTATAATTAATTAATTAATTAATGGGTAATTAAGATTAAGCTTGTTGGATAAGGATGGGAGATGATCGAAGTTATGTATATAGATCAGAATTGAGAGAGGGGAGGGGAGAATTGAAGATGAAGCTGGCCTGGTGATGATGGATGGGTGGTGCATGCATCTCCTAATTTTAATTACAGTATTATTTAATTAATGATGTCACTGAATTGTTTTCATAATTTAATTTCCCGTGGATTATTAGCCTAATTGTGCATTATTGTTATTATTGTATTGGGTCATTTTTAATTAATTGTAATCTTCGATGGTTGTGTGCGAGTGGCTTGTGATTTCAAGTTTGTAGTGGTTATATTTTGCTGTAATTTAATTTGTTCATCAAGGATGGGATAGACTCTCTCTTCCTCTCAATTAAGTTTTCAATTTATTATTTCATTCTAAACTAAGTTGTCTCTTTATTATTTATGGAATCAAATTCATGTTTCTTTATTTTCGTTACGCATTTGATAAAATAATATAGTCATGTTATTTCTTATTTCTTATATTTTTTATATAAGTTTTTAATATATCAATTTTATTTTTTAATATATCCTTTTCCAATTTTCAAATGAATTGTATAAAAAGTAACCTCGGTCAAACATCGTAAATCGAAACAAGCGATTTAAATTAGGACAGAGAGAATAGTTATTTATTACTCCATGACATTAATTATACTTATGATATATGAATAACAATCATCAGTTATAATTATTCTTCTTTATGTTGTTATACTCTCTTAGTCCTTCCTAAATTAGAGCACTGAAAAATATGTTTGACCTTTGGGGTTTCAAATTTTTTCTATCACATCAATTTTAACCACCATTAATTTATCTCATAGTTTCACTGAAAATGAATTTAAAGTCTTGAGATTTTAAATTGATGCTTCAAACCATTATTTTTTTTAAATCTTTTAGTACACATTTTACAAAATTAAATTAATAAGATTTCATTAATTCATTGAATTTAAACGACAGTAAGATGAACTTCGTGTTGATATCTCTTCGACACACATCTCACATTTGTGGGACATGACGATGCCAAATTTAGAGATAAATTCCATGTTAATTTATGAAGAGATGCATAATTAACATGTTGTAGTCTATCATGTCATAAAAAATTATTTTATTAACTTTTCTCAATAGTAGTGAGTACATCAAACACCATGGAGGAACTGACACGAAGTTTTTGCATATGTCTGGCACATACAACACGCTATTAAGGGTGACCTCCTTGTCGGATGTCATCTTGAGCTTAACTTTGTCCAAATTTTGACCCTCGAATTAGATGAAGTTTCCCATTTACACCTTATTGTGAGAAGTTTCCTTGAAGTCAAAGAGCATGACCCGATTAAGCAGAAGGCCTCATCCTTCTTTTGCTAGTTCTTCTAATGCTTTTACGACACTCTGAAGAACAATGACCCGTGATGCCACAGTTTAACATTTTTCCGCAAACTTAGTCTTTGTGACACTTCCTTTAAAGTCATGATGAGGATTGATGGAACAGAGATGATGAAGCTGAGAGTGATGAACTTGAAGATGTAGACAGTGACGAGCATTGAAGCTTTGGACTATATCTTCCATATCAATGCGTATTTTAATTTAGTTCACTTTGATTATTTATACTTTAGCTTGAAACATACGCAAATGATGAACTAATTTTGAGACGTTGGTTTACTTACTAGTAAATGGGTTAGTTGTAATCCTTTGAAATGTTATCGTATTATGTATTATTCTTAATACAAGTATTAGTATTATTCTTTTATTTTTTTATTAGTATTACTGATAGAAAAAAATGTTTTACCCACACAATTTTTTGTCGGTAATCCAACTTTTAGCGACAATTATAATAAATGTTAATGTTGGTAAAAACAAGGTATTACTGACAGAAAAGAAGGATTTACCAACACTATTTTTTGTTGGTAATCCATGTTTTAGCGACATATATATTTTGTTGGTACTCTTCTCCTTTTTAGTGACATCTTTGGTCTGTCGCTATTACACTATTTTAGCGACAGTATGTTTTATCTGTCGGTAATACTTTTACTGACGGAGTTTTTAGCGACAGCGTAGAGACAGACAATTATCTATCGGTAAAAGCGAGTAGCGACAGATATTCAACCTTTAGCGACATATTAACCCCTGTCGGTATTGCCTCCTTTTTTTGTAGTGAACCCTCTTTGGATGGATGCTCAACCACATTGTCTTTACTAGGAGCTACTTTCTTCTCGCGAGCAAGACCCTCTTCATAGATTCCGAGACAACCAAGAAACTATTCCAAGGCCATTTCTTTTTGTTTGATCTTTACATAGCTTCGGAAGTCATCCCAAGCCAGCGGCAGCACATAAATGATAGCTACTACATGGAAGGTCTCACTGACTCCCATTCTCTTGTTAGTGCACTCATTAAATGACGACCGATTCTTCAAATTTACTGACAACGTGTTTGAAATCCAACATCTTAAAATTTAAAACCTTACTGAAAATGAATTTCTTCACACCGGCATCCTTGGCCTGTTATTTATTGGATAATGAAGTTCATGACTACTTTGTGGATACTGCCTTGCAATAAACTGTATACAAGACATTGCTCATACAATTCAAAATAAAGTTAAGGCACAGAGTGGCGGATCTAAGATTAATAAAGAGTGGTGTCAATTTTTAATATACTATTATTGTTCCATATAAAAAATTATAATATATATATAATATCCATAAATAAAAAAAGGACTTCTATTGTTTTTAAACTAAAATAATTTTCTTTAATAATATTTCATCTCTTATTTTATATTTTTTAATTTTATAATTGACTTCACCGTTAATAAGCTATCAATGTTTTTCTCATTTTTATACATTAATTATTATTACAATAAAATAATTAAATTAACTTCGATGTAGCTTGTGCTTATGAAAATAAACTATACATTTTTATTTATTCTGTTGCAATATAAAATTTAACATTTTTCCATATCACCAAATCATAAATCGTGACGGAAAGGGTTAAAAAAGTATTGTATATTTCTAAAAGAAAAGAGAGACAATACTGCTCCCTTAAAGAAAAATACTACATGCAGTTATACTTATACAATGTTTGTTAGATTAGTGTATTTGTACATACTTGTTTATATTTGTATTGGGCCGTGTATATTATGGGCCCGTAGGTTATTTACTCTGTCATGTATATATATCTCCGGAGACTAATGGAAAACACAAGTTTGGAGTAAATCAGTTTCTACATGGTATCGAAGCTTTCCTAGGGCAAATTCTCGAAACCCTAAGCTCGTGATTTCGTTCGTGTGCAGTCCGGAGTGTTAGCCGTCGGATCGTCGCCGATTCTCCGTCGGTTCGTCGTCGTCGCCAGTTCTCCGTCGGTTCGTCGCCAACAGTTCGTCGGGTCTCCTTCGCCGATAGTCACCATGTCAGGAGAAGTAGTTGCTTCTTCTAACCCTAAAAAGGCAAGGCTGATTCATGATGCCTCCTCCATATACTATCTCCATCCCTCCGAAGGTCCGGGTAATTCTTTGACAAAATATCTCCTCAAAAGTGATAATTTTGATGTGTGGGAGAAGGCAATCCGTAATGCGTTAGGTGGTCGTGGAAAAGCTGTTTTTTTGTCACCCACGGGAGTTCCCAAACCTGTTGATGAAGGCGAGTTGTCTGCTTGGTGTGCAAATCATCAAATTATTTGTAGTTGGATTTTTAATAGTGTTGATGAATCCATTCAACCTAGTATTGTGTCTCACTCAATTGCTTATGAGCTGTGGGATGATTTGAAGAAACGCTACAGTTGTTCCAACGGGCCGCGTGTCTACCAATTAAAATCAGAGTTGAACTCTCTCCGTCAAAAGGGTCAAAGTGTTGTTTCTTATTACAATCAATTCATTACCTTGTGGAATCAATTAAATGGTACTTCTGATCTCACCG
The DNA here is from genome assembly GCA_003260385.1 of Cuscuta australis. NCBI lineage: Eukaryota > Viridiplantae > Streptophyta > Magnoliopsida > Solanales > Convolvulaceae > Cuscuta > Cuscuta australis. The sequence continues at coordinate 910,049 of NQVE01000183.1, forward strand.
GGGGCTGCCGGTGTGAAGCCGGGGCTGTCACACGTGCTCGTATTGAACGTGACAAGACCGTGGATTTCTTGCTTGGTTTGGATGATGAACAATTCGGAAATATTCGTTCACAGATTATTGGTACAGAACCTGTGCCCGACCTTGACCGTGCATATTTTTTGGTCACCCAAGAGGAGCGTCATCGCCACATTATTCGTAATCGAGATGATCGCACGGACTCCGTTGCATTTGCTGCCAGACCTGACAAACGCCCTCCGGGTCCAAGCAGATCATGTTCGCATTGTGGTCGTACTAATCATAACGTGGACACATGTTTTGAGCTTATTGGATTTCCAGCACAATTCGCTCGTGGTGGAGGACGTGGTCGTGGCAGTCGTGGTGGCTCGTCGTCAGGTGGCCGTGGTGGTCCTCGGCATGGCAGCGCCTCTCAAGCTCCTGCCGGCAGTGGGCAGTCCGTCCCAGGCAGTGGCAGCGGCGGTCAGGCTGCAGTTCATGCTTCCGTGTCGGACTCAAGTGGCAATCTCAGTGATCAAATGTCCCGCTTGATGTCTATGTTAGAGGCCTCGGCATCTCATGCTTACACCGGTAATTCTCTTTCCGACTGGCTCATTGATAGTGGTGCTTCGCATCACATGACAGGTTCTCTTGCCCACTTATTTAATATTGAGGACGTGTCTCCTCATTCTATATGTCTCCCTGATGGGTCTCGTGTTCAGGCTGTTAAACAAGGAAGTGTGCACTTATCTTCTCGTTTGGTACTTCGTAACGTGTTATACGTACCAAACTTACATTGTCATTTGATTTCTGTGGGCTGTTTAATTCGTGATAATACTTGTTGTGTAACTTTTAATGATCATTGTTGTGTGATACAGGACCGTTTGTCGAAGATGGTGATTGGTCAGGGTGATTTGCGAAACGGCGTGTACGTCTTTGCTCCAGTTCCTGCGTCAGCCCTCGTAGCTAATATTGATCCCCTTGTTCTTCATCAACGGTTGGGCCACCCCTCCGCAGATGTTCTTTCTTTTGTTGGTACCAATAAAACTCAGTCTGTTGTCAGAAAGTTGCAAACATGTGAAATTTGTTTCTTGTCTAAACAAACTCGTTCTTCGTTTCGTACCAGTGATAATAAAGCTGATGCTATTTTTGACTTAATTCATTGTGATTTGTGGGGTCCTTATTCACCTTGTATTTCGTCTGGGGCACATTATTTTTTGACCATTGTTGATGATTATTCTCGGGCTGTTTGGGTCTATTTGCTAAAGTCTAAAAGTGAGGTCATTTCCTGTTTACGTCGTTTTTTCACTATGATCCACACCCAGTTTTCCAAAACAATAAAAGTTGTTCGTTCTGATAATGGTACAGAGTTTCTTAATTCCTCCTTACGACAATATTATGACAGCTTGGGTGTGTGTATACAAACGTCTTGTGTTGGTACCCCACAACAAAATGGGCGGGTAGAACGTAAGCATCGTCACATCTTGAATGTCGCCCGTTCCCTTATGTTTCAAGCGTCTCTTCCACTAGAATTTTGGGGGGAGTGTGTTAAAACTGCAGTTTACCTAATTAACCGTACACCCACTAACATTCTCGGTGGTAAATCTCCCCTCGACATTCTTTCCGGTAAACCTCAAGACCTCAGTCATCTTCGGGTTTTTGGGTGCCTTTGTTTTGTCCATCCTATTCCCAAACCTAGAAATAAATTTTCCCCACGAAGTGTCAAATGTGTATTTATGGGATATCCATATGGGACCAAAGGGTGGAGAGTTTATAATCTTGACACACATAAATTTTTCCATACGAGGGATATTTCTTTTGATGAAACTACTTTTCCGTTTGCAATTCCTACTCCCTCGTCTCTTCCTCAACCCACCCTCACCCCATCCCCCGTTGATTTTGTCGTCCCTCCACCCTCCGTCACCCCTGCCGACCCAAAACCCCAGGTTCCGGCAGTGTCTCCCGCCCCGACTGCCGTACCAGTCCCCACCCACCAGCCGGCAGTGTCACAGTCTCCGTCCCCGTCCTCTTCTTCGTCCAGTCCCGCCAGTTCCCCCATCTCTTCATCAGACGACGACAGCGCCGTGTCTTCTCCGGTGGAGACCACTTCTCCACCGCCTATACCTCCACCCCTTCCGCCTCGCACGCGTCGTCGTCCCTCTCATTTAAATGACTATGTCCTTCATTCCGCAAAGATCGTCACTCCGGATCCAGTCTCTTCCTCTCCGTCATCATCTGGTACTCGGTATCCTATCACTAACTTTGTTCATTATTCTAAGTTGCGTGACAGGTACAAAGGTTTTCTTGGAGCTATTGACGCCACGAGTGTTCCTCGCAACTTCCGTGAAGCAGTCCAATTTGCTTCGTGGAGGGAAGCTATGGCTACTGAATACTTGGCTCTGGAACGTAATCATACATGGGATGTGGTTGATCTTCCTCCTAATCGGCGTGCTCTTGGTTGTCAATGGGTGTATAGGACGAAATATCGGTCTGATGGTACTAAGGAGCGTGACAAAGCACGCCTTGTTGTTTTGGGCAATCATCAGGAGCTTGGAGTTGATTTTACTGACACTTTTGCCCCAGTGGCCAAATTAGCCACTGTTCGTGTGTTGTTATCTGTTGCAGTGGCTCGTGGGTGGCAGGTTGATCAGTTGGATGTTAATAATGCTTTCTTGCATGGTGATTTACGGGAGGAAGTCTACATGAAAGTCCCACCAGGTTACACTCACCTCTTTCCCGGGAAGGTTTGTCGTCTTCGTAAGTCTCTGTATGGCCTTCGTCAGTCTCCTCGTAACTGGTTCACCAAGCTTCGTATTGCTCTACGACGTTATGGTTTTCGTCAGGCTCATGCAGATCACACTCTTTTTGTTCTTCAGCGTGGTCCTGACATGTTGGTTGTTCTTGTTTATGTTGATGATATTTTAGTAGCAGGTAACAACAAGTCTTTGTGCACTTCGTTCAAGAAATATTTGGATAACTGTTTTCATCTCAAGGATCTTGGTCCGGTGTCCTATTTTTTGGGGATCGAATGTGCTCGTTCTCCCGATGGTATGGTCCTCAATCAGCGTAAATATGCCCTTGATATTATTGATGAGGCTAATCTCCTTGGGTGTAAGCCTGCCGACACACCCTTGCCCGTTAATCATAATCATGCTCGTTCCACTAGCGCTGAGATTCGGGATCCTCTTAAGTATCGTCGTCTTGTGGGCCGTCTGCTTTATCTCACTATCACTCGTCCTGATATATGTTATGCTGTTCACACTCTGTCTCAGTTTATGCAGGCTCCTCGTCTTGATCATTGGAATGCGGCTCTTCGTGTCCTTCGGTATTTAAAGGGACACCCCGGTCAGGGAATTTTATTGCGCAGTGATAGCAATCTCGCTCTCACCGCCTTTTCTGATTCTGATTGGGCTAGTTGTCCCCTCACACGGCGGTCTGTCACTGGTTATTTTATTCTCTTGGGTGGTTCTCCTGTTTCCTGGCGCACAAAGAAGCAGAAAACTGTTTCTCGCTCTTCTGCGGAGGCTGAGTATCGTGCTATGGCGCATGCGTGCGCTGAGATTCGTTGGTTGCGTGGGATCTTGGCCGCTTTGGATGTCCCGTGTGTTGCAACTCCTCGTCTATATTGTGATAACAAGTCTGCCTTGTTCATCGCGGCAAATCCAGTTTTTCATGAACGTTCGAAACACATTGATATTGATTGTCATATAGTCCGGGAGTGCCTTCAGCGTAATCATATTGTCACTGCATATGTCCCTACGCGTTTTCAGACAGCAGATATCTTCACAAAAGCCCTCTCCGGTCCTCTTTTTCATAGTTTATTGTCCAAGTTGGGCATTTATGATATTCATGCTCCAACTTGAGGGGGAGTGTTAGATTAGTGTATTTGTACATATTTGTTTATATTTGTATTGGGCCGTGTATATTATGGGCCCGTAGGTTATTTACTCTGTCATGTATATATATCTCCGGAGACTAATGGAAAACACAAGTTTGGAGTAAATCAGTTTCTACAATGTTAATGATGTCGCTTGATTTTAATAGACCTTGTGAAGGTGTGCTCCTGGATCGGAGTGACTCCGACTAACCCCACTCATATTAGTGTCGGTCCATCCCTGAAGGCACATAAAGTTATTCACTTTCCACACCTCACTAGCTTGAAATGTTGGCTCGTTCACATTTTTCTCCACAATAGGGGGGTTCTCCTTCAAGTACCTCACAAGGTTGAGAATGGTTAGCAAAAATAGTATAATCTACTGCCATATTTTAAAATCGACTCCTGTGAGCTTTGTGGATTTCTTGACTGAGTTCGTAGGCATTGTGATAGTAGGATTCTCGAGTGGTACGAATGCAAAGGCACCCATGTTTGGTCTGAAAGAGGGAATGATCAATGTAGCAAAAATCGTGTGTGGTCCTAAAGAGTTGAACGGAATAGCTAAAGCCATGTTACATTTGGGTGGGGTGACAGTTGCGGCTGTTGCACAGTTGGTCCTACAAAAGTGGTGAATGAAGTGGATCCTATAGTCATGCTTGGTACAACGATGGTGGTGATCATAGTTGACCCCACGGTCCAAAAGAAAAATAATCGGATGGTATGTTGGGTTAAAAATCTTACAACACACATGGAATCTTATATAAACTTAACGCTATCAACCTTAAAATGGTTATGACATAAGTTACCAGGGCAATATATATCGTTTTCCCCTCTTTTGAATATTTCCCTATGAAACGAATAAACTCTTTCAAACCAAAACTAAACTCAGGTGATGTACGCGGCATATCAATCCAAGTTCGATCCATCACATGAATTGGTAGGCAAAAAATGAAGAACGACAATGGGTTGGATACAAAACAATGCACAACATAATTAATACTCATTTCACATATATTCACATAGATATAACAAATGCAGGCAACACAGTATTTTATTTCTTATGATGTAACAAAAATCCAGAAGTATTTCTTCATTATACAAATGGCCCTTCTAATCCTTTTTTACTCCATCCTAACTCAAACTTGAAACGTCACCCTCACTAGTAAATGTATTGCATTTACTTTAATCTATCAAAATTTAGGCATCATTTCCCAATGGTTCTTTAAGTGCACGATGTAATGTAGTTACATATGCACTTAAAGAACACATTTCGGAAGGGTCAAACCAAAAAAATGATAGAACAAAAAAAGAAATACATTCAGTATCTAAGTGAGAAAAGCATTTCAAAACAGCTCCAAATTGGTCAATATATATTATTTCTACATAAAAGTATCTCAAATCATGTAGCATCCAACAAACAAATAATATACTCCGTACAATGTATATCCCGTTAGCATCAAACAAGTAAACAAAGGATAAATAAACAATATAGCATCACATATTCTATTAATACAAGAATATACAAATTAAATAATTTATAACATCACATATTCTATTAATACAAGAATATACAAAAAAATAAAATTATATTTAGGATTTAAGGAAAAAACACTAAAATAAACTATGATATAGCATCAAATATTCAACTAATTAAAAAATGTACAAATAAATAATAGTATAATTTAAGATTTAAAGTGAAGTATTGAAAAAAAATACCTAAGAATGGCGAATTGAAGGTGGTGGTGGCGGCGGGGGGACGGTGGCGCTGGAGAACATTGGAGATGGCGTCGGCGGTGGATGGTGACATTAGGTAGGATCTTAATGTGGAGGCTCAGTGCAAGTTGAAAATAGTAAAAAAAAAAAAAAGGAAAGGAAAGAGATATTACTCGAACCGTACAAGCTGCAGCACCCTCTTCTTCTCGGTGCTAGCGGCAAATTAAAGACAATTGACGTACGACAAGCTTTCTCTTGTTTGGCAAAGATGATGTCGATACCCTAAAAGAAGGTGGCTCAACATCCATTGAAACCCAGAACTCTACGATGTCGCCAGCACCACAGAATCATCTCCGATCCTCTAGTTCAAACAGGTGCCGCTTCTTAATACTCCCACGCACTGTCTCCCAATCATGTCAATTTACTTTTGATATTGCAAAGCGAAGCAATCTTTTTTTGTGGATTTTGTTCGTAGATTTGAAAATTTTGTTGTTTTGATCAAAAATCCAAAATTTTCCTCAATTTGCAATTCAATTACTCCCTCCGTCCCCCTAAGATGTTCTCATTTTGACTTTTGGTGGTTTTTAAGGAGAGTTGAAAAAAGGTGAAAATTTACCATAATACCCTTAATGAAAAATGGGTGGAGTGTATTAAATGAGGTGGGTGAGGTGTAATGAATAAAGTAAGTGAGGGTAGTTGTGGTATTTTAATTGTTAAAAAATGAAATGAGAAGATCTATTGTGGACAAAGAAAAAGGGCTATTGAGAAGATCTATGAGGGACGGAGGGAGTATTTTAGAAGATCACAATTTTTTTTTTGTAGATTTTGCTGGTAGAGTACAAATTATACCGTTAATTAAATATTAAAATAATAAAATATTATAAAAATGTATTATATAAAAGATATGATTGGAGTGAGTGTAAAAAAATGAATTGCTAAAACACTATTGGAAAGCTAAAAAGGCAAATAGAAGACCAAAAAATAGCTCTCCCCTTGGAGATGCTCTTAGAAGTTGGAACTCTCTGAAGAAACAATGGAGAGTGTCAGTACTAATCACACCTAAATTTCAACCACCTCATCTCCTAATCTATCCCTCATTGCCTCCCACTAGACTTGTACATGTACGTTGCACGGCCTAATTATAAATTATATAAGGAAAAATTACACAAAATAATCCCAACTTTACCTGGTCTTTCAAAAATAATCCTACCTTTCACTGTGATGCATAATAATCCCAACTTTACAGAAATTTGTCAGTTTTGGGTCGCCGTTAAGTTTCTAACGGTGGGTTAACGGAAATGCCCGTTTTAGGCAACAAAATGAAAGTTGGGATTATTTTTGAAAAATTTTCATTTTTTTAAAAATTTTTCATTTAAATTTTTTAAATTACTTTCTACCTCCATCATCATTTCTTTATCCTTTTTTAAAGATTAGTCTTAGTTTAAAAATAAAAAAATAGATATAAAAAATGAAAAAATGAGAAATGTAACTAAAATGATACACAAATAATAAAATAAATAAGGTAATCAATGGAAACTAACTTGAAATTGAATTGGTAAAAGTAAAATAAAAATATACGGGTGGTTCTAATATTTAACGCATTATACAAAATATTAACATATCACTTCTTATTTTTTAGAAAAAATTATCTACAATAATTTTAACTTTATCGGACGGCTTGTTCTTTTAAAAAATAAGTAGTACATTAAGACTCTGTATAGTGTGTAAAATGTTAAAATCCACCACTCCGTATATATTTATTTTATTTCTTACCAATTTCTGTTTAATTTCTATTGATTACATTATTTATTTGATTAATTTTGTATGGTTTAAGTTATTTTTCTCATTTTCATTATTTTTTATATCTATTTTTTTTCTAAGGTAAGAATAATCTTTAAAAAAGAAAAAGAAATGGAGGTTGAAAGTAATTCAAAAAATTTAAATAAAAATTTAAAAAAAATTAAAAAACAAAAATTCATCAAAAATAATCCCAACTTTCATTTTGTTGCCTAAAACGAGCATTTCCGTTAACCCTCCATTAGAAACTTAACGGCGACCCAAAACTGGCAAATTTCAGTAAAGTTGGGAGCATAACAGTGAAAGGTGGGATTATTTTTGAAAGACCGGATAAAGTTGGAATTATTTTAGGTAATTTTTCCATTATATAATTAGGGAAGACATTGATGAAAGAAAATGATAAAATTAAATTATAATAATAACATATAATCAAATATTAAAAAATTGCGAATACTATACATGTTCATCATGAAAGATCACTTCCATCGAATCTCCTCCTTTTGTCCAAGCTGGAAGAAAGTAGACATGAACGACTCGTAACAAAAGCATCCAAGTAGTTCGACTATTGTCAATCTTAACAAGCGCATTCCACATACTCTTTGAGTGTTTTGAGTCATTTTTCAAAAGTCGGCTGAATTCAGATAAGAGGTCTGAAATGTTTGGAGTAAAAGTAGTATATTAATTGGATAATCAATCTACCCATTAAATGTCTTGATTTAGTGAATCCATATATTTAATATTATTTGACATAAAGTATTCATGGAGCCACGTACCAATTTTGTTATGCAGGTGGTTCTAAAGCAATACACTACCGAGTTATTTATCTTGATTTGACATAGAGTTTATACCGAGCCACACACCAACATTACGATGCATGTAGTTCAATATCAATACACTACCCATTTATTTATTTTGATTTGACATAAAGTTTACATTGAATCACACACTAACTTTAATACGCACGTGGTTTTATAGCAATACAATACCCATTGAATTATTTTGATTTGACATAAAGTTTGCATCGAGCCAGGTACCAACATTACTATGCACGTGGTTCCATATCAATACACTACCCATTTATTTATTTTGATTTGACATAAAGTTTGCATCGAGTCATGCACCAAGTTTACTACGCACGTGGTTCCATAGTAATACACTACCAATTTATTTATTTTAATTTGACATAAAGTTTGCATCGAGCCATGCGCAGACATTACTACGCACACGGTTCCATATCAATACAGTACTTATTTATTTATTTTGATTTGACATAAAGTTTGCATTGAGTCATGCACCAATTTTACTATGCACGCGGTTCCATAGCAATACACTACCCTTTTGTTTATTTTTATTTGACATAAAGTTTGCATCGAGCCACGTACGACCATTACTACGCACGCGGTTCCATATCAATACAGTACCCATTTATTTATTTTGATTTGACATAAAGTCTGCATCGAGTCGATCATGCACCAACTTTACTACGCACGTGGTTCCATAGCAATAGACTACTCATTTATTTATTGTGATTTGACAAAAAGTTTGCATCGAGCCACGAAACAACATTACTACGCACACGCTTTCATATCAATACAATACCCATTTATTTATTTTGATTTGACATAAAGTTTGCATCGAGTCACGCACCAACATTACTACGCACGTGGTTCCATAACAATACACTATCGATTTATTTATTTTGATTTGACAAAAAAATTACATCGAGTCACGCACCAACTTTATAACGCACGTGGTTTCATATCAATACATTACCCATCAATTAGGCTCAATTTGGTAGGCCCAAACCCAGTTGGATATTCCATTAATTTAGGCGAGAACACTATTCAAAAAATCATCCTAGCTTTGTATATAGTTAGATTCTTCTTTTAATTCTTATTATTGTCTTGCATTACCACCAAACCTCGAAACCGTCATCCTAATAAATCCAACAATTACCGCAAGTTCCAGTCGATCATTATTGATGAATAAGCAATTCTCTCCTTTTACAAGATTAGAATCTCCGTTTTTTCTCTCTCAAATCACTCAATCTTAATCAATATGGAGTATCTCTTATCTCTCTCTCTCAAATCAAAGCCTATAGGAAAATATAGGAAGAGGAAAGAATACTTCAACAACTCATCCCAGGGCCGGTCTTGAGGATTCATCAGCCTGGGCCGAAACAAAAAAAAAGGCCCTAAAAATCTTTTATTTAATGATCTAAAAAATTCACATATGTAAACTAATTATATCTAAATAATAAATAACACAATATTATTAAAAGAAAAAAATAAATGACAAAATTAAAGTGTTATAATTACATACCGTAAAAGCTAGCCGAGGATTCGAGAAGTTCTCCTTGCATTCTTGAGAGCAAATTGGTTGATCACATCTTCACAGTCTATGCTCTCTAAGATTTCATTCTCAATAGCTATTACCGCCAATCCACTAAGTCTATCTTGGGACATTGTAGACCGTAAGTAAGATTTCAAGAGCTTCAATTTGGAAAAACTTCTCTCTGCAGATGCCACCGTTACTGGAACAGTCAACAAAATTCTATATGCAATGCAAGCATTCTGGTAACAACCAAGTTCTTTTAAATGCTTCAAAACATCTATGGGATTGCTAAATTCACTTGTTTGCAATGTGTTGAATGATTTCAACTCCATGTAAAGCTCTTCGGCATCAATATCCGATCTTTCTTCAAACTTGAGTGCATTTTCAAGTTGATGGCAAAACAACTTAAGCTCTTTTTCTTCAATTCCATTCAACTTATGTGGAAACAAAAACCCAAATAATCTCTCATAGTCTTTGAATTGTTCAAATCTCATCTCAAGAGAAGATATGGCTTTATCCACAACATAAGAGAAGAAATTGACCCTGAAATTCTCTTCATTTGTAAATGAAACTTCTTCACTACTTGAACTCTCATCAACTCTTTTTTTCCTTCGAATCAAACGCTTTTCTGGAAATATCGGAGGTATGTCCATTTTAGCAGCTATTTCCTTTGCTTCATCAATTGCTTTTGAATAACCAGTTTCTCTATAACCCTTGAAGTAGTCAATCAATCCATTTATCTCTTTAATAGATATATCAAGATGCATATCCTTTGATTGTAACTTCTTGCTCACTATATTTACCTGGTTTAATATTTGATACCAAAAACTCAAATTCACTAAGGTTTTCTGCTAGTGACTTTGCTGTGTGAACAATTGTATTATCACTATCTTTTTCTTCAACTTCAAGCAAAGCTTCTCGTACATAGGCAATTTGCATTCTAATTGCCTTAATACTCTCAACACGGCTTTCCCAACGAGTTTGAGATAATGGCTTAAGACTCCAACCTTTAACATTATCTTTCAAAATTTGCCACCGATTAATTGAATGTGCAAAGATAGTATAAATTTTTTGGATGGCTCCAAAAAAATTCTTCCCTTTAACACAACTCTGAGCCATATCACATAATGTAAGATTAAGAGAATGACAACCACAAGGAGTGTAAAATGCTCTAGGATTGACATCCAAAAATCTTTTTTGAACTCCTTGATGTTTTCCTTTCATATTTGCCCCATTATCATAACCTTGACCACGAATATCATCAATTTCAAGATCAAGAGACTTTAACTCCTCAATTGTGACATCAAATAATCCTTTTTCTGTGGTATCATTAACATTCAAGAAGCCTAAAAAAGACTCTTCCACAGTAATAGAATTACCTGAGAAGTTTAAATACCTCACTATCATACTCATCTGCTCTTGGTGACTTGTATCAGGGGTACAATCAAGTATGATTGAGTAGTACTTGGCTTCATTTATCTTCTTGATGATCTCCTTCTTAGTCTCTTGGGCTAAATCAAGTATGAGTTCATTCTGGATCTTGTGCCCGAGATAATGCACATGAAGCTCATCATTTGTGATTCGGCGCATATGCTCTCGAATAACTGGATCAAACTCTTGTAACATCTCAATGAGACCCAAGAAATTTCCATTACCTGTTAAAAGTAAACATAATTAAGAAACATTACACTTTATGAAAGTGGAACATTAAAAAGTAAAACATTTTTAACTCCTTACCTTTTTGATACAATCTTTCTTTTGAGCCACGGAATGCTAAATTATGTTTAGCCAAAAACTTCACTATTGCTATGATTCTGAAAATGACTTGTTTCCAGTAATCTCTTTCTTTCTTGAATTGCTCGTGCTGAACTTTATCAATTGTTTCATTTATCTTCAATCTTTTACGCATATCAAGCCATCTATTCACATTAGAGAGATGATCCATTGAAAGTTCGTGTTCTTTGACTCTTCTATGAGCATGGTGCCAATCTGCATAACCTTCACCATCCAATTTTCCTTTCGGAATTCCTGTTCTAAACAGTTTAGAGCAGAAACAAAATATCTTGTCTACTTCTTTCGAATATACAAGCCATTCTCTATCACACTTCTCCATATTTGGTAAAGTTTTTGTATATAATGCTGCATAAAAGCGTCTACCATTTTGTTCATCTTTGTCGTATGGGCCATAGTGAATACTATGATCTCTTTTTGGACCTTTCTCCACTAAAAGTTTAATCTCTTCAGAATTAAGTCCTTCCCATCTTCTTGGATCAAATATATCAACAACAGTATGCACTACACTAACCATAGGCTCAAGATGTTCTTCTGCCTCTTCTAAATTTTCTTTCTCTTCTTCTAAATGTTCATCGTCTTCGACATGTTCTTGCTCTATTTGTAGATGCTCTTGCTCTTCCATCTCTTTTACTTCTTCTACTTCTTCGTCTTCAACAACAGGTTTCATAAACTTATATAGAGCTCCGGCTTGAGATTTTCTCATTTTCTTCATCTCGTTTTCTCTTTTTTCTTTTTTGACTACCGGATAATTGTTTAGGAGCCATAGCTATTGAATTATTTCTGAAATAAAATCCAAAATCATAAATTCTACTAAGTAAAATCAAGAATAAAAAACTGAAAAAAACAAGCAAACAAACAAATAAATAAATATATCATTAATTAATATCAATTCGTCAATTTGTCCTTTTTAAATTGTTTTTTTATATTTCAGTTTAATTTTTTTATAAATCATAAATTCATATCAATTCAACAATTTTTCAGTTTTTAATTTTTTTTTCAGTTTTCAATTTTTTTTAATATAAATATATAATTATCATAAATAACAAATTCAAAACAATTCATCCAAATCAAATAAATAACATATATATAGAACCATTCATTCAATCTATCTCAAAGAATGAAATTAGAAAAGATTTCAAATTTAAAACTAATAACTAACCCTAGATTTTAAATCTAAATAATGAAACAATGAAAGAAAATTTAAGATTTAAGAAATAAAAATTACAAAATTGGAAAGGGAAAGCTATGAATAATTACCTGGAGGCGGCGACTCAATCGGCGGTGGCTGGTTTGTCACTTGACTCACTTCGTGTCTTCGTGAATGCGATCGGGCAGAATGGGGCAGGCAATTTCTTCCGTGTTCCGTAATCCGTAGTTCCGTTCCCTTCTTTTTTTGGTCTAAGACTATTGGGCCTGGGCTCATACATACATACATACATACATACATACATACATACATACATACATATGCATATATATATATATATATATATATATATATATATATATATATATATATATATATATATATATATATATATATATATATATATATATATATATATATATATATATATATTACTAAAAAAAATTTGTGCCCCAAATTTATTGGGCCCGGCCCGACTGGCCACCTTGTCCCCTATATGGGCCGGCCCTGACTCATCCCTCCAAGCTTCCTCCTGCTTCAGCTAGAGCCAGCTCGAGGAGGATAGTAGACAGTAAAATTAAGTATTCCTATTTATGCTAAATGTATTTTAGTTAATTTTCATACTCTATTTCTAGTTTTGTTAGAAGTCTCTCATATTTATAATTTACCATGTGTTTCATTGTATAGTGAGCAATATTAATATAATATTTCAATATTCCAATAGTTTGTACACCCCCACTTGTAAGAAAACTATGAAATTATAAGTAGAATCTCTTATTACTCTAAGGGCTCTTATTACTCTAAGGGGGGTGTATTCAATCAGGATTCTGAATGATTTTTCTGGATTCTGAAAATCTGTAGGTATTCAATTTAGATTTTAAAAAGTCATTTAAAATCTGGGTGTATTCAACTCAGATTTTAAAAAGTCTTTTAAAATCTGAATGTATTCAATTCAGATTTTAAATTATCTTTCTAAATTTAATGGTATTTAAAAATTAATAGACTTTAAAAGATTTTTATAAGTTATGGATTTTGATGGATTTTGGGGTGTTAGGTATAAATTAAAATCCAAGTTCAAATCTCACAAAAAATGTAGAGATTTTACTGACTCCACAACTGGCCTTTCGTGGCCTTTCATCTACTTCGTCTTCTCCTTCCGACTTTGTTCACGGATTCTTCTTCTTCTTCTATGGACTTTTGGACAAAGCAATAACTTAGATCTAGATTGCAGAGGGAGGGGTGTTTCGCCGATTGACCGTGACAGACCAGGCGCCGGTTGACCGTGACGGACCAGGCACCGGTTGCTGTGTGTGCGGCTATCTTTGGATGTTGACGGTGCTGCCAGGGAGGAGAGATGCGGCGCCGAATTGGCTGTGTGTATATTGTCCGATGCGGCGTCGGTTGTTACTGCCTTTGTCGGTTCTCAGAGGTTGACGCGGAGAGATGATAGAGTGCTGGTCTGGAAGTTGTTGGCCGCCGAGTGGGAATCGTAACTGACCTAAGGGATGACCTAAGGGAGTGTAGAATGGAGATCAAAATTTCCAAAGAAATCCATGGAATCTATAAAATCAATAAAAAAAAAGTATGACAAACTCTACATGGTCTATGGAATTTCTAAATTCGCTAACTTTTTAGAGTCTGAAAAAATCCAATACAATCTCAATTGAATACACTAGGGTAAATGTGAAATTCTTGTCGCTTGTGGTTTAATTTGTTAAATTTTTGACGTAATCTTAAAGTGTCTAAGTTTTATTACTCCCTCTGTCCCGAAAAACCTTTCTCCTTTCTTTTTTCATCCGTCCCAAAAAACACTTCTCATTTCTATTAAAAAGTGACTTTTACCCCTTACTTTTTTATACCCCGACCTATCACATCATACCTTTTTACTAATAATCTATTCATCAAATCATACTTTTACCCATCACATCAAATGACATTTTTGGAAATTCAATACCAAAATACACTCCCTTAAATCCCTCTTCAAAATCAAAACTCCCATGTTTTCTGGGACGGGGGGAGTATTTTTTTCTATATACCAATATTTAAATAAAATAAATTGAAAAAATTTAACATTTTACTTCGTTTTGTACAATGTGAAATTCTTCTTGGAACGGGAAGAGTATCAATTAACATTGCAATAATAAGAAGAAAAAAAAGTCGGTACATGCCCTAATTAATAGACAACCCTATCGACAAATAAAGTTGAGTTGGTGCATGGATGCATGTACTCCCTTCGTCCGCAAATAAACTTTATATTGCGCGTTACGATGTTTGACTGAAGTTATTTTCAAATCATTTTATATGAAAAATGGTGTAGAATTGAAAAATAAAATTACATTTTAAAAAACTATATCAAAAGATCTACAAAACTAGAGGTGACATGACTATATTATTTTATCAAATAGGCGACGAAAATAGACCAACAAAGTGAATAAAGTTTGACCATATGAATAGTGAATGTAAAGTTTATTTGTGGACGGAGGGAGTATGTATGTGTATATATGATGATGATTGCATGATGGGTAAGGTGTGTGGCACATTCATTTTGGTTTCCTAGGAGGGGAACTTTTTGATGGTGGACAACAAATGTGTGGATTGTTACATTACTTACATACATACATACCCACGAAGTAGAGTGAGTATTAATGACTAATATATTAAAGATGTTTGGCATCAAATCAAAATAATGCAAAATGCTAGCTCCACTCTGCAATATTATTATATTTTCACCATGCATGTATATAGCGTAGGTGTGAAGAAGATTCCATGTACCTGTCCGGGTGAGTGAGCTAGCATGCATGATATGCATTCCGTACGTGCAGTCATGGGTTAGCTGCAGTGATACTTAAAATGATGTCTAAAAATTAAATTTACATTTCTTTATAGCTTTACTTTCTTATTCAAGAAAGAAATATGTTGTTCACCCAGCGTGAAACAAATCTTAATCACATATTTTTCGCTTTTTCAATAGATGATTGACATATATACAGACGATAAGCATCTGTGTTTTCTGAAAATTATAACCGTCTGCGTATGTAAGTCATCCGTGGGGGCATTCGTGGTGGAGTTTTAGCATTTTTGTTCTAAGTTTTCATATATGTAAATTTGAACTTCAATATTACTACCTTCGTTCGAGTGTATTTGTCCAGTTTGACTTTTTCGAATCAAATTGGACAAACTTTGAATTCCAATTACTCTCAATTTATATTGCATATTAGCATAATAAAATACAATTTTAAAAGTTCTCAATACGATAAATCCAATAAATTCATTTAATTTTTATGTTAAAATACATTACGGTTTTTATTTAATTAAAGTTCAAAGTTTGTCCAGTTTGACTCGAAAAAGTCAAACTGGACAAATACTCTGGGACGGAGGGAGTATTTGAAAACGGAGATGAGGATGTAAATTTACATTTCTTTACTTTCTTCTTGAAGAAACAAATATGTGGTTCAATTTCCTCTCTTTCAAATAAATTTAATAACAAAGGTAAATTTAAAGCTTAAACTCTACGATTCTTTCAACTTAAATGTGGTTCTATCTCTTTCAAATAAATTTTGAAAAACGGAGTAAATTTAAAGTTTAAACTCTATGACTCTATTAATTTTCACATGTAAATTTAAAGTATAAGCCCTATGATTCTTTCAAATTAAAAATGGAGGTGAGGACATATTGTATGTGAACTTAGAGCATTGGAAATACGTATGAAGCCCCGTGGCTTTAAACCGGGGCATCAAACTTTCTCTCTCTGCCACGTCAGCTTTAACTTACATAAAAAATTTACTGGAAATGGGTTTGAATCCCCGGGGCTTCAAAGTGGGGCTTCAAACCTTCATTTTATTACATTTTTAAATATACATCTTCTAAATTTAAATTCATAAATTTAAATTAATTTATTATTTAAATTAATCGCAATGAGAATAGTGTATGAAAAAAATTACATTTATTAAAAAATATTACATTCATAAAAAAAATACATTCATTAAAAAAGTTATATTCATTAAAAAAATGACATTAATAAAAAAATTACATTCATTAAAAAATATTACATAAAAAAACAACAATACAAAGAAATCACTAATTATTCGAGCGACTAAAGATATGTTCGATCAAATCCGCCGTTAGTGCATTGTGAATCTCTCGGCGGTTTCTTCGTTTCTTTTCTTCGGTGATTTCTTCGTACACAGGCACCTCCTCGTCCGGGTTGTATTGACAAATCGCAGTCCCGTTATCCTCTATAATCATATTATGAAGAATAATACATGCGTACATGATATTCCTCATTTTTGTTTGAGAATAACATTTCGACGGACGATCTAGAATGTGCCATTTGCTCTTCAAGACCCCAAAGGCTCGTTCAATATCTTTTCTCGCCGCCTCTTGAGCTTTTTTGTAGGTCTGGCGTTTAAGACCCATTGGTTCGGAGAGGGATTTGACAATCGTGGAATAATCTGGATATATTCCATCGGCCAAATAATATTCACGCTTGTAAAGCGTCCCTCTAAGCTCAAAAGAGGAGTCCGGAGCGGTCTCATTAACCCAATCGTTAAAAATAGGCGATTGATCGAGAACGTTGATGTCGTTGTTCGAGCCCGCGACACCGAAGAAAGCATGCCAAATACACAAGTCATTCGAAGCAACAGCTTCGAGCATGATGGTAGGCTTGGGATGATCTCCCCGGGAGAATTGACCGTGCCACGCAGTGGGACAATTTTTCCATTCCCAATGCGTGCAATCATCACTCCCAAGCATGCCGACAAAGCCGTGTTTAGCGGCATGCCTTGCCTGCAACTGCTGGATGTCGCTCGTTGTAGGCTTGCGTAAATATCTTTTATGATAAATTTGAATAATAGCTTTTGAAAATTTATAAACACAGGACCTGATGCTCCGATCCGACATCTTCAAGTATTCGTCGAACATATCAAATGTCGTCCCGTACGCCAACTGACGGAGCGCGGCAGTGCACTTCTGGACGCTACTAAACCCGCATCGGCCTCTCGCATCAAACCGTTGGGTGAACCAAGGAATCTCGTGTTCAACATCGGCGAGTATGCGTAAAAAGAGAGGACAACTCATCCGAAAACGATTACTAAAATCCTTCGGTGTATAAACACACGGATTATTAAAGTAGTCGTTTAGAAGTGAATTGTGGGCGGCCGCTCGATCCCGGTTTAAACGTTGTCGTCGGGAGGATTCGGCTTCTTCTTCTTGGCCTTCTTCTCACCATTGAATACAATTCGTGGCGAAACAACGAAAAAAGAGAGCTCTTTTTTTCATCGTCGGATGAAGATGAACCCATTTTTAAAATATATTTTATAAATATTTATAATAAATAATAAATATTTTAGAGAGAATATAGAGAGAGATGTGTGAGAGAGTGATTTTTTAGGGGAATTTATAGGTTTTTTTTTTAAAATTTGATATTTTTTTAATTTGGGAGGAGGGGAAATGGCTATATAGCCGTTGGGTTGAGGTAACGGCTAAATGGAGGGGATGCTGCGCGTCAAACGAATGACGAAGACCCCATCACGCCCGTATCCACCGAGGGGGGGCGGTGTTTAACACCCCCCGACACTAAAACAGCGTATCACGCCGGTGGGCGTGAGGGGTAGTGTCAGTCAAGGCAGCCCATATAATGAGGAGGTCCCCATCAAGTAGGCCTTTCCCCAACGGCCCAACCATTATTAACTCTAAAAGGATACTTCCTCCGCCCAATTTGATTACAAATTGTGAGTTACAGAGTAAAATTTTCTACTTTTTAAAATTATTTTATTTATAAATTGGTACATTAATAAGATATAAAAATTACATATTAAAAAACTACGTCAAAAGTTCTACAAAACAAGAGGTGACAAGAATATTTTATTTTATCAAATACTTAATGAAATCGCGTAAACAAACAAAAGTTATCAAGAGGAGACAAAAAAAATTGTAATCTATTTAGGGACGGAGGGAATAGGATATATATACCCTACACTTATCCGACACAGCCACCCTTGTCATTTTCCGTTTTTGTGCTCCCCTTTGTAGAAAGTGTTAGAGCAATTCTAGTAGTTGGGCGCTGCACAAATGAGAAGCCGAGAAGGGTTATAAACTTCTAAATATTTTTTATTCTTTTTCCTCAGATTCTTTGAACCAAACATAGTGTAAAGGAATCCGTGATCCGAACCCAAAACTGAATTTAATGTGAAATTAGATCCAAAGAAATATGATGTCAGATAATTGAAGGAAAAACACACATCTTCGGTACGCGCCGCAGTAGACTTCACACTTGGTGGGTTTGTTCATGGTACATTTTTGTTATTAAGCAACCTCAAGGCTGTGTTGCTTCCAACAGCTTCCCATAAACTTGCCTAGCAGTCAAATCCTCTACCTGGTTCAGTGAATGAAGCTGTTTGTTAGCATGGTAACAAAAAAGAAAATAGGGATTACGCATTTTGGCCCTGTGCTCATTCACAAATTCCGAAAGACACCATGATGGCACAAGGGATTGGGTTTCACGAGGAATTGCAAATCCGGTAAGCAACGAGACAAAGGTATAATGAAGGGAAAGAAAAACATTCTCCAATAGTTCTACACTTCTACCAGTGGGAAAAGTTAACACCTGACTTCACATGGGCCTCAAAAATGGAATGACAACCGAAGGAATCGAAAATCCATATATTTTTTCTTCATGCTCATATGTAATGTATAATTCGTGTAAACATTATTCAGATGCTCAACTAACTCTACGTGGCTTGGTGCATCAGGAATTTGAAACATATTTGTAACATACCACAAGAAGCTTAGATTTGCTATTCCAACCTCTTCGGAGAGTCATTTGGGATAGTTTAAGACCCAAGACCTGTACCAAAACAGAGGAAGCCGCAGAGAAGGTTAGCTACGTAACCCATTTCATATCTTTTACTAGCCTCGCTCCAAAAAAAGAGTCGTGCTTAATCTAGATGCAACTTTTAAAATTTTAAAATTTTTAGAGGGGTAAAACAATCAGAACGAATAAACTCTAGCTATGATTTCAATGCTATTTGTTGGTTTAGCTAAATATAACACATGTAACTTGTTTGAGGCAGTTTTTTTACTCCTCCGTCCCAAAATGGATTACACTCTTTACTAATCCATCACAATAAGTTTGGTTTACTTATTTGTTTTCATTGATTATTTGATAAAATAAAAAATTCTTTTTTTTAAATAAATATGCAATGCAAGTTTGATTTTTTATTTATATACCAATTTAAAAAGATTTCAAAAAACAGAGTTTTGCCTCATAACTCCCTCCGTGTAATTCATTTAGTGACGGAGAGAGTATTTGGGGAAATTTCAGTATTCAAAGAGTTCTTTTTCTGGGACAGAGGGAGTATATAATCCAGCAACAGCAACAATTAAATATACCCTGCCCATAAATTCTAGAAGTTCATTGTTAGCTTCCCCACGAGCAGCAGGTGCCGTGACAGTGACCCTAACATCATCAGCATTTACTCCTGAAACAACACATAAATACAGATCAATTTCTTTCTAACAGATGTATTGATTAGTTTTGTTAGAAAATTTGGATAAAACAGCCAATCTCATAAAAGCACACACACACAAAACCACAATGCCCCCCTCCAAATCTTTAACCATTGTCATCCCAAAATGCCATATTGCTCCGAATTGATGTTCTAGGAGGAAAATAGCTTATCATTCTTCTAAAACCCACCTCCACTTCTTAAAAAAGACAGCCATTGTTTAATTACATTATCTATTTGTCAGTCTTCATTTTGATCACTCATCTGTCTTTCCTCAAATCTGCAGGTACATCCTCCTCTCCACTAGACTTCACTAAGGTAATACTTCATAATTCAAATGTGCATATTTAAAACGTCAAACAAGACTTTACAACCCTCATTGTATCAAGAACTTGATTGACCCCATTTTTCTTTGTAAATTTGCACTGATATAGTGTTGCTTCAAGAATATTTTCACCATATTATTGGATATAAGAAGCCACTGCATCAATATTAAAGCATGTAAATAAACACCAGCTTCTTCAGTGGTTGTTTGGTTAAAAGTCTACAGTTATTAAGGAGGATTGATCCTCTAATCGCTCATATTGTCAAATCCAATGAACTAAATACCACAGAGCGATAATAATCTACTTTGGGATTCTTTCCTAACTTCGCCACATCTAACCCATAGCTAGTATGGAATTACACCCTCCGTCTCACACTCACTATCTTTGGGATGTGAGGAAGCAGCAAGCATATTAAGGAAAATTGGAATCGATATGTTAACTGTTAAGTATGGATACAGTAAGGATGATTTTGAACCACACAAATATTGCCTACAGGGAATGGGAAATAGATAGTGGGACGAACGGAAATGGTAAAAAACTAAAAAGGACAAAGACACTGGGACAGAGGGAGTATAAACATTTAGAGTTGTGTACTAACAGGGAAAAAATTTCAAGAAAATGGAAAGCATGCTTACTTTTAATGTTTTCTAAATTCAGAGAGAAAAAAAGAAAAAACAGAGAATATGTTTACTTTTTCTATTTTCCAAATTCAGGTAACAGAAATATGTTCTCCAAGTTTTTAGATTTTTAACTTCAGAAACCTAAAAAATGAATTTTTAATGTTGTCCAAAATAGAAACAATTTTCCAATGAATAATAATAACAACAATACTAAGAATAATACTCTCTAATACGAAGTACTAGATTTCAGGGGCAAAATGAAAGAAAAAAAGAATTATGTTTGTGCATGTAACACAAATCTTGCGCAACTTAACAATTTTAAATGCAATAACATCAACGGGCAGTGAAAGACACTAGACAAACGAACTGCAAAGATAAAAGCAAATGCAGATATACTTGTAATTGCTGAACGTTGTGCACGGTCCTCCACTTCTATTGCCACTTGAACAAGACCCCCTTCTAACTGTGATATGCAGGGTGGCACAGGGGCATCCTACAGGTTTGACCAAATATCCTGAGTTATAGGCCTCAACATACTTCTTTATCATTAAGAGCAGCTAAAGAAGTGAAGCACAAATGCAGGCAAAATTCCATACTTTTTGTCCTAAAAGTGGGATTTGCACCAAGAGGATTAAACATATGTGCAGAATGAAGTACACAATGAGCAATAGATACACACTAGGGGTGCTCCACAAAAAGAGGGAAAACACACACACACACACACCATTGGAAATATAGCCATTGCTTTCTTACTTTCAAATCCAAATAACCCATGGGTTAAATATTTCATAAACCACATTGTACCAGGAGGCACAGTCAAGATTTATTGAATTCCAAAAAAATCCTAAAACATCCACATAAATTCCATGTGTGCATATTAAAATTAGCATTTCAAGAATTAACAGTTACATGGTCATTTATTTTAAAAAAATGTCTGAATTTTTTAAAATAGTCTACCTTACCATCAAAGTACAATGTAAGATTGCATTTGTATTATCTCCTAAGTTTAAGGTGTTAGTCACTAAAACTACCATAGAAATGATTTGACAAATGAAAACAAAACCATATGGCATTTTCAACTTCATGTGCTGTTATGATGATTTTACTTTTTATGCAAATAAACACAAATCAGTTGCCAAAGATAATGAAAACCACCCATAAATATTACCACATTATACCAAAGAAATGATACATTGTAACGAAAATTTGTACTTGGTAATGATAAGCTTTAATCATTTATGCCCTTCAGCATTAAAATCAAACATGTAATTGTCAATAATAAACCTAAACATTTGAAGCGTAAATAGTAGGTCTCATGGCTTTCAGTGGACAGATAATGGGACTATGGAATGTTTGAGATCACTTTTGCAAAAGCACTAAGCAGGTTTGAACTTGCTTTTGACTTATAATACTGAACTTAAAGTAGAAAATAAGGTAGCAGGTAGATACTTGTTTTGGCTTATGGAGTTTAAACTGCTTAAACTAAACAATAAACATAAATATAAGATTGTTTACCAAACACCAAAAATGTAAAAGCAACTTAAAATAAACTGCTTAAACTAAAGACTAACCATAAATATTAGATACTGTAAAGAATAAGCAACTCATTACATGTGGATTTGTTTCAGCAGCAATAGTACTAAGTGCACCATCGACTACATAGATAAAGGAGGCTGACTCCATATCGGATTCTGCACGATAGCATACAAAGAGGCCACACCCCTTACAATTCATGCGGAACTGCTTCTCCAATTTCCCTTCACCACTGTAAAACAGAACCACCAACAAGTTTTAGCTAGGCAAAAAAATTGCATTAACAAATGAGCAAGGCAAAAAGGTTCCTCAAGGTATCATATATCACATAATGTAAATGCACTACCACCTATCAGTAGCAAATAACCATCAAACATTTAACTAACATTCCTACATACTTTCCCTGTCCATTAAGAGGTTTAGAGTTTGACTTCACAAAGTTAAAGGAAAGTGTTGAAAAGTAAAAATTATATTGTTAAAACTTGTTTAGAATAGAGAGAAATGTTATGACTGATGACCCACATACTCCTTCCCTAAAAAGGTAATGGGATAAGTATTTAGTTTATTTTGGGAGTGACAATTACAGAAAGTGTACACACCATTGTGGGACAGAGGGAGAATTTCTCAACAGAAAGATAAAGGTATTAAATATGATAGCACCACATTAACATGTTGTCAATCCATATGGCCTCATGGGGTTGAGACACATGAAAAGACATAACTACATAAGTAAGAGGTAGCATGAGTGATGAGTTATTATAATAATTACAAAATTATCATATTTCCGACCCTGGTATACATCATTTCCCCTCTTTTTAGTAGAAAAAAAGCTATAAAATCAAAACGTGGAATTTAAATTTAAGAGAGAGAAACAAACGAAAGGTACCTGGTAAGTACCAAAAAATCAGCATGAGAACCTGGTGCTCAAATGAAGAGCTACCTCTATTTTTTGAGATTGGGTTTCAAACAGGCCATATTATTCAAGTACGCATAAAATTAATGCTTGACTCTAAAAATAGAAGTTTCCAAACTTTCAAAAGTTGCTACGTTTCTAGATTTCCAAATGGTGAAAAAAATGACCAAGGGTATAGAACTATACAGACTAGATCTTTTTTGGAATTCTTTCATGCAAACTTTGTCATACCAATATTCATCTTGCATGGTCATTGATGTCTCACCCAAGACGACCAATTAATACAAAACGAAACATTAGTCGAAGATCATAGATGATCAACCAAACTACCATGAAGCAATAGATGACATACAGCCTTTAAGAACCCTTATTAGGCCATTGTTTTGCAAAGAACTATGATGCATGTGTGTGTTATAAACTTATAAAAAATTTGGTACCATATAAGTGCCTACCAGGCATATAAAATAAACAGCTGATTACCGCTTCAGGAGAACTTTTCCCGCCTCATCAACACTCAATCTAGCAAGATACTTCTTCTTGTCAAGCACATAAGCATCGTCAGTTTTCCTTTTGGGCATTTTCTGCAATTGGTTATCTACAAGCACTTTTTAGCATGTAGAGACACAATAGCAATCTAACAAGAACTCCTTAGAGAAGAGATGAGTATCTAGTTAGATTATTACTATTCTCAATAATTTCAAACCAGGTTTGGATGATTCTTTTTCTTCAATCTACATTGTGACAGTTTGAGACTATGCGAATAAATTCTCATTACAAACAGTTGAGGATATGCAAGAAATCCTGGTAAAGACGGTTGGAGACATCCGTATTCAAATATCTGAAAGCAGTTGAAGACGTCCATTGTCAAATCTTCATTAGTAGGTTGGAGATAGCCATTGGAAATCTCTAGGTTGAAGATAGCCTCTCATCCAGTATTTCTTTTTTTCTTTTTTTCTTTTTTTTGCGGATATGTACCTATACCTTGCTTATTCAGTGAAGAGTGAAGACACTTTCTCCTTTATATCTCTGTTTCCTTTTGCTACTACACTTACAGTTGTCTGCAACAATAGCGTTTGAGCTTTTCTACAGAAACAAGCCTCCTCATTATAGGCGTCCTATTGCCCACCCACTAAGCTTTCGAAATCAAAACTACCAGTAGCTATCACTTCTCTTTCTTGTAATTATAGCACTTCTCCACAATCATTCTGGTGCAGGGAAGGAGAAATGTAAAGCTTGCGAGCCATGTTATTCCTCCTTCACAGAAACCATAATAGAATCCACTTAAGCACCATACTGGAATGATTTCTCTCCGGAGGTTTTTCCTTGCCCGCTCATGTAAATTATATGCCTATAACTGTTTCTCAATTTCCTTTTTGCCTCATTCTGATGATATGAAAACGAACACTTGTATGGGCTAACTACCCACGTCAATTCAAAACATACCTTACCTTTCAATAAACCAATAGAGAATCACCAAACCAGCAATGAACTTATTATTCTGATAATGCATGTGTAATCGAAGGCTAATTAACTCCAAACATGCTAAACAACTAATAGATTAGGGAATCTAGGGACCATATTGAAGCATCTAAGGAAACAAATTGATGAATGTAAGAAGTGCAGGCACAGTTAGAGTTCATACTGCAATGAGAATCGCAGAATCCAACTGGAAATCGGAGAAGATATAGCAAAAAAAGGAAAGGGGGGAAAAGAAAAAGAGAGGAGGGTCGGTCGCACCAGTGATGAGGACATGGCAACTGCAGTGCTTGCAGTAATAGACGAAGAGATCGGAGTCGGGCGCCTCTGGAGCGGCGTCTTCGCTGGAATACGTGTGGGTCGTCCTCTTCGGCATCTTCTCTCCTCCTCAACACCAATGTCGCCTCGGCTCTTATCGGATGGATACTCCTCTAGTCAAGTTTGAGAGCTACCATAATTCATAAACGTTCTCTTTCAGCTTCTTTTTTCTTTTTTGTTTTTTATTTATTACTCCCTGCCTTTTAAAATTTTTCTTCTAGATTATTTTTGTCAACTTATTTAAATTTTGATAACAAATTATCAAAAACACATTAAATTATTGTACAAATTCATTTTGAAGAGTGATGCTGTTGGATTTGTGAAGGAGAAAAATATGTGAAGAAGATGATGAATAGTATATATTGTGTAGAGGGGTATAAATAAGGGGATTTAGGGTTAGCGTTTGAGCCCATATACAAACTAATTGGTCGGCCCAACAGACCGGGCCGCCCCTTAATAAGTAATTAATGTACGACTAAAGGGCTGGTCCAACAGACTGGACCGCCTTGACTAACATTATACAAAAACCGGATACCCCATGTCCAGGATATCCATAATGAGTCCCCCACTTTCCGAGTCGAGAGGAACTCGAGGCGAAGTGGAAGTAGAACAATAATCCACCACAGAAGGACATTGTCTTCCTTGCTGTCTGGAGTGCACCACCAACTCGCTGTCCCGAGCGCGGTGAAGTAAAGCAAACATCGCCACAAGTCTGAGATGTAATGTCAACTCGCTGTCCGGAGCGGCAAGGGGAAAGAAGTAGTAGCAATCAGCACGAAGTGCACTGCCGACTCGCTGTCCGGAGTGGCAAAGTAAGAAACTGCACCCATGAGTAAGTGGTGCACCGCCGACTTGTTGTCCGGAGTGGCAAAGTGGAAAAGTCTGCACCAATTTGCTTATTGTCTTGAAAGGATCTGCTCTCGCGCAAAGGGCATCATCGGTTCGATGTCCAACACACAACGATCACCATAAGAGTGGGAGAGTGAATCATCATCTGTAGTCCATTTGTCGTCTTCAAGGATCCTCTCACAACCCCGTCAATGTGTGACTCACTCTATGGGGGATGCCTTATTAAAAACTTGACGGGGAAAAAAACTCATGAGGATGGAAGAAAAAATCATCGGTCTAGAAAAGAGTACATCTCGTCCCACAAGGTGAATCAAGAAAAACGTTATAAGGGTGTGAGGTCTCCGAGTAAAGGAATTGGGTCAATCTCAGAAGAGGCGATTTCCATGTCCCCCGGACTCGTTGTCCGGAGTCAAGGACTATTCGTCATAGTGTATTGCCAATGAGTGCATGCCGGCACGAACTACTATAGTGCAATGTTATGTCGAGATGTTGATTTGCCAAGCTCTCACTGTGTGCGATGTAACAATCACGAGCCAAGTACCCTGAGTCCCCCACTCATTAAGCCGAGGAAGAATTCGAGGTGAAAGGGAGTAGTGCCCATGCTCGGATCCAGTGGGAGTCTTGGGTCTCCTCGCTCTGTTACGACTTCTCTTCATTATATTGATTTACCTAAAAAAATCTCATGCAAAGGTAGATAAACTAATGAGCTTGGCCACGCCGCCTACCCTGTGAGTAGTTAAGGTTGTGCCTTAGAAAGTGGGCAATGAGATGTGCCTTGAGAGGAAACTGAAGAGTGCCTCGGGAAGAGGGCTTTGGATGCCTCGTGGGACGAGGACTTAAATGCTTTGCGAGGTGGCTGAGGTCGACCTCCCAAAAGGGCTGAGTGCCTCGTGAGGTGGTTATGTCAAACTTTATTCATTTTCTTTCTCTATTTTTATTAGTCATTTGATAAAATAATATAATCATGTCATTACTAGTTTTGTAGACATTTTGATTTAATTTTTACATTTGTAATTTTTTATTTTAGTTCTACTTCTACGCAAAGTTACATATATAAAATAATTTTAAAAATAATTTTAGTCGAACATAGTAAACCGAAAAGACGATTTAAATTGATACAGAAGAAGTATTATTTTTTTATCATTACAGAGTATTATTTTATTAAAGTATAATTGATGATTAAAGTTCATTTAATTTGACTCAAAAAAATTAAACGGAAGAATATATTAGGATGGAGGGAAGAATATTAACGATTAAACAAAAAAGGGGTCATTCAAATACGAGCAATTGATAGTCCAATCCAAACTCAAAAAAAAAAAGATTAATATCCTACACCGGTATAAAAATACCCAAGCCACTGCTGAATTGGCGGCAAACTTGCTTTATAACATACACAACCCCCCTGCCTCTCTCTCTCTCTCTCTCTTATGGAGTGGAATCCACCATATGACTCCCATGAACACAGCTTGATATTGAGAGCCAGCCAGGCCATGTAAAAAGAAGGTAAGCTTGCTATTGATACTACTTAGCCAGCCAGGCAAATCATGGCAGGCAGCCAAACAGGTAAGTATCCCGTGTAGATTTAATCATCAACCAAAAGTCCAAACATTTTTACATTCTCCCATCATCTTGATGCCCGTTCTCGTGAGTTGGACAAGATGTCATCCACATCCTTAAAAAACGACCATTTTTCCCGGCTCTTGGTATCATTCTTGGTTTCCTGCTACAGGAGAAAAGGAAACAATCATCAGATCAATGAATAGGAAATGACAAGTCAATGGCCATTGTGGAAGTGAGAAAACTTCTCAAATCAACCAAACTTTGGAAACTAAAATGTGCATTATTACTGTGAGAATATCTAAATGGGCCGAGAAGCAATGACCTCGTATTTTTGAATAAGAGAAGCCCACAGAGATTTGCACTGTCCAGGACTTCGAGCGATTCCATCAGATTCGAGACGTGAAGATATCTCCTGCCAAAGAGCCATTCGCCCCTTTTGGACTTGGAATGTGTTGTTCAGTTCGCCACGCATTTTAATCAGCTTCTTAACCTCTTCAGGTTTCCACTTGTTTCTTTTCAAGGGTTTCGAAGATTCCGGTTTTGGTTTTGAAAAGTCAGAAGGAAGTTCATCATTTTTGCTATCGTGTACTTGTTCTTGGAGAAGGTCGTCATGAATGGGCGATGATACGACAGAAGGTTTCCGTAAGTCATCTGACACGGCATCATCCATAGATAAATCTTGCAATGTGTTAAAACTTGTGGTTTCTTCACCATATGTATTATCCCCTTGAATATCAATATCGGCCGCACCTACTCAAACACAATAAACCATGAAAACGGACTGCTATAAACTATGAATAATGAAAGTTATATAGAAAAACATATTTTTTTAACCTTAATAATAAAGATCAGCAACATAACTAAATCAAACTTCATATAATGTACACAAAATGTTTATATGTGAACAACAGACTAAGTTCCAACATGACATACCATGCCATGAATAGTTACTTGGATCCTGAGACCAACTCTCATATCAAACCAGTTGTGTAGTTCTCCCAATGTTTTACTTGAACACAGATCGTTGAATTTACAAAATCTATAGACAGAAAAAGTCTAAATTGTAACCTATACACTTTATGCAGCCATGGGTTAAAATGAATATTTGATAGAATTGCTTGCTCTGCTACCAAAGTGGATCAAATGGCATGAATTGAAATATGAGTTAAAAAGGGAACATGCCCGTAAACTAAGTTAGGAGAAAGTCAATCCAGAGGTTAAGATCCAGGAACAGAGATTACACACCATAACACTGTGTGGCTGAAAGCTTGTGAGACCATCAATATACAAGAAAATTTGACAGTGACTCTAAGTTTGACAGGGACCTAACCTTTTTCCTCATATGCAATGCTCATGGAATGCTCCGGGCCATTGTCCTCTTCTGCAAGTATTGTATTTGATGGCCCCCTCTTTCTGTAATTTCCATTTATGGCTTTTCCTAATGCTGAAACTCCAAAACCAGCATAAGATTTTCCTGATAGCTTATTACTGATTTCATCTGCTATGACACTGACAGGATTTTCTAGTGCAACTGCAATAACTTCAGGCCTTTTACTGCTGTATTTTCTCACTAGTTTCCTTAAAACTTCAGACACAGTTTTTTCGATATGGTGGAGAGGACAATTTACAGGACAGCTAGAGAGTGCAGCATGTGCAGCTTTTTGGAGTGCATCCAAAAGTTTTCCTTTATCATGCCATAGACAGCGTGTGGTGATTTTTATTTTTCCTTTAATGGATCTCTCAGACAGAGAATCATTGGTTTGGGGACGCATGATCTCCATACTGTAGCATAAACACTAACTAATATCAGGCTATCAGTGAGCAACAAACTAAAAAGACACACAAGATGAATAATCCATAAAGTTACCTGACAACTATTATACCATCTGAAGCAATTCTCATTCTCTCATCAACACAAAGTTCAGCAGCTGTACCAAATGCTTTGTCACCATCACTATACATTAACTGCACTTTGAAGCACTATTAGCAACACGATATCCATATTATTCTATTAGGTACTTGTATTTTAAATACTCAAATGTGATAAATGTATTTTGAAGTGCCGAACACCTGCAGATTCTCTTTACGCATGGAAATAAAACCATTGGATAAAACTCTTTTATTCCTCAAATGGGAAATTCCGAGCATCTCTCCGTTCTTGATAACCTGATGATCACAAGAGTAAAAATGTTTCACATAATGTACATAGATTTGAATAAATATTCGGCTGAAATTCTTCACCTTAAAATTCTCTTTATCCATATGCCGTTCATTTAGAATATATGAAATTAGTTTATAAAAGAAAACCACTGTAAACATTTTGCCATGAAGAAGATTTTAAAACGGCCCAAAAAAAGAAATCAGGAAGAAAATTTTAGGGCATGGAGTTGTACTCACTTCAGGTAACTTAGCAATATCTTGAGATACAGTAACAAAAAGTATAAAGAATAGAATGGGAGGTATTTCGTATAAAGATTCAATTTTTAGAAATAGAATAAGCCTAAGCAGATCAAATGATGCACTAATCAAAAACAACAACAACATTATCCCAGTGCCTCAATGGCTACGGCCCATTGCGGGGTAAGGGGGGGTCGGATGTACGCAGTCTGACCCCTATGTTTAAAACATAGAGCGGATGTTTCCAGATGACCCATGATGAGCATCAAAAGTTGCATTAACTAACGCTACTTCACAATTGCAAGAAGCACAGACAGTTTAAAGAGCCAATTTGCTTTATTACATCATACCTCAAAAGATCATTAAAAATTATTGAAGATGTAAATATAGAAAAAAAGAAAATTGAACATTAACCGTTTAAAAAAACATTAAGCATTATGGAAATCCTTTTTTTTGCAGGGGGTGGGTAAAAATTGTCTAAAAATAAGCATGGAGCCAGAGGACAACAAACTTGAGAAGGGTGTTGTTGATTCAATCCAACTTCTAAGTACAGTTGAGTGGTTGATGCCATTCAGATAAATTTAAGGGTGTTGCTATATCCACCTCTATTATGGGTATATCCACTCCATTTATGGGTAAATGGACAATTTTACCCTTAAAAACACAGAAGGAATATTAGATGTTAGCCAACTTTTAAGGGCAAATTTGTGCATTTTAGATAAATGGAGTGGATTTAGCCATAATAGGAGTGGATATAGAAACACAATGGAACATTAACCAACTAGCTCGGCATTAACCTCATCAGGATTGTTGAGTTCGCACATTGCAAATAGGACTTTGTTAATCAATATATAAATGTAGGATACCATCTCAACAATACGTTTGGTGTGAATGTTGTGATCATTTGCATTTCTTGGCACAAAATGACCCATGAAGTTAATGTTGATATTGCAAAAGCAAACCCTAGTAATTTAATTTAATCTCATAAGAAAAATATTTAAGCAAAAGAAGTATCTTAAGCATTATCTACTTGTTCGGAATAATAAAAAATATTCCCTTTTTTACAATTATATGACATTGTACCCCCAGCAAGAATTTTGGAATTCTCTGTGAAACACATTTGAAATCTTCATATTTTATTAAAGATGAATAAATGCACTTACAGTGCTGTGCCTGATTCCAGTTGACCTCCCAAGCAGTTCGTGCTCCTTCAGGAACAAAAATTCTCCATGAATCGGAAGAAAATGTTGTGGCTTCACAATTTTCAGCACTTCTTCCTAAAAATGTTGATTTCCCAATCAATATCAGCTAAGAATAAAATCTTATTCTTTTTGAGAACATATTCTTACTCTAATATGAATGGTTGAGTAAAATTGTAGACAATTGTAGTTTCTAATTTTACAAAAAAAAAAAGCAGGAATTCATTATAATTGTCTCTTCTAGAAATATTGCCCAATATTAACAACATAGCACACTAAAAAAAGGCACTGGGGCATAAGTAATTCTATTGCTCCAAAACTACCATTTACTCCCCATCCCCACTTTCCTATTCAAAATTAGGACAAAACACTTATATAAAGGCAATTCCACCAGTCTGGATAAGAATTACATAAATGTGTGAGAGTGTGATGTCAAAAAAAAAATCACACAATACCACTTCCCCACCCCTCCCTAGAGAAACACACACACACACAGACACACACACACAGACACACACACACACACACAACAAGAAGAAGATGTAATTTCACTCATCTTACTTAGGAGACATGATGAACAATGGTAATACAGTCAAGAATCAAGATACAACATGGCTCCTCATTCATGGCTCAGTATAATCCATAGAATAAAATCCAATCAAACAGCCGCCCACAGGTATGAGTTTCACTTCAAGTATAAAGAATTACCAACTCTTCACGGTGAGCATGGCCAGATGTATGCAGCTGTTCATTCTTGCCCATGATTACTGTTGACCCTATCTCAGAAATACGGTTTAGCATTTTCATTACCCGAGTCTCATTGCCAGGGATCACCTATAAGATAGATCACATTATTTATCATGTGAGTTGGAAATCCCCCAAATTTATTGCAGGGAAGGAAAAAACTCAGATCTTTTGTGTATAACACTTCCCAGAACAAACCTGTTTATAGCCCAATGACGTGCATATCATTCTAATAGGCATTATCAAATATTAATCCTTCCGTCCCAAAATAAACTATAAAGTGGGAAGTGACAGGCGTATTAAGAAAGTAAAACTATATGGTTGACATATATCCAAAAAGGCAAGAACAAATGTGAACCACACAATTCTCTCCTTAAAAGAGAAGTGAAGAATAGTGGCTTTTATATTGGGACGGAAGGAATAACCAAACAAAAGAATAAATATTTTCAATGTTATATAAACTGTAAATATAATCATCATAATTGTTTGTGTTCATTACCAATGGAGCTAAAAGAGTAACTTTTGACAAGGTTTTAGTTTCAAGTAAATAATGGACTAAATCAAAATGGCACATTAAAGACGGGCCGGTTCCGTTGCCACTGGGATAGTTCATATCCACTAACTCCCCTCCCCCCCCCCAAACCCCCCTCTCCAGCCCCCCCTCCAAATGTGTGGTGATTAGGCAATCACCACAGGCGCACCGTCAATTAGCGAGGTTAGAGGGGTAAGAACTATCAATTTTGCGAACGGAGCACCGTAGGTGCTCCAAAAAGCTAGTGGCGCTGTTCCCCCGTGGAAATGGAACCAGCCTCCCCGACAATATTACACACAAGAAGAGATAACTGATAAAGAATATGAGTTTTACATCCCTACACATAAGGACATCCATCTGTTTTCGATGCACGTGACAACTCATTCAGTCTTCCACGTTATTCAAGGAAAAATGGACAATTTGACCACAGATTATAATCCCTCCATCTAAAATGAAATTTACGGTTTGACTTCACGGAGTTTAAGAAAAGAGTTCAAAAGTAAAAGGCGTGTGGTTGAAATTTGTTTAGAAGAGATATTATTGTCGTGAGCCACAAATTCCTTCCTTAGTGGGAAGGTAAGTGTACATTTTGGGACATCCCAAAAATGAAAGTGTAAATTTCATTTTGGGACGGACTGAGGGAGTACATCTGTACATGAAAAGTGTCATATGGTAAAGCATACTAAAGGCACAAAATTTGAAGCTTCTAGAAGTTATGGAACCAATAACCTTTAGTTCTAAAGGCTGTTTCTTCCAGATTAAGAGCCTTAAGGGCATCTCTAATGGGGAGAAAAGAGGGGGGGGGGGGGGGTTGGATGATGTGGAAGAGGAAACGGGAGAAGATTGATAAGAGAGAGGGGAGGAATAGAAGAGAGAGATGAGTAGAAGGGAATATTATTCCCATGAAATCCTCAAATAGAACATAGCAAGAAAACCTTTAGAATACAAACTATACTGTTTCCAGTCATTATTGAGAGCCCGCCATTTTTTAAGATTGCAGGTGTAGTGTGGGTTTGCCACCTAGTATAACCTGCCAATAATTTTGGTAGTATTTATTCTCTTTTTGTTGCTCAGTAATTCAGTATCGTCCCTGTTCTTTTAGTTACTTTTGTCATTTGTGCTAGTACACTGTCTTTTAAGTACTTGATGCTGTTGATGGGGTCAAAAACATCCTCTCCGCTGCTACAACAGAGGCAAGAAGCGTGTACGTCTCACCTTCTCCGGGTCTACTTCCTAGTGGATATATTGGGTTTGTTTGGTGTGGCTTGGTTTGGTTCATTTTCACTTACCCGCCTTTTTAAAATGTAACCCTATTTTTAGCCCTCTCTCAAACTATCACTCCAGAGCCTATATAAAAATTAAAATGCCTCTCATCTCCCAAGTGGAAAAGACATAAAATGAGCCTTTGCACCATTATGCCACCATGAGAAATGAACCCGCACATTCTCTCTTTAAGAAAATATAATGAGCTTCGGAACAGTGTGAGAGGTCCTTGCTTTATGTATCCATTGTGATCTCTTTTTTATGTGGAGCTGAGAGTCTCATGGAAACAGTCTCTCAACTTTCAGGTAGGGGCAAGGTCTGCATACACACACCCTCCCCAAACCCTACTTTCGTGGGATCCAACTGGGTTGTTGTTGTTGTTGTTGGAACAGTGTGAGAGGGTGTTTAGCCTAGTGGTTTATGCATCATTCAAATTAAATCAAGTCCCTTAATTTTCTGTGCCAAAAGAGAATGATAATATTTTGGACGAGCTCATATATCTAATCAATATTGAATGACATCCAAAGAGGTGAGTGCCAAAGGAAAATAATCAATTAACAGAGTTCACGTAGATAAAGTGAAATTAGAGAAGCGATTGAAGTTAATGACACATGGTGAAGCAAAGTTATGGAGAGAACAAGTAACTTTGCCTGAAAATATCGCCAGAAATGGTTGACACACACCAGTTGCATGTGAGACAACAGCGGCAACATGTGAGTCAATGGTGGCGCGTGGGTGGTCGGATCATCGTACTAAAAGGTCATATGGAGTCGCTGAGAAGAAAGAAATACATCTGTGGTGGCGGCATTGGCGACCGATGCACAGACGAGGCAAACCGGAACAAAATGAAGATGATTGTGTGAAGGTTGACAGCAAGTCATGATGAGGAGGCGCACGTTTGGTGGTGGGATCAGCTTTAATGGACTACTACCATAGATTTATACTCATAGGAAAACTTTTATTCAAGCAATGATACTATTCACACCTGCCAAATTATTGGCTGAGATACCATGTTGAATATTGAGATATTAGAAGGCAAACGGATGAAGCTAGTAAGCCCTCTCCACTTGCAAGCGGAAGCAATATAAGAGAAACCAATAAATAAAGAAGATGCAAATATGATGTGCATTACTTCTATTGATATTAGTACAAGATAAGATATCCATTCAAAAAACAACTCCAGAGTACAATATAAGATATAAGAAGAGCACACCATTATATAGGTGTGGAGTGTGACAGAAACTAGGAAGGTGTTGTGTGCGAGTTCTGTGTGAGCGTGGGGATAAGCTGTAAACTTGTCAAGGAGAGACAATTGTGTCCTAAAATTTCAACAACGATCATCATTATTAACACCTTAATCCCAACTAATCGAGTTTTAGCATATTCTCTTTAGTAAAAAGGAATGTGATATATACACCTTATAAATTTGAATTCAATACCTTTGCAGAGTAAAGAATCAAATCCTCCTTGTTCAACTTGAGTGAATGGCTATTACCATAAGATGCAAGATTCAGTGCTGCTCGTGGCTCAGCCTGTTAAATAGTAAATTTAGGTTGGCAACAATAGAGAGCACAGAGGGAAAACATAAATACACTTACTTGAGAGCCTGTTGTGACAATCACCAAATCTTTCGGGGCATAAGCATCGATATCTTCAGCTTTCACCTGTATAGAGATGAAGTGATGAGCAACAAAATAACAGAGAAATAGTAAATTAGATTAAATAATCCCCTTTTCCAAAAATTGTCTGGACCAGTCTGATAGATTTATCATGTAAAGAAAATAAACTTGGCTACGACAGAAAATGTGAGCTCCGATTCACATAAATCTAGTACTTCCCCACACACAAATACACGCACACTGCCAGTCTTAAAACAAACTTTGAAGTCCGTGAAATCAAGGTTCTATTTTTAGACAGCCATAAATAATGAGAAGGTGAGTGGGCAGCAGAGAGCAAACACCCAACAGTAAGGACTAAGGATGAAGCAATAATTTATTACCAAAGTTGATGGATCCATTAGAGCTTTCCCATCCTTCCATGCAGCATCAAGATATGTCCTCAGAGCCATGCCAACAAAAACCTTTCACCATTACAACATTACCAACTCAATCCACGACTGGAGATTCTAACAAAACTGTAAAAGGTCCCAAAGGAAAAGAGAGAGCTAAATATAAAAGATGCAAAATATAAAAGATGCAGGATAAACCCCTACCATCTTTCTCCCAGTCAAATCAGCTGCAGCCTTAATACTTCCAAGGCGGTGGATATTAGATGCAAACTGTGTAGTGATTACCCTTCCACGAGCAGCAGATATGTGCCTTAATATAGAGTCTGCTACAACAGTCTCACTAAGTGTCCTGCCGGGGGAAAGGACATTTGTTGAATCGCTCATCATCTGCCAAACAAGACAGATTGCAGACATGTTCATATTGATGGCTGCTATAAGGAACGAGAAACATTGCATGAATAACTCATGTTCACCAATATTATCTGATATGGAATTTTTAACTAACACACTTAGATGGCAAAAGCCTTTACTTTTCTTGTTGGACTGTGCTATTTGTTTCATTTGTCCCTGTGAGCCAGACATCTTTCAAATACAACCTCTCTACCTTTTAAAGGTGCTTCAGGTAGGGTGAGGCCTGCGCATACCCACCCCCTAGACCCTATCTGTGGGACCTCAATGGGTAGGTTGTTTTTGTTATGGTTAGATGGCAATAATATGCGCACTTAAACAAATTATAGTCTGTTTGGTTCTTATATTGAGACAGGTATTACTGCTAAAGGTAGAACAAATGTATGCAGATGGAACCCACATGCCCAACAAACATCAATGGCATTGGGCAAAAGTAGTGTTTCTGCTTTTTGAGATGTTCATTGCATGCTTACCAACGTAACTCCTTCTTTTGAGAGTTCCTCAAGGGCATCACGATCGAAAACCTTTCCATCTAATGGTGATTCATCAATCTGTTGAGCATAAAATAAGGATCCTTAATAATGAAGAGACTGTTAGCTGTAAAGCTGATAAAAACAAACAGCTCTCCTACCTTCCAGTCGCCTGTATGGAGAATTGTACCAGCATCGCAGCGTAGAACTAGTCCACAACAATCAGGGATAGAATGGGTAACCCTTATACATTCTACCTCAAACGGTCCTGCAGTAAATTTTCTTCTAGTTCTAAATACTCTAAACCTTGAAGGAACAAAGATATTGAACTCCTTTAGGCGTTTCTTGATCAGCTGTTTACAAACAAAAAGATAGTAGCCTATTAACAAAACAAAATGTGTATTAGGATACATCAAATCTGAACGCCATGAAATGCTATAACAGACTCTTTTTAGGCATACAACAACAACTCTTTTTAGGCATACAAATAAACCAAATATTCATCTAACCACTCATAAATGAGCTTGTTTTAAAGCTCATTTGCATTTGTCTAGTTAAATAAACAATTCCATTTTTTCATAAACCATCCAATACCAAACATTGTGTCATTCGGTTAGTGTTGAATTTTGCAACATAGCACATTGATTTACCTCAGACTCTTATTTTTTCTTAATAACACAAATAAACACTGACTTATTTCTTATACCCATACACTCAAGACAGGAAGACAATACCTCCTTGAATAGGAAGATAAAAAATCAAATAAATAGCTGTCTCACTGATGTATACAGAGCTCGAATTAGGCAGTGATACACAGCTATCAATCCCTATCATGCATTCATGCACACCAATTTATAGCCACACTGGACTTTCAAGAACACTCTCTTTGTCATATTATAAACACTTAAAATTCCTTAACAGATTGTGATTTACTTTCCCTGACTAGGACTTTAACACATTGATAAAAGTCACCCCCCCCCCAAAAAAAACTAAAGCATTTTGTTATTTATGGGGCCCGTGTTCTCAATTTCTCATATATAACCAATATTATCTTTATATTTTATACCCCTCAATCATGACAAGCAATCCATAAAACACCATACTTTACTAACTAAATAACCCCTTGGTCATTTCTTCCCTATTATGGCCAAATTTTCATACTCGTTTTGTGTGTTTTCTTAAACTGTGACACTTTATCTTCAAAAGGTGTTATTTCAACCCAAAAATCTCGTCTTCTAGTGGTTATTTAACTACTTAATCATCCATTTGGAAGCTAGTGTACTGGATTGTTGTATTGTTCCTCTTTTCTTTGAAAAATGGGGTGTGAGTCCATGGGATAACCGGATAAATGAGAGTGAAATACTCAAATATTTGAAAGAGATATCCATGAAGAAAAGACGAATTGAAATAGACAAGTGGGACACCATGGTACCTTGATTGTGTACTTTTGCTGGATTGCATTTTCCTCTCTTTTTACTCTAATAGATGCAGGAAATTAGGAAAATATTTTCCTCTCAAATTGTATGATTTAGTTGATGACTTGATGTTTAGCAGTATATAAGCCTATGTATGAGATTGAGGAACAATTAACGAGTTTATGAAAAATATGAGTTCACTCTTTCGAATGAAATCTTAAAATAGTTATTTTATCTACATTCATAATTTCTACATATTAATAGTGGTTCTCTTAAATATGAGTGTCAGGTTCTAGATATTTGATTAGTTGTGATTCTTAATTAAATTCTAGAGTTAATCCTAAGAGAGAATTGAGTGTGCAACATCTTACATTCAGCATTAGTTTATTCCCACTATCCAAAAATCTCCCACAAAAAATCATCTATTTTCTGAATTCCTACACAATTCTTATGACCCCTACCCTTCCAAACAACACATGTACAAAAGCTTAAGATTGTTGGAAAAGTTGATATTTAACACTATCTTTAACTTTGATTACTTTGATTATCTTCACTTGACAAAAATACTTCAACTTTCTCTAAAACCAAAAAGTTGAATATTCTTCCGTTGAAAACATTACTTCAACATTGACTTTCTTGAAAAAAACTTTGAGCACAGATTTGTGTTCTTGTTTAAGCACTAACAATTGATTTTTGCAGTCCATAGGGAATACTCCGTATTAATCTAGTATCATAGGTCTAACCGAAACATCCTCTCTATTTTATAATGGTGTATGACTGCGTACATATTGCCCCAAACCACATGAGGTGGGATTACATTGTGTTTGTTGTTGACACGGAGTATTAATCCAAGCTACAATTAGTTTGTTCTCCCTCCGTCCCAAAAAGTTCATCACATTTATTATTCACAATGTTAAATTGTCTTTTTTCCTTACATATATCTATTGTTCATTTGTTATAATAAAATAGTCAGGTCACCTCTTATTTAGGGTATGTTCTTTTGGGTTGGAAAAGTTAACTTCTAACTTTTCTCAACTCCTTCCAGTTTCTTCCAACAAAGACTTGAAAAAGTATTTATATATGATAAATATACAATAACATTATATATCCAAATTTATAACATACCACCTCAAACACGGACAAGAATGAATTCTTTTTTATCCAAAATTAGAGTTTCTTGCCTATTAATTTGGGTGATTGTTTAATAGAGTGATTTTTTAACTCTTTAATTTTTCCAACATTTTCCAACTCCTTTCAGTTCTTTCCAACTCCTTCCTGATTCTTCCAACTCTTTCCAGTTTCTTCCAACATTCAACTTTAGAATTTTAAGCAAAAAGAACACGTCCTTTGTAAAACCATTGATATAGGTTTTGAAAAAAGTTTAAATGTTAGTTTTTATTTTCATTAATATTTAATTAAATTCAATTATAAAAATAACTTGAGTCAAGTATTATAAACCAAAATGTAAAAAAATAATTTAAAAAGAGGGAGTAAAATAATTTATATCATAATTTCAAGTAATATTTCATGTAAATACTAAATTATTGTAGAGGAAATACAACTTATAATATATATATATACACACACACACATACAAACATACATACATATATGTGTGTGTGTGTGTGTGTGTGTGTGAGTGGGGTTATCCATACAACAAATTACAAATCTAATAACATTCATATATTGCAATTGGATTTTCTTTGTGAAACCCACCATCGGAATGAAAGTTACTAACTCGTAGATTGTTATCCTAAAGTTTCACAAAAAATCAAGGCAGTTTCGCAATTCATCTGATTCAATAAAAATTAATGCAATATATAGGCTTAAAACATGTTAAAACATCCCAGAGTGTTTGTCCAGTTTTTGCAGTCAAAAGTAACAAACTTTGACCAAAAATTAAATAAAATTGATATTAGATATTGATACAAAAATTATTTTATCAAATTTATTTTATAAAATATTTATCTTATGAAATATTGTTTTATCTAATTAATATACCATATAATTTGACACTAGTTGACTCAAAAAAGTCAAAATTGGGCAAACACTCTAGGCCAAAGAATTTCATAGGAAACAAATTTGGATTTTTGTGAAATTTTAAGATAATAATCTATGAGTTAATAACTTTCAATCCTACGGTGGATTTCACAAAAAAAAATCATTTCAAAGATATGAATGTTGTAAGATATGTTGTGGAAAAAATTGTTAGAATATTAACCCTCTTCATATATATAACAACAACTTAGTAGAATCCCACTTAAGTAGGACCTTACTTAACAGTTGGTCCATATCCTTGAATGAGCTTGGTTTTGGTTTGTTTACGATATATCCCTTTTGACGTAAATACTTGAAATTTGGCTTTGCATTCCCTATATAAGATGGGATCTAAAAACACCATATGTAGCAATGTGATTAATCATTTCAAATTGGAAATTTGACTAAACCCATGTTTGAGATTTGACGTTACATAATGCAATGGGCTTAAATGTAGGTCAAGGGAATTAAAATTTGTTTAGTTAACTTAATCTAAACAGAGATCATCTTTAAAAAGTTTAAAATTTGACCATAAGTATTGAACAAAAGCCTATTCAAAAAA
Source organism: Cuscuta australis (assembly GCA_003260385.1). NCBI lineage: Eukaryota > Viridiplantae > Streptophyta > Magnoliopsida > Solanales > Convolvulaceae > Cuscuta > Cuscuta australis. The sequence continues at coordinate 950,837 of NQVE01000183.1, forward strand.
ACTTGATTGAGCTAAAAAACTTGAGAATAGATAGAGTAAATCAAGTTTTAGGAACCCTGTGACTTTCCATATCCCTGGGAAGGTCTTGTAGAAATGTTTGGAGTACAAAAATGCGTAAATGCATGGATGACATATATTAGGGAAGTTAAGGTTATGACGTTATGTATGAACATGTACGATAATGTCAAGACCAAAATGACAACAGTGTGAGGAGACTCGTATCCTTTTCCAGTTGAGATAGGCTAGGCCACATCAAGGGTGCTCTCTTAGTCCATTATTGTTCTACTTGGGGATGTATGAGTTCACACGACATGTCCAGGAAGAAAGTACGAAGGTACATGCTTTTTGTTGATGATATTGTGTTAATTGGCGATACACGTTAGGCTTTTAATGGCAACATTAGGTCCAAAGACTTCTAGTTGAGCACAACAAAGACAAAGTACATGGAGTGTAGTTTCAACGGCATACCATAAAAGTCGAAAGTGGAGATGGAAATTGATTCATGTCAGTTCCCAAAAATGATTGTTTTTGTTACCTTGGCCAATCATTCAAAGCTATGGGGAGATTTCTGGTGATGTCTATCATTGTATCGAAGCGGGATGATGGCATGCAGGCTCACATGCAAAGTCTTGTGTGGCAAGAATGTGCCACTAAAACTCAAAGGCAAGTTTTATACAACAATGATTCGAGAGTCATGTTGTATGGGGAGTGTTGGCCAGTTACGAGCGTCCACATGGAGAAGCTTAGTGTAACAAAGATGAGTATGTTTAGGTGAATATGCGAACATAATAGGAGGAACAAGATTCAGAATGATGGTATACAAGCCAAAGTGGAAGTGGTAACTGTGGAGGGAAAGATGCATGAACCAAGGTTAGGGTGGTTCGAGCATATGCAAAGCAGAAGTCTAGATGCCCCTGTGGAGGTGCGGGAGGTTAGCATGAAAGTAGATGTAATCAAAGAAGAGTTGGAGAGGTCACTAGACAAGACATGATGCTTTTGAAGCTCGCTTAGGACATGATTTTAGATGGGGAAGTTTGGAGGTCAAGGATTAAAGTTGTAGGATACTTGTGTTACCAGGCATATCAGTGCCGGCCTCATGTTCTAGGAAGTAGTGGAGTATTTTCCGTGTATTCTTTGTGTTTGTGGTTATATTATATTCCTGTCTTGCTCTTGTATTTGTGTTCCCACTTTTCCTGTTGAACTTTCCAATCAGTTTCTTTTGTTTTTCTTCAGGAAACAATCTTTCTATCTTATAAGTGAAGGGTTAAGTTCTGGATACACACATCTCGAGACCCAACTTATGAAGACTTTACAGGGTAGGTTGTTGTGGTTGAGTTTCAATCAATGAGAGTCCTACTATTCTACAGTTTAATGACATGTTCAGTTTCATAGTTGCCAAATTTAGCCATTAATATGGCAATAAGCTTCCACCTTTATTATAAACCATTTAATAACTTTGTCTCGAAACTCAAAAGTTAGAAGTTTTGAATGCTATGTCAGAAAAAATTGAATATATAATAAGTGAGGATTAATGAACTTTTCCTGTATTGGTAAGAAGAAAACATGAGAATTAGATGTTGAGAGAACAAAAGATACATAATGAAATATGAAGTCACTATTTCAAAAAAAAGGATGGATATTTTCTAGAATTTAGAGAGAACCTGGAATTGCTATTTCTCATCTCTCTTTTATCTCTTTCACACAAAATCTTTTTTTATAAAAAATACAGAGTAACTAATATCAGAAATCAAATGATCCATGAATTCATACCTCCAGTGTGAACGAAGACGCAAATATTGGTGTCTGGGAATCAAGGCTTGGAATGACCTGGATTCCAGCACAGTGTTAATAAGAAATTTGCAAGTTGTGTGTGTCTGTGCCATGAAAGAAATGTGTGCATGCACGACACGCATGGACACACACCAGAAGCCGAAAAGAAAAATAAACTTCTCTTTACACCCTCAGGGTATAAAGATAAAACACAAATAAGGCAAACTTCTTAAAACAAGAATGCCCTCGCAAAAATTTTGTTATAAAAACTTTAGCTATGTCAACACAGCAATATATCAAACTTCTTAATAAAGCACACTTTGTTGTTTACAACTACAATGGAAGAAATTTTCTAAGAGATGAATTGAAACATTACCCAAGGCAATGCACCAATGTGATCTTCGTGTCCATGAGTTATGACAACTGCTTCAATTTTGTGGCTCCATTTTTTAATGAAAGTGGTATCAGGAATAATTTTCTGGACACCAAGCTCATCATATCTGGATAAATGACAAAGGAGATCCAACATTGATCCACAATGGAGAAAGCATAAGGGAACCGAATTAGAAAATCGAATAGCAACAAATCTTCATGTTCACGTCTTCAAGAAAGTAAATGTAAGGCCTATTTTGGGTGAAGGCAGTGTAAGGGAAAATGAACTAATCAGTAATAACTGCTCAGCTACATTGACAAAATTGAATTACTTGGTTATGCCTCCTAAAATTACAATGTGAGACAATCCATACATGCCTTACAAAACCGTCCGTAGAACTTATTGAAAACATAGCCCCATACTCAACGATAAATGTAATACTTAAAATCTTTCGAGAAATGTACTCCGGCGTATTTGTTTATGCTTACCCGGGGAACATAACACCAGCATCAATCAGTATATATCGATCATAATACCCAACTAACATGCAATTCATCCCAATTTCTCCTAAACCCCCAATGGGAAGGATTCGTAAAGGAGGGCCTTGGGACCCTTCATAAAATTGATCCATCTTACGTTGAACGGAGTCATCCATACTTCTTCCAGACCCTTCACCAGTTACACGCCTTTTACGCGGATGCTTGGCAAAGTATTTATCTGAGAGATCAGAGTACATAAAGTTATCAACAAGGCCATGCCAATTACGGAGTAAAGAACAACAAACAATGAAATTATCCATTTCCTCACAGGCAGAAATGCAAAAAAAAAAAAAAAGCAAACTACACATGGGAAGCAATTGTTAGACAATAGTAATCATTAACTCTATTATGGTAGTCTTTGTATTTTAGTCAGCTTCTATTATTGATTCCTAGTCGTAGTTGAGGTTGTACTCCATTCTATATATACTCTGCCATTTATTCCATTATTCCTTGAGTAATACAATTATTCCATTATTCAATATGGTATAAGCCACCGATCTTGGTGACCTAGATAAAATCCTCTACCTTCGCTCCAGACGGGCGGCACCACCATTAGCCACCAGTCGCGTCATTCTTCTTCCTCCGATCAATATTCCTCACCACTACCAAAAAATTCTCCCGTAGTACCCTCTACCAAAATCAAACAAAAACATCAACCCAACCCTCTTCATTCACGTCCAACCCTACCTTATAATTGTCCATTCCGAAACCTCATGATTGTCGTCTTCACCAAATTTGTATGCGTGATTGAAGAACTAGGAAGCGGCATTTGTTTGTGTTTCTTCTAGAGTTCGAGGGCATGAAAAGCGATTGAGAAGCAGAGAATGGCCCAAAGGGAGAAAAAAAAGAAACTCTTCGCCCTCGCTCCGATCGCCAACACTCTCTGCCAGAAAAAAACTCAGCACACGCACTCTCAAGGTTGTTCGTCACGCAACGAAGATGTGTCTCTCTACTTCTAGCAGACTTTTCACGAAGGTGCTATCTTCTCCGCGGTTACGGGCTCTTGTTTATTCCATTATTCAATAGTAATACTAGCTAAAAAGGCATCAGCAAGTAAGACTTCAAAATGGAAAATCTTCTGAGTAGCAAATGCAAAATGAGAAACACTCCTAAAATTAACATGTTAGACAGAAAAATGAACATTTCCAATCAAGCAAATGAGCTCTTGCAATTGAAAATTGGAGAATATGTCGGGTGGGGTACCTTTAATGGGCGGAGCATGGACAGAGCAAGCAATGAACCGCCGTCTTCCAGTATTAGGCTGACACCATAGCTTGTACGGGCACAAGGGAATGCCAGTGCTGAAAGAAGCGAAGGTCATTTTCATTCGATAAATCCGGTCAGTCTGCTTGCGTATATGGGTCTAGTTTCGCAAGTTCAGGTGGTGGTGAAATTGGGGGATTGAATAAGCAGGAATTTGTGCGGCGTGGCTAAAGCCAAGGGTGAGGTTGTAATAGAAATGGCCTGAAAGAGTTTGAAACTGGCAGTTGGGAGTGTTACTGGGTTCAGAGTTTTTTAGACCATGTTAGTGGTTCAGCCTTTTGGGATGATTTTGGCTATATGAAAGTCGAGTTATCTTAGAGCTAATATAGCACAGTTATTTTAGGATAAAGGTAAAATCTTAAAATATACTAAAATAGAACTTTCATATTTTATTTTTAAAACATGTGTTAAAATGCATTTACAGTGTCAATCATGACCATATATATTACCAAAAAATATTGTGAAATTTCATATACAGTTTCACATTACCACAGTACTAACTCTTATTTTGGAGTTAAAAAATATGAAACTCCTATTTTGATATTTTCTTTTTGTTACTTCTCTTTAGGGTGATTTCTTGAAAGAAAATAATAGTTCATGCTTATTTCCAATTCCTTCATCATTATTCAATGATTAACTTTTTTGGTAGGGAGAGTGGTTTGTAATATTTGGGTTTCGACATCTAAGATATAAGTTTCAAAAAAGATGTCTTAAACGGCATTGACTGCCCTACGCCGTTTTCAGCTTTGGTGTAGAAAACAAATACGAAGTACTGAAGCTCATCCCTAAAAACGAGAAGCGATATTTGCACTCCACAATTTTTAATGACACTCTACTTTTTTTTATTTTTACTCCCTTCGTCCAAGAGTATTTGTCCAGTTTAACTTTTTTAAGTCAAATTGGAAAAAACTTTGAGCTTCAATTAAATAAAAACCGTAAAGTATTTTAATATAAAAATGATATTATTGGATTTATCGTATTGAGAACTTTTAAAATTGTATTTCATTGTGCTAATATGTAATACAAATTGAGAGTAATTGGACTTCAAAGTTGGTCCAATTTGACTCAAAAAAGTCAAACTGGACAAATACTCTGGAACAGAGGTAGTAATTTGTATTGGCGTTATTTCCTTTTTCTTTAGTAGAAAATGTTCATTGTTAGCGTACTCAAATAATTATGGCTTTGTTTGTCATCAGCGTTTTTTAGCATCATAACATTTCTTTAAAAAGGCCCAAGTTCCCAAACGTATTTCGAACTCGTGTTTGAAAAATACCTCTTACCTTTTTTCGGTTTTGCTACTTTAAACATACGACAAGGTTCTGTTGACAGTGGTATTCAGTACGTGTCAATGGATGACACTCGCTCATTTGGAGCTCCTATGGTGCTCCGTTCGTAAAATTGATGTTCCCCCCCTAATCCCCTCACCTCCACCACAGCTCGACCCCTGCGCTCCTACCCTAGACCCCACCTATTACTCCTCCAAACATGTGGCTATTATGCATTGCATAATAGAATGCATAAGAGCCACACATTTGGAGTGGATGAGAGGGGGGTCTAGGGTTGGGGCGTAGGGGTCAATCTGGGGTGCAGTGCGGTAGGGGGTTTAGGGAGGAGTTAGAGGTATGAACCATCAATTTTTCATTTGGAGGACTGTAGGAGCTCCAAATGAGCGAGTGCCATTCGTTGACACTAGCATTTAGTATCAATGAATGACACTCGCTCATATAAGAGTAACTTTAGTTAGTCTTGTATGATTTTAAACATATTATTACATCTCTTTCTGGTTTAGCCGAATTAACTATTGAGCACATTGATGGATATGGGCCTAGTGGATGAAAATATCAGCACAATAAATTATTTTGGGCTTGAGTGTGGATCGGGTCGAGCGAGATACGGGAGCAGACAATTGTATTGTTAGCATCAGTGTAAATTGGGTCGATTGGAGAGTCTTGGGAGGAGTTGGGACTGGGCCAGGATGAATTAGCCAATTCAAGGAGCAGTCAATCTCACAGATCGTGGGGCTCGGGCTCGGTTTGGTTGGCCGAGCCGAGCTGGAAGGACGAGCGGAGCGCAGAGCCGGGCAGGAAGGACGAGCGGAGCTCTAGGCCGGGCAGGAACGTCCAAGCCCGATACTTAGGAAATTTATGCTGATGTCAGTCCCAGGCTGGCTTGGGGTTATTCCCCATCATTAAGAGTGCCAACTTATGACTTATCTCGGGACCAAATTAAACCCATCATTTGTTGCACATCTTTCTTTCTTTTTAACTTTTTAAGGGTGCATTTCCTTCGTATATACTTTTTATATCAGATCTAAATTTTAAAAGATTGATATGATTTGATGTCCAAGTAGTTAGATTTGAATGAATCTGATGTGATATGAATAGATCTAATTCATTTGATTGCATTTAATTTAAAGCAGTTACTGATCTGATTTCACTCATCATCAAAAGAACGACAACGTGATGACTAGGCAGCGACTGAGTAACATTGTAAATATGAGACAATTCTAAAAATAATGACCTAAATTAATGAAAATAGGTGTATTTATGTAAAATCTTAGAATATTTAGAGTATTCGTGAAAATTTTTCTAATAATAATAATAAACAAACGAACAAATAAGTAAATAAAAGATTAAACAACTTTCTCAAAATAACACAAGATAATCCTTTAATATAAAAAGAATCAACTTGTCCTTTCGTTACACATGTTAGATATCACACATGTGCACGAGTCATATTTATGTTACTAAATTAAGATCATTTTTGAATGATAGAAAATGATATCTAATAGAATATATAGATTTTATTATTTTAAGGTACAAAATTTTTTTGTTAAAGTACAAATGTTACCTTTTCCATTACACTGTACCAAAAATTATAAGGTATGAAATTGCTTTATTAATAATTAATTTTATAATTTATAATTTTGGTAAAAAATATAAGGTATGAGAATACATTTTTTTTAAATCAAGTCAACATTTTCATTTATTTTATACACGGTAATAGCATAAAACTAACTTACCTTTAATGTTATAATTATTACGTTTATTATTATGATTATTATCATACGGTACCATATTATTACTATATTATTATTATTTTTTCACGTGTTACCCTTTTTAATTATACACATTGTAAGGTATGAAATTATCTTATTAATAATTAATAATTAAAGTTTCACATGTTACCTTTTTTATTACACAGTGCCAAAAATTATAAGATATGAAATTACCTTATTAATAATTAATAATTAAAAATTAAAGTTTCACATGTTACCTTTTTTATTATACACGGTACAAATAATAATTATTACGTTTATTATTATTATTACACGGTACCATAACAATTAATAATAACTATAAAAGAAAAGTGAGAGTAAATAATTATGAAATTACTTATACACGACACTTACATATTAAACTATAAAATTATACATGCACGGATGCATTATCATTTTGCACTTATCATTTCAAGTTTTAACACTTACCTTTTGTGACTAAAACGTTTAGGCGAGAAAATGCAATGGGAAATTCCCCTCATTTAAAAATAGTATAGATGCTCTTAAAGAAACAAGTTAAAACATAAATATGAAAAGATGAAATAAGCATTATATAGAAGTTAGAAGAGCAATGCTAGGAGTACACCAAAGGTGTACCCCATTTGTCCCCCACCCCTCTCTCTACCACTCAATTTTATTTTATTTTTATTTATATAATTTTTTTTAGTCTCTTGCCTTTTTTTGTGGTTATGGAGGGGGTGGGGACAAATGGGGTACACCATTTGGTGTACCCCTAGCATTTTTCAAGTTAGAACCATGATGAGCAAGGAATTAAAAAAGAGCAATGCTAGGGATACACCTTGGTGTACCCCATTTGTCCCCCACCCCCTTCTTCACCACTCATTTTTAACCACTTTTTATTTATTTAATTTTTTTTAAAATTCTTACTCATTTTTGTGGTAATGGAGGGGGTGGGGGACAAATGAGATACACTAAAAGGTGTACCCCTAACATTTTTCATTAAAAAATTGCATGGATATACTTGTGCAACCAGATGTATAATACAGAGTACAATTTGTCAATTGAAGAATGAAGATACCCAATTATAATACGGAGTACTCCCTTAGTCTGTGGTACGTTTCAAGTTTCTTCTTTTATAATGATATATGTAATCTTTTTTTATCTATAATGTAGGTTTATAAAAAATGATTTATAGTATGCACATTGTTGTGAACTAAGTACTTTATTCATCATATGTTGGATATTTATACATACACAGGGAGGAGATAAAGTTTAGGTAAACAAGGTAACCAGATATTCTAAATAATAAGAGTAATATATCGGTCATATTTAACACTCCCCCTCAGATATATCATCGTTCATTATACATTAACAACATTATACTACGGGATAATGTTGGCTAGGTTCTTCAGGACCTATATTAACTGATACTGCAGGATCAGTTATGCTGCCTCATTAAAAACCTTACTAAGAAAACCCAATGATACAAAATTTAGTTAAGGGAAAAAGAGTGGAGCGTGTATAATGTTTTCCATCAAAATAAAATTATACTCCCCCTCAAACTTATTTATCTCTTTTAGCTTGTGAAGTCCAATCTTCTTTAGAGTTGTTCAAAATTGTGGCTAGACAGAGATTTGGTGAATAAGCCTGCCAAATTTTTGCTTGATTTAACTTGAAGAACATCGATCTCTCCTTCTTTTCGCATATCAGATGTTGAGGAAAACTTTGGTGAGATGTGCTTCGTTCTGTTACATTGTCTTCATATATAATCGTAGGATTCTTCTTGATTTCTTCCAAACCGCATTGTCCGTGGATGGGATTAATCATTAATCTCTACCATGCTCGCTCTCGATCATTGTTGTATAATGCTATCAATTCGGCTTGATTCAATGTTGTTGTTCGTGTTTGCTCAGTCGACTTCCAAGAAAAGGTCGTATCACCATGTGTGAACACATTACCTGTCTAATTTCACACTTAAATTTGGTATTTCAGGACCAAGTACTTCTTCTCCCTCTTCTTGGAGGCGATTATAATGTTATGTATATATATGAGTGAACAACCATGGATATGTTCAAAGGATGAGCTTTATCCATATTTCAACGTGTTAACATCTTCTGGATGTAGTTTAACTTATGGACACACGTGCCTTCATATAGATGTTTAAAATGCAATCCTAAATATAATTTATGTCATGTCAAGATCTTCCATCTCAAATTCTCTCTTCAAGAGTTCAACATTTTTTTCTATCTCTTCATGAGATATAATGATATTTATACGTCGACGTAAACTGCTATAATAAAGAATATTGAGAGCGATCCTTGAATGACAACACATAAGTTGATTTCAAATTTGTATATTTCTTTTTCGAGATATTCACTGAGCCAATTGTACCACATATGACAAGATTACTTGAAACCATTCCACAATGTTGGGATATTTATGGGAGGAGGTAAAGTCTAGGTAAACAAGGTAACCAGATATTCTAAATAATAAAAGTAATATATCTGTCATATTTAACACACCTAATATTAAATTCTTCTTTGTTACTCCAAGTAATTTACCACAACAAGACACCTAGTACCGTCTCAACTCTGTTGAAGTCGAACGTAGAGGGTTTGGGGGGGCACAAGGTACGCAACCCTACCCATCTAAGGAACAGGGGATGTTCTGCTAGACTCTTGATGCGTTGCCCGGAACTAAGACATTGTCAAAGACAACCATTTTAGCTCCATTGATACCCTGTTTAGTCTCTAATCCATTGGAGTCGAGCTCCAAGGGGCGCAGTAGGGTGGGGGGTCAAAAGGTACACAACTGTACCCCTCTAAGAAAGTAAGGAAACAGAGGATGTTTTGTTAGACTTTTGATGTATTGCTGCATTTACTTCACAAAACTTCATAGTAAGAACGCCGTAAGTTCAACGAGTCATTTTGATTTAGCTGCTCATTAGTTGCCCTAAACTAAAAGATTGTAAAAAATGTCCATTTGGGCTCCATTGGCAATGGCTGACATTCTTGGTTAAGATCACCTTCATAAATATACACAAAATATACTTTCCAATAAATATTTCAACTAACAACAATTGTCAAAAATAAACTATTTGACCAAAAAGCCAAAACTGACAAAACCCAACAAGTTGGAAGGAGTGATTTATAAAATTATTCGATTGACATTTTAACAACAACAACAACCCAGTTTGATCCGACACGAGTAGGGTCTCGGAGGGTGTGTACGCAGACCTTGCGGCCTCCTACATGTTCGGCCAGTTTTAAAATACCCAAATCGCTGAAGTACCTCATAAACATTACAACACATCCTATGCAACATTTATATTTAGATCCAAAAATAACACTTTGCCTGTTTTTTACTTTTTTTGATGCTTTGTGCATGTTATTCTTCTTGTTCATCATATATACAAACCAGTCATCAAAGCTTCTTGTTTCTACAAACCGTCTACTTGTTTCGTGCATAACTCAGGGGGGAATACTTACTATTGTTTACAAGGTAAAAACCCATGTTGTATAGAGTTCTGAATTGTGTCATGTATGATTTCTTGGACATTGTGCTTGAAAGTAAATCCGAGATCCATTAATTTCTTTGATGAAATAGTTGGGGGCTGTAGATCTTGCTCTCGCATCACTAGTCTGTAACACAAGAAAAAAATAAGTCTCTTACCACTAACTTGTTTGGAAAACAGAGAGAAACAAGGAGGAAACAAAAACCTTTTCGCATTAGGAATAGGGTATTCTTTGCTTAGATGATCCATCAGTTCAGATATGGAACAATTATGAGCAGAGCAGAGATACCGTCCTTTTGCTTTATCATTCTCCATGAGGAAGATGTGGGCAGAGCAAATATCTTCTACATGAACTAAAGCAATTGATCCCATTCTTGAGTTCACAGCATTTAGTATTGATAACATGCCTGCATCCTCTATATTCGTCCAAATATATAATGTAAAACCTCACAACGGTCACATAACCGTGCAATAAAATGCGTGTTAGGGCTCAGGAAAACATGAATTACCTGTTATTGGTGATAGGAGAACCCGAATGCTTGATGGAACTGTAGAAGTGAGGAACTGACCAGCCACTGTTGGAGATATTACTGACACCAAATCAATACCATTATCCTTGGAAAATCTGAATGCAGCGTCTTCGGTGGATACCTTTGTGAGAGAATACACCTAAACAAAAGGGATTTACTTAGGTTGTCATCGTTGGTATGAATGATGTAAGAAGCTGCTACGGACAATTAGGCCATGTTCTTTTGGATTGGAATTTCAAAGTTGGATGTTGGAAGAAACTGGAAGGAGTTGGAAGAAATTAGGAGTTGAAAAAAACGAGTTGAAAAATGCAGGAAGAAATAAAGTGTTAAAAGCCACTCAATGAAATGATCACCCAAATAAATATGTAAGAAAACTCTAATTTTGGATAAAAAATAATTCATCCTTGTCCGTATTTGAAGTGGTATGTTATAAATTTGAATATATAATGTTATTGTATATTTGTCATATATAAATACCCTTTTTAAGTCGTTGGAAGAATTGGAAGGAGTTGAAAGAAACTGAAAGGAGTTTGGAAGAAACTAGCAAAAAGTTGAAAAAGGTTGGAAGTTAAATTTGAATATATAATGTTATTTGTATATTCATAATATATAAATACTTTTTTTAAGTCGTTGTTGGAAGAAACTGGAAGGAATTGAAAGAAACTGAAAGGAGTTCGAAAGAAACTAGCAAAGAGTTGAAAAAAGTTGGAAGTTAATTTTTCCAACCCAAAAGAACAAGGCCTTAGTATACTACTAGCAGAAAATAAGGATAACATACCCAGCCACTTGGCTTAGTATTCCACACATGTTGTGTTGATATGTCGCTAGATTCATCAACCACAGATCTTAATTTCCCAGAAGGAAACCTGCCTGTCATTGTACTGATTGATGATGTGAACACAACTCTTTTCACCGAGTTCGCTTTCAGGACAGATTTAAGAACGTTTAGTGTCCCTTTGATTGCCGGATCGATCACCTTTTCTAGAACATAACTGTCTTCAAGACGGAACAGATTAAAATTGTGTACATCTGCGTCATTTCCTTGAATTCAATCGTGTCAAAATTAGAATTTCAACTAACTCACCAATATTGTGGTTTGCTTGTAAACCGAAATCCATTGATGCGGCTACATGGAATACTCCATCACAGCCTCTAAATGCTTCGTCAAAGCTCCCCTCTTCGTTTAGATCAGCTTTGAACAATTTCAGCCGGCCCAACAATTTTAACAAATGAAGTGCCTTTTCTGGTCAAAGTTGAGAGTGCACATAATAAGATGAATCCCTAGAGGCAAACACCATTTCAATTGCAAATTCCTCGCAACTTGTAAACAATCATTCTTAAGATATTTATGACTTCTACTTTCAAATACGCTATTTAAACATCAAAGTTTGAATGCGGAAAAATAGATACTGCCTCTTAAGTGAACAGAGCAAACAAGCTGAAAAGCAATGAATTCCAAGTATGAATTATTCTAGATCGATCCGCAAGAGTATGCATAAAAGGGAAATGCAACAATAACAACCAAAAAAGCAAGAGAGAGAATTGTCAGACCGGGATGGCGAACGGTGGCATGTACATTGTAGCCCTTGTGGAGGAGAGATTTAATGAGCCACGATCCTATGAAACCTGAACCTCCTGTTACACAATATGTTATGCTGTTCCGCGTCTCTGTTCCTTCTTTGCCGGCTTTCTCCTCCATTTTTGGTGCACAGCCTCTAATCTTTGTGGTAAGCAAGAAACAGTGAGTGTAAAAAACAAAAAAACAAAAACAAAAACAAAAAACAGGTTCCAACCGTAGTCTGTTTTAAAACAATTTGATGGATGTTAATCCACTCCAATAAACGAGCCATTCTTTATTGGACTCTCACACGCTAATATTATCAATAGTGAATATAAAAGATTAGGCAATTGCACAAACTCTTTGACAATAAGAACTCAGATTTTTATTATGAATTTATGATATTTAAGGGGGTACTTAGAGGGTGTTAGTCTGTTAGAGTTCCTGGTTCGACTCTAATCAGTCCCCAAAATCTTGGGATTTGATTGAGTTGGTTAAGGTAACGAACGAGACCCTTTCCCCAAGCTTTCAAACCCTAGCAACCACACCACCTGCCTTGGTTATTCGTGCCACATGGCCAATACGGACTGACCCGCCTGTCTGGCCCATGGGTCGCTCACCGGGCTACTCACTTGGAGACATACATTAGGCTTGCTACATGAATAATAATTCCTTAGCCCTAATATACCCATCACAAACCCCTTAGTTTCTTATACGGGCCTTCCCGAAGGAGTAGCCCCGTCAAAAAATTACAAATATAAAATCAACTATACTTAACATTTCAATCAAAAATATGAAAGGTTCCTTTTCACGACACGCGCCTAGCCACCCTAGGGAACAGACTCCATCAATAGTTGTTTCCATCATCATCGTGCGTCATTGTTGCTCTAGGACTGTGCACGAATCCTATGCCCTTTCAACACTGCCTCTTCCCATTCAAGTACACCTTCTTCTTCAATTCAACATTTACCTTCTCAAAATCCCTAACCGAGCCTCCGCAGAAGATAGCCACTTCAGAGTTCAGACCCTCTTCGTCCCCAATTTCTTTGAATTGCTTTGCCGTTCTTCCCTAATTGCTTTAGAGATGGTGCATATTAACATGGCGACTTGGGAACCTTCTCCCACCACCAAAATTGCTGAATTGGACAAAATGCAGAAGTTATTGAGCTGGTCTGTGCTCTTTGGGACAGCAATCTGACAACCAACCAAACTACTTATCATGTGTTTCTCTTGCACTATGAATCTGTTAGGTTGGGTTTCCGTCTCCCCTTCCACACTTCAGTACGAGTTATTACTGATCTGTCATAGTCATTCCATCCTGCCAGGTCAACTTACTGCCATAGGTATCAAGGTGTCTCCTAGGCGTCCTCGCGGTCCGCTCCTCTCGTCATGGTATATTGCTTTGCCTTATTTTGCATCCCTCGACTAGGCGTCCAGGCATCGACTTTTGAAACTGAATTATGCCTTTTAGTGAGTGACTTTTTTTATACTCAGTATTTAGTTTGCACTAAGAAGTCGCATATTGTGTTTTAATCATATTTCGTATTTCATATTCTTCTTGTTTTCATATTATGTTGTGTATATTTAATTTATGTATGTGTATATGAAACTTTGATTAGGTTTAGAGAACAAGTATGTTTATATTTATATTAGTGTTACTAATGTACACCAATGCTGATTTCTTATGTGTTGCCACCTAGGTTGCCTAGTCGTCTAGGCATCATGGTGGTACTGCCACCGCGCCTCACCTTGGCGCCATGGTAACTATGCTTACCGCCAACGCCCACCGGACTATTTTCCATTTCATCCTACGGTGCACTAAGAAAGAGGCTCCGGCGACCTACGAATCCTCCCGGCACTTCTTTGCCCTGAGCGGAGTGCCCTATGTGAGCGTCTTTCCTCACCCCAAGTGAGTTCTTTTTGCCCACGTCCCAAGCAAGGTGAAAAAGTGGGACGCCAACTCCCAGCAATCTTTACCAATGAATGCTTAGTAATCAAATGCTAAGAACCCTTTATAATTGCAAATGCAAATAATCCCAACAAAACTGTCCCTATGTTTGTAAGACGAAAGTCATTTTCTTATGATTTTGCAGACACAGGACATGGAGGTAACCATCAATACCACCACACTCGAAAGAGTTTTTTTTTTTGAAAAAATCACCATCCATGCTGACTATTTGCAGACTTCACAACTTACACAATTGAACTAACAAAGTCAGATTCACCAGTAAGCATGATTGAAGGAAATTAAATCATTGGCCCAAGTTCTAACAGATCTAAGATCATTAGAAGTTAACCATGAACTAAGACAACAAATAAATAAAGAACAACAAAGAGGGTACATATTTAAAATCCGAAATTATAGAAGAAATTAAAGGGTTCTGGGAAATATATCTATCATAGAATTCTTAAACAAATGAATTTTTAAGCCGAAATTGGACATTAAATAGTGAACGTCCTTTAAAATCTCTTCAAAACAGCAAGAAATTACAGAATATTTTTCAAGAATATTAATATACCTGAGTCCGGTATTGCTTCGCGTCGTCCTTCAATTCCTTTTCCGATGGATTATAGGTCGTCTTTAACCTTCAACTCCTTCCTCCATTTCCTTTCGAAGATGAATGTCACTCTGACACTCTCCAAATCACAATAAAGGCCAAATAAGTGAAATAACTTTTAAAATTATTTTAATTATAAATTGTTAAAAAATTAAAAAAATACGGAGTACATATCATTTTTATATTGAAAAAATCATTTTAAAAAATACTCCTTACAAAGTTACTCCCTCCGTCCTAAAACTTTTTTCTCAAAGCACTATTCCAACTTCACGAGAATTTATATTTATTTGTATTTTTTCATGGCCTATATGATAAAATAAAATATTCTTGTCACTACTTGTTTTGTTAAACTTTTGATTTAGTTTTTAAATATGTATGTTTTATTTTTTATTTCTATACCAATATTTAAATAAAATAGATTAAAAAAACTTGGGATTTTTCCTCGTTTTGCGCAACGGGAAGAAAGTTTTAGGACGGAGGGAGTATATACTCTTTACATATCACACACACAATATACCTGTTGCTCTATTAAAAAACATAGAAATTGGGGGGATCATTCCCTATTCTAAAGCCTAGAAAAAAAAGTTGGTGAACCAATTTAAAGCTATCTATGTAAGTTAAGTAAAAGAAATATTTGCACTAAATAGCACTAAAACTTAAGTCATTTCTCTAAATACACTTAAATTATTTTATTTCCTAAATAGCACTTAATAATGTCCATAATGTCCTATGATGGTGAATATTTACTTGAATAATGACTAATGCATAATGACTAAAAGTGCTACATTGGGAAGAAAAACATATGTAGTGCTATTTAGAGAAAGTCATTATGTTTTAGTGTTATTTAAGTAAATTTCTCATAGTACGAATTTTTATTTATGGAATAGAACACGAAACTTCTATTTTCGTACTTTTTCTATGTTTTGGTCCTGTAAAGCTGAAGATTCAGCTTAGAGACATGAACACGATGAAGAAGAAGGAAGAAGAAACTTTATTCTGAGATGTCTCATTAAGCATACATCGTCACCTTGATCAGATACAGAATGAGCCTATTTATACACCATAGCTAACTACTAACAGAGATAACAAACTTGGAGTAACAATCAAAACAGACTTAACTAACTGCTAACCACTTCTAACCACCAAACTAACTTCCACATATCTCTACATCCCCCCCTCAAGGTGGACTGGTAGTGAACGTAACAGTCCCAACCTTGAAATCAAGTCATGATGTTGTGACTCTCCCAAAGGTTTGGTTAAGATGTCAGCAAGCTGCATTCTGGATGGCACAAATGCAGTTTGAAGAAACCCATCAGAAATCTTGTCACGTGTGTAGTGACAGTCAATATTAAGATGCTTGGTTCTCTCATGAAATACAGGATTAGAAGCAATATGTATTGCTGCCTTGTTATCACAAAACATGGTGATAGGCAATTGTGGAGGCATAGAGAGATCCTTCAAGATGTAGCTTACCCATTCCAACTCTGAAGTAGTGGCAGACATTGCTCTATATTCTGCTTCAGCAGATGATTTGGACACAGTCTTTTGTTTCTTGGTTTTCCAAGAGATTAAGGCAGATCCCAGGAAAACACAGTAACCAGTCAAAGACTTAGATGTCATTTGATAGGAAGCCCAATCAGCATCACAAAAGCCTCTTACAGAAAAGTCTGATTCAGAAGAATAAAACAGTCCCATGGTCACTGTCCCTTGCAAGTAGCTGAGAACATGATGAAGAGCCTTCATATGTGCAGTTGTGGGATGCTGAATGAATTGAGAGAGATGCTGGACAGAATATGAAATGTCAGGTCTAGTCAGGCCTAGATAAAGCAATCTCCCAATAATCTTCCTATACTGTGTAGGATCTTCAAGGAGAACTCCTGAATCATAAGAGAGCTTTAAATGTCGTGGAAGTGGAAATTGTGTTGTGACTGTGGTAGAGACATCAGCATCAGCCAAAAGATCAACAATGTACTTCCTCTGATTAAGAAAAGTACCTACTGAAGATCTTGAAATTTCCATTCCCAGAAAATATCTTGCAGGACCAAGATCTTTGATTGTAAATTTTGCATGTAATTGCTCCTTGACTTGTTTAATCTGATCTTCAGACTCCCCACTGAGCAAAACATCATCCACATAGACCAGAAGAGCCAAGAAATGCCCACCATATCTTTTGGTAAACAGGGAGTAGTCATGTTTAGATCGCACAAATCCCAATGAAATCAAGAATTTTGAAAGTTCAAGATTCCATTGCCTAGATGCTTGCTTTAGACCATATAAGGACTTCCTTAGTTTGCAAACCAATCCTGGTTGTGCTTTATGGTAGCCCTGTGGTGGTACCATGTATATTTCATCATCCAAGTACCCATGTAAGAATGCATTATTAATGTCCAATTGATATAATGGCCAATGTTTGGCAGTAGCAAGGGCAATAACCATCCTCACAGTTGGAAGCTTTGCTACTGGAGAAAAGGTATCCTTGTAGTCCACTCCTAGAGTTTGATTGTATCCTCTGACCACAAGCCTTGCTTTATACCTTTCAACACTGCCATCTGGCAGATATTTAATTTTGTATACCCATTTGGGTGTAAGAGGTTTCTTTCCTGAAGGTAATTTGGTTAAGTCCCATGTATAATTTTCTTCAAGAGCTGCCAGCTCCTTTTCCATTGCTGCTACCCATTTAGGATCTTCTTTTGCTTGAGAATAATAATGTGGTTCTGGTGTGGTCATAACCTTCTCAAGAGATGCCAAAAAAGCTGTAGAGTGACACCTGAGATCAACAGAAAACATGCCTTTTGTAGAAGCATAAAAGCTGAATGATTGGGAAGAATTATCATTGTGTTGTATCCTTGGTGTAGGTTGAACAAAATCCTTGAGCCATGCAGGTGTGGTTCTGGTTCTGATAGACTTTCTAACCTCATCTTGATGGGTTGAGTGCAGGGAGTTACAATTGTCATTGAAAGTGTTGGAAGCTCTGTCATGAATGGAACCATCTGGAACTGGGACATCACCTTCTTTTTCTGAAATCTGCTGATCACTAGAAGGAGAGCCAGTTTGTGGATTATTTGGGAGGTGATCTGTGACAGTAACAGGGTTATAGTCACAATCTATTTCTGATATAATGGGTAAAGGCAGAGTAAGATTTTCCTTGGCCCTTTGCTGATAAGGAAAGACATCCTCTTGGAAAAGAACATCTCTGCTATGGAACACTTTTCTGCTCTCTAAGTCATACAATCTGTATCCTTTCTGTCCAAAAGGATAGCCTAAGAGGATGCACCTGATACCTCTATTATCAAACTTATCCTTCTCATGTAAGTTTGCAGCAAAACATTGGCATCCTATAACCCTCAGTTCCTTATAGGATGGTGCCTTGTTATATAGAAGCTCAAATGGAGTTTTCCAATTCAACCTTTCTACAGGTAATTTGTTAATGAGATGAGTTGCTGCCAAGATACACTCACCCCAAAACATTTTTGGAAGGTTGGCATGGATCCTTAGAGCTCTGGCTGTGTCCAAAAGATGTCTATGCTTCCTTTCCACCACACCATTTTGCTGTGGTGTTTTAACCATAGACCTTTGATGTATAATCCCCTTCATTCCAAAAACATGAGAACAAACAGAATTGATAAATTCTGTCCCATTGTCTGACCTAATGCATTCAACTTTTGCCTTGAACTGTGTTTCTATCATGGACAGGAAGTGAGATATAGCAGTTTTGACCTGCTCCTTTTCATGCAGGAGTTGTGTCCAAGTAGTCCTAGTGTAGTCATCAACTATTGTTAGGAAAAACTTAGCTCCTGTAATATTTGGTTTTCTATATGGCCCCCACAGATCCAAATGTATGAGTTTAAAAGGCACAGTTGTAAAAGAAGTACTCTCATTAAAAGCAAGTCTGTGAAACTTTGCCAACATACATGTATCACAACTGAAATTGTTGGACAAGTAGTCCTTACAATCAGAAATATGTCTCATTTTTGACATAGAGGTATGACCTAGTCTTGCATGTAACAAATCAACTTTACAAGATTTAGTTGCCAATGCAGGTGGTCCTTGTTCTTCAGAATCTTTATGCTTCACTTTCAACCTGTATAAGCCAGACTTTCTTGAGCCAATAACCTTGGTTTGCTTAGTCAAATGGTCCTGGAACAGGCATTTATCAGGCAGGAATATCACATCAAGGTTATGCTTGTCTATGAGTTTGCTAACTGAGATTAGACTGAATTTAAATTCTGGCACATATAACACATCAGCCAATACCAAATTAGGTGCTAACATCACACTTCCTGCCCTAGTCACAGTTTTATGATTCCCATCTGGCAATGTCACTTTGATAGGTATTTGGATAATGTGCATATCATGAAAAATATGTTCAAAAGGAGTCATATGATCTGAAGCTCCTGTATCTATAATCCAACTGACTTCATTTCCATTATCCACACAACATACTTCAGTTTCATATAGGCTCATAGCATGTGAAGTCATAGAGAAGTGCTTACCTGCAAAGTGAGCATATGTGCCAGATGAATTGGAATCTGATCTGCAGCTGCCCTTATCCCCCATTATTTTCATCATTTCTTGGGCCAAGCTCTTAACTAGATTATTGTTAATCTGAAACCCATGCTCTTCACCATGGTTTTGAGCTGTATCAAATGGAGTTTCTGTATATCCATCTTGAACCATGGTATTTCCAGCAAATTTCTTTCCTCCATAGGCATTTTGTCCTTTCTTCTCCCTGCTGCCCTTAAACCAATCTCGATAACCTACAAGCTTGAAGCACTGCTCCTTGATATGACCACTTTCCTTGCAGTAATCACACTTCTTTCCTTTCTTCATATCAAATTTGTTGTAGTATCCCTGCCTTTGAGAATTTCCTTTATTAACATAAAAGGCTGTATTCTGGTCTAGATTGTCATTATTGGCATATGAAGCCACTTCTGTTCCAAGGTTTTCCACTCCTGAAATGGTTCTCTGCTTTTCAACCTGTTGAACTAAGCTACAGGCCTTGCTTGCTGATGGAAGAGGATCCATCAGCATAATCTGTCCTCTGGTGACATCATAACTGTCATTAAGGCCCATCAGGAATTTTATCAGTTTTCGTTTCTGTTCAGCTTCAATGGCCTTCTTCTTGGCATCACAGTGACATCCACCACATTCACATGTAGGCAAATCATTGACACGTGCCATCACATCCCAGAGTTTCTTCAGCTTTGTGAAGTAATTTCCAACAGACTCATTATTTTGTCGAAGATCTGCAATCTTCTTTTCCACCTGGTAAATCAAAGGTCCATTAGTCTGTCCAAATCTTTCTTCAAGCTCCTTCCAGAGTTCTTCAGATGATGATGCATAGAGGAAAGCTTCTGCTAGGTCTGGTTGGATCGAATGAAGAATCCAACTGAAAACCATGTTGTCACATCGCTCCCACTGTGCAAGATTTGGACAATCAGCATTCGGTCTGCTACAAGTCCCATCGATGAACCCTAATTTCATCTTTGAGATGAGGGAGATTTTGCCAGACCGATTCCATGGAATTAAATTCATTCCATTCAGCTTCGTCGCAGTGAGATTCATGCCTGGATGATCTGAATTGTGCAGGAAAAGTGGATCCTGCTTGTAGTTACGATCTTCTGATTCCGCCATGGATGTCGATGAGAGAATCAAGCAAGGACAATCAATTAAGGAGAATCGATCGATCAAGAATAATCGATCAAGGAGAATCGATTAACGAAAACACGACGAAATCAAACATCAAATGTTCAATACTGGTGCTCTGATACCATGTAAAGCTGAAGATTCAGCCTAGAGACATGAACACGATGAAGAAGAAGGAAGAAGAAACTTTATTCTGAGATGTCTCATTAAGCATACATCGTCACCTTGATCAGATACAGAATGAGCCTATTTATACACCATAGCTAACTACTAACAGAGATAACAAACTTGGAGTAACAATCAAAACAGACTTAACTAACTGCTAACCACTTCTAACCACCAAACTAACTTCCACATATCTCTACAGGAGTGTGATTTCTTTAAATTTTATTTTTTAATTTTACACCTACCATTAAATAAATTGAATTGAAAATGAATACAGTCAATTTTGATAAATAAAAACAAGAACAACGTTCTAGGACGGAAGTATTAATTTTTCATTACTCATTCACAAAGATTTTTTAATTAAGCCCGTCACCCACTCACCCCTAGACCTGCCCTTCTCTCACTCTTTTTTTCTTTAGCACCGAATCCGCCGCCGCTGCTCGGAGAATAAGAACCAGAGTTCAACCGCTTTTTTCCGATCTGCTCCGTTCCATATTGCGTCGTGCAGCGGTGCAGGTGGTCAGCATATATTTTTTTTTCTTTCAATTAAAAAACATAAATTGAGCATATTGATAAATTTCTAGACAACCAGTCTGCAGCCAGCAGGGCCGGCCCATTAGGGGACAAGCAGTCCGATCGGGCTGAGCCCAATAAAAGGGGCCTATTTTTTAAAATATTATATATTGAAGCCCAGCCCAGCCAAAGCCAGAAGGAAGTCGCCCACCTACACGCTCCACTGCTGCAGAGTCTAGCCGCTGCCCTCCAGACGCCGCCTCGCCGGAAACTCTCCATCCTCCAGGTCCAAGTCCAGGTACGGAGGTAAAAAAAATACTAGTTTCAGAATTTCTTTAAGAATTTTACATTTTGTTATGTGTAAATATGCAAAATCTTTAATCTTTATAAATTTGTGTTATGAATTTGTTATGAATTTTTGATGTGAATTTGACAATTTTTTATATGGATTTGTCATGTGAAAAATTGAAATCCTTATTTGAAATTTCTGCTAATTGTTATGAAATTTGTTGTGAAAATCTGAAATTCTATTAATTTAGTAATATGAAGATCTGTTTTTTTTGGAACTTTAGAGTTTGTATTTGTGTATTTTATTTCACTAAGATGTGATCAACCAATTTGCTCTAAAAAATGCAAGGTGAACTTTACGAATTCTCGGCTAGCTTTTACACTATGTAATTATACTACTATGATTTTGTCATTTACTTATTTTCTTTTAATACTATTGGGTTAATTTTCATTTAAATATAATTAGTTTACATATTTTAATTGTTTAGACCAATAGGGAATTAGGGAGAAGACTTCTAAGGCCTTTTTTTCCTGTCTCGGCCCAGGCCGTTGAAGTCTCAGGACCGGCCCTGAGTTGGAAAATATTGGAAGTTAAGAGTAAACCCTCAAAAGAATAGAGCCTTAATGGGGTTGAAATGTTGAATTATGGGGCATAAGATAAACTGTCGCTAAATGAATGTGGCAAAAAAGTTAAATGAGTGATTGCATAAGCTCATCAATAGAGCATTCCTATAATTCCTCATCTTTAATTGAATCTTATTATGATAATGGAAAATTTTGGCTCTGAAGGCTGTTATTATCCTGGCGTCAACCATAATTATTTCTCATTCTACCTACCTCTGGTAGCATATAATTCTCAGTTCTTGATAGATTAAATATTGACATTGATCATCATTTTCTCCCTCCTGCTTACATTAAATGGAATAAGTTCCACACTTGTTAATGCTGATTAGAGGCACCTGTAGACACATGTAGTCTCCCTGCGTTTGAATGAGTCTTATAGAAGCTATTCAACTTGCCTACGACATAGTTCAATTTTAGGAAAAAGCATGCATTATATGATAAATGCTTTTATCTAAGGGCTTGTTCATCTGATTGATTTTGATCTGATAGGAACAAGTTCTAATCTTGTCTGGTCGATCTGATCTGAATGTAGTTATTTTTAAAGCTGTTTCTGATCTGGGTTGCTCTGATGTGAACTGATTCTAATAAGAATAAGTAAAAGTAATAAGAATAAGTTAAAGAATCCAAATCCAATTTTATGACATAAGTAATATGGATTTGCAGACACAGACATGACAAAGAGAGAGAAGTCCGTAAATGTATCTGGGAAGCCCAAGCATTCCCTCGATGTGAATAGAGATGGCAGTGGAACTAAGGGTGGCCGTAGCGCCGGCACTGTACGGCGGCTAAAGATGTACAACAATAGGCCTAAGCGTGATCGGAAGGGAAAAGTGTTAAAGCACGAATTCCAATCCAAGGATCTGCCTTCCACTCGGATTCAACCAGATCCCCGATGGTTCGGTCAGTTCTCTCATTCTTGTTGAACTTTAAGCTTTTCTGCAATTGTGCATACACCTTTATATTGTTTGCTATTCTAACTTGTGGATTTTGGTGCAATTAGTAAAATGAAGGACTAGTCATATCATAATTGTTTGTTTTTACCTTGTTCAATGGAAGTAAATTGAGACTGCTTTCTGACGTCATTTCAAACTCCGTAGGCAATACACGAGTAGTAGATCAGAAAAAGCTGGAATTCTTCCGTGAAGAGTTGCAAAACCGGATGTCTAGTAGCTACAATGTAATCTTGAAGGATAGGAAATTGCCATTGTCCCTTTTAAATGATCATCAGAAGGTACGGGATTTTGTTGAATGGTGCATAACTATATTGCTAAATGCACTGTGGGTACATGAATCCATCACTCACCACTAATTTTGTAAGATTTTTCTTTATGTTAACTCTGTACCTATTTTTATTTGGTCGGACATTTAATTTCAAATGCTTAGGTCATGTGGTCATGCCTAGTTTTGTATAGGAATGCGTTCAGGTTCTTTAGTACCTCAAAATGACTAGTTAAATCATTTAAAAGATAGACGTATCACTATTTTGTTAAACATTAAATGAAATCATGTTCACCTAGGAAGCACAGGTGCGGCAAAATACAGGCTCACAAAGCACTGTTCCGGTTCAGGTGCGGCGGTACACGTCGGTGTACCTTGGGTGTGCGATGGGTGCGGTGTGGTGGTTTTGTAGTTTTTTTCTTTTTTGCGGATTGCTTAGGAGGCGAATTGGGACCGCTATGGATAGGAAGTATTCGGCGATAGCTTTTTGCAGAGTCGCAACGCGGAATCGAGAAGAAGAAAGGCCGGGCCGGATCTGCCCTTTGACCTGCGCCTCAAAATGGTTTGATTTTGTTTTTTAAGCGTATTAGGTCATACTCCGTCTTTAGGGTTTGCTTTTGTTTTGTTCTTTTCTTCCTTTTTTATCCTTTTGTCATTTTTAATTTACTTTGTTGGGTTTGCTTTTGGAACTTGCTCAATTCTTCTGTCATTTTTTAATTAGGCTGAAATTTCCTAAATTTGTCCCTACATATAAATTACTCAATTATTGGGTGTTTTTGTATGTTTTATTAATTATTGTGTGACTTATATTATGTTTCCTATCTATTTTGTACGTATTTTATAAAAAATATTAATATAAATAGAAATGTATATAAAGAAATTTGTCGCACCCATTACCGCACCCGCAACCTGGTTTTTATTTTTGAAAATTTCCGCACACGCGCACCAGTCGCGCCCCCGCACTTGTGCTTCATCGATGTTCACAATGGGCTGCAGAATAAACTTGTGCTTTGTATATTATTCCCTCTGTTGCACTATCTCTGTCCTTTCCAGAATTCAATGAGCATTCGGTAAAATACCTTAGTCATGTCACCTCCTGTTTTATAGAGCTTTTGATGTACCTTTTAAATACTACATATATAAATTTAATTATTTGTTTTAAAATTCTACTATAATATTCTTTAGTAAAACATATTAGATCTGTAATGTGACAAAGTAGGATGGAGGGAGTAAAATATATTTATATTCGTTGTTAATTTACATCTTTCTTATGCATATCTTGGGGAAGCAAGCAAGAGTTCATCTGCTTGACACCGAGCCTTTCGCTGATGTGTTTGGACCTAAAGGGAAAAGGAAACGCCCAAAGCTTATGGCATTAGATTATGAATCACTATTAAAGAAGGCAGATATTTCTCAAGGTTTATTAGATGATTCTCTAATTCTGGTTCAATACCTGCACCTAGTATTGGCTGATTTCTTTTTAATAATTTTTCTTTTCATTTGTGACTCAACAGATTCATTTGAAGAGAAGCACAGTGGAAGTGGTCACGTGGAAGGAAATGAAGATGGGGTTAGAGATGCTGTACGACATACCATGTTTGAAAAGGGTCAAAGTAAACGCATATGGGGCGAGCTCTACAAAGTCATAGACTCTTCTGATATTGTTGTTCAGGTTCATTAGTGTGTTTTCAACCACCTTTTAGTTAGAAGCAAAGTTGAACAATGCATAATTTTTATTTCACCACATTTCACCTAGGGGTTGGATATGCAATTACGCTAGTAAAATAACAATCATTTTGGAACATAGTTGTATATAATTTATAAAAAATTCACACCCTGATAATTCTTTTCACAATGTATTTGCTTTTAATATGTCAATGCTCAAAAGTTATCTTATTGTCACAAGTAGCCATTCAAGTATTTGAGGAATGAAGTGGTACTTACAGATATGGTATTACAGGTATTAGATGCCAGAGACCCACAAGGTACAAGATGTTACCATCTTGAGAAACATTTGAAAGAGAACTGCAAGCATAAGCACGTGATTCTTCTCCTGAACAAGGTTTGCCTTGTCTGATAGGTTATTTAGATTCATGTGTGTGCGTGCATGTTTTTTCTTCTTAGAATGCTTTGAGAATGTAATCAAACACTTGAATTGGTAACCATGTCCTTATACAGTGTGATTTAGTTCCGGCTTGGGCAATTAGTGGCTGGCTAAGGGTTTTGTCCAAGGAATATCCCACCATAGCATTCCATGCGAGCGTCACCAAATCCTTTGGCAAGGTAGACACCGCGGTTACATGTACTCTTCATTCTTTTTTTTCTCTGTCAACTAGTGTCATTGAATATGCAATGTGCCAGAGGATATCATTTGGATGGACAATGTGTACCTTCATTTTAGGTGTGTGTTTTCTTTATTCCACAATGTTGGTCTCTGAGATGTAGCCTACTCCCTATTTCATGCTTCATATTATCAATGTAAAATCATCTCCAAGCTAACTGTCCATGCCTATGCTGCTATGCATATAGAAATTTAGATGTTATATATACTCGTATTATTTTTCATGCCAGTTGACTATAAGTCTATAATAATCTAATTGTTGTCCAAACTATGATTTCAGGGCCCTCTGTTGTCAGTATTGAGACAGTTTGCTCGGTTGAAGAGTGACAAGCAGGCAGTATCTGTGGGCTTTGTTGGTTATCCTAATGTTGGGAAATCGTCAGTTATTAACACATTGCGATCAAAGAATGTACGATCTCTCATATATTATAGGGAGTAGTTTGAATGATGTTTTCTTAACGCTTGCAATAATTGGTATTGAGTGGTACAAAGTGTCTTGGCTATTCCGTATAAACCTGGATATGCACGTATTTTTTTGCACAAGTATGCAGGCGATGCTTTTTTTATTATGGAAGATTTAACTCATTGAATGATTCGACACTGTGTCCATTAAAAATAGGTTTGCAAGGTGGCTCCTATCCCTGGAGAGACCAAAGTCTGGCAATACATAACTCTTACAAAACGGATCTTCCTGATTGACTGCCCTGGTGTTGTTTATCAAAGTAAAGATTCTGAAACAGATATTGTCTTGAAGGGTGTGGTATGTGATTCACAGCCATTTAGTTGTATATATAATCCAGTTAATAAAACTTGAAAGAAACAGATGTTTATATAATTGGAATGGTTTTTATGAAAATCTGTCAGGCTGGCTTATTGAACTTTACTTGGGTTGACTTGTATTCATTTTGTGTTGTGGTTTTATATCTTCAGGTACGTGTGACAAACCTGCAAGATGCTTCTGAGCATATTGGTGAAGTGCTGACCCGTGTGAAGAAGGAGCATCTTGAAAGAGCATATAAGATAAAGGAATGGTAATATTGCTCTCATGAGTGATTTCATTTTCTTGCTTGATTTAAAGAAGTTCTTCAAGATTTTTTTCTCAACTAATAAGTCAATAGTCTCACTAGATCGTAGGGTAAATTTCCTTTTCGTGATGGTTTGGTGGTGACCCCGGACTTCTTTTTTCATGTTGAAGCATTATTTATGTGCATTTGCCTCCATAAATGCACCCATTCTTGAAGCTGATTGTCCCAATGATGTTTGTAGGAAAGATGAAAGTGACTTTCTTCTTCAGCTATGCCATGCAACAGGCAAACTCTTGAAGGTAAGTTCACATCAAATTGTTACTTGATGCACTTAACTTAACAAACCCAAACAAGTACACAAGTGCACATAAATGCTAATTAGCTTGTAGAGTGCCCTCTAATGCAAGCTTGAATTTCAAGGAAGTGTGGCTTTGAGGAACATGATGACTGAAATAGGGCTATATGCCCCATGTTTTAACTCCTTAGGCTGTGCAAGGGGTAGGCACAACTGCAGTTCGTAACTGGAACTTTATGTTCTAGCGCGCGAACCTTACAAACTACAATCAAGAATTAGAACCTTAAATAAGTATGCCAAACGGCCAGTACCAAAACCTTAGTGCACAGTTCCATTAAGTTTCATGGTTTTCCGGATCCAAGTGGTGCCCACCCTAGTGTACATATCCTGCAGCAGTCTTTTTTACTTCCTCCATCGCTAAATAGACTTCAAACTTTTCTTTTTCATCCATCCCAAAATAATCTTCAACTCCCTTACAAGGAAAAGAACATGTGGTTTGAAACAATTCTCGTTCTTTTGCACAGGGAGGAGAACCCGATGTAATGACTGCTGCAAAGATAATACTCCATGACTGGCAGAGAGGAAAGATACCCTTCTTTGTGGCACCCCCCAAAACAGAAAAAGCCGCAACAGAAGAGCAAAAGGATGGCGGCGAAGGAGAGGAAGAGGAGGCTAGAAGAGCAATTGCGGACGCACTGTTATCATCTCAGCAGCTAACAGACATTCCTGTTCAGACAGGCTTGTACAGCGAGAGTGAGTTGCGTGGTGACAGTAGCCCCAAGCTCCCTGAGAACGAATGATTTGCCCTCATCAAATTTTGTTGATGAAGTTTTGGAATTCCATTATGTCGTCGTCTATCTGCGAATCTTATTTATTTTTCTATCCACCAGATATTCGGTTGTTTTTTTTTGAACTTAGTGCATGTAACAACAACCAGATGTGGTGTAATACCCCGAGTATTAGAACACGTATTAGTCGCCTCCGAGATGAGGTGGAATTCGCTATCGAGTGCAGTTATTTGTTATTCTATCGATGAATGCTATTGACACCATTGAGTTAGTACTTCAAATTTACTTCAATATGTGTTGTCATGCTCCAATCTTTCTTTAAAATTGTGCATGTCTTGTCTTTTTCTTTAAACTATCAACTTTTTTTAAAGATTTGTATTGGTAATAGTTTTATTGTTGCCAATTGGCAAACACGAGGATGGGTTAGGGGGGATGAACCATTTATGGAGTGCATCGTGGATATTCGATGTGGTAATATCATATCAAATGTTGATGTCAAAAGAATTGTGATGCTTCCATAAAGAGGTTATTCCCTAAAGAATACTCAAAAGTATAGACACTTTCTACATTATTTGTAGTGTAAAATTCATTGAGGTGTTATATCCATTCCTATTTTGGCTAAATATACTCTTTTTATGTTAAATGTACACTTTTTCCTTAAAAATTGTTTTGCATTTAAATTTTTTCTTTCGTATTTTTAAGGGTAAAGTTATCTACTTAACACAAATGAAGTGAATTTAGTTAAGGTGAGGGTGGATATATCAACTCTCCTATTCACGACCTTGAAATGAATTTATGATTTGTTTGTTTGATTTTTTTTTAAAAATGTTATACGAGTAGTAAAAGACAAAATGGTTTAGCTTGAAATGTGTAGACGTGCAAGAAAATTCACAAATCATATGTTTCTTTTCTCAATAATTTAAAAGAAAAGTGTGAAGTTTATTTTGAGACAACAGAAAAGAAAAAATGTGAAGCTTTCATTGAGACAATATAGCATTATATCTTCATATTAGACTATGTACTCACCTTGTGCTAAATCAACGAACTTGGAGACACATGATGTTCGAGTTGGTATGAATTTCGACAAGAATATTTTACTCCCACCCTTTTATATTCAAATTATACAATTTACATTTACATCATACTCATTTTATATATGTTTTTTACACATATCTAGAACATTAGGAAATTGATGTGAGCGCACTTGATAATTGCATTATACTCTTTTCGTTAAAAGATTTTTTTCATTTTGTTGTAAACACTTTCATTTGTAAAAATATAAAAATGAAAAGAACCCATTCATTCAGGGATGACAAGTCGCATTTTAGTCGGATGAAGCTTCACCATCATCTATCTTTTAAGTACACAATTATCATTGGATCCATCCATCGTCCGTTACACATACCGCACTTATCATTCGATCTACCCACACTCGCAATTGAAAATGAAAAGCATTAATAATGGTTTTTTTAAATCATTAATTTCATAAATCGTAGAACGCATAAACAAATTATGAAGCACAAACAAAAAGCACGTTAAACAAGAACTTAATGATAATGTTGGTATTTAAGATAGAATCTCACAAATAAACTAACTTTTTAAGATTCAAACAAAGAAACCTTCTAAACATTACACTAAGAAAGCATGAAATGGAACAGAGGGCTTCCTTGGAATGAATCCGATCCAATTATGATTTCAATTTTAATGTACTTTTTAAAATAAACATGAATGAATAGGGTGATTGGCCGGGTAATGTGTGAGAAAAAATTTCATCCAAAACTTACCTGATCCATTATCAACCTGTCCATCATAATTTTCTTTATCGCAATTATATCCATTAAATCGGGTTGCATGATTCGACAATCTAACGGATCATGTAGAATTGTCCTCCAATCCCTAAATTCAATCTTTTTACGTATACAATAATCAAATTAACAACATACGGAGTACATATTTTATGGTGGCACAGTTTTAGTGAAACTCGTTACTGTTGACATTGCGGTACCACTACCATTTTGAGATACTTACGATTCTTCATTCTTGAAATTGATGGTTGCTATTTCCTTAAACCCTCCATCCCATCACTCCCCTACCTCTCTTGGATCATCGATTGGCTAAATGAAATTTTGCAGTCAATTGTATGAAATTCATTTCGTACAATTTATTTTCCAACTCATTACTTAATCTTATTAAAATCAGATCAAATCATAAACAATTTTAAATAATACTCCCTCCGTCCTATAATGATCTTCCCGGTTCGCAAAACGAAGAAAAATTCCAAGTTTTTCAATCTATTTTATTTAAATATTGGTATAGAAATAAAAATAAAGCATACATATTTAAAAACTACACCAAAAGTTCAACAAAACAAGTGGTGACAAGAATATTTTATTTTATCATATAGGCAATGAAAAAACACAAATAAATATAAATTCCCGTGAAGTTGGAATAGTGCTCTGGAAAGATCATTATAGGACGGAGGGAGTATTATAATCTAACCGGACTCAATCTGATACAATGTATTCAAATCTTCAAAAAATCAAATCAACCATATCTCATTCCAACCTAAGGTGTCAAAGGGATCCATCCGCACGCTTATAATTTACTCAAGAGTATTAAATACTTGGGCATGGCGAAATGTATGATGGATATTGGAGCACCCGTATTGGCGCCAAAATGGGGCGGGGGTTTCTGCATATATTCCCTCCCAAAATCAATCAATTACGCCCCCCCCCCATCAAAACCCTCCCACTCCTCATCCTCCATCTCCCATACTAACCAATCCCGCATCTCATTCCCGCAACCATTCATCAATGGTTGCTGTGAAAGAATCCGCAGAAGAAGTGGAACACTTTCCACAGGAGGAAGAGGACAAGTCAGAAGAAGCTGGTTCCGGAGAAGAAGAAGAAGAAGAACAGGAGGAGGATGAGGATGAAGGTTCAGAGAAACCCGAAGAAGAAGAAGAAGTGAAGGGGGGAGAGACGAGAGATCTGAAGGAGAAGAAGGGCAAAAGGATTTCGGAACCCTCAACCCCGGTAACACCCAGCTCCAGTTCCTTGAGGCCCACCAGGGAGAGGAAGAGTGTGGACCGCTTTTATGCGGTTTCTTCTGCCGCTAAACCTCTCTCCATTCAGAAGGTAGCTAATGTCTTTACTCTCTCCCTCCCAGAAAAGGTTCCATCTGCGGTTTACTATGTTTGATTTGATCAAAGCTTTTTCCAATTCAATTTATTTAATAATTTGTGTAAAATTTGAAAATAATTTTTTTTAAAAAACAAAGTTGAAATATTCTACAAAACAAAAGATGACTGGACAATTTATTTTATCAAATGATGATGCATTGAATGAATGTACTCCTTCTGTGCCAACATAATAAGGTTTCTCTTCATTATTCAAACGGTTAGACTTTCTTTACGTATTATTATTGATCCTTTGTTCAAGTCACTTTTTTGTAGAAAATTTTATGTATTTTTTAAATATATAATTTTATTTTTTAATTTTATACCAATTTTGGAAATGTTAGTTTGGGAGGGGAGATTTTACTTTGATGAATAGTAAAATGGAGTAAAGCAAAGCCGTTTTGGGGAGGAAGCAGTTTGTTCACATTTTCGCTTTCGTACTTCAGTCTACTGCTTCTGGCATGGGATATTCGGTTTTCTCAGAAACAGAATCTCTACTTCCGAGCAAGTAGCATTCACCCCATACCCAACTTTGTGTGGTATTCTGCTGGGTTTGTTGGTGTTTGTGTATACATTTTAGCCATACAGTTTTAATTTTATTGTTCTTGTTTCCATGAAAATTTTGACACAAAAAACTGGATATGTGGGAATACCAAAAGTTGATTTCTTGTTCTCCAAACAAGTTCGATAAATAATACTGTAATAATAGAAGTTCTACTCTACTGTCATATCTTGTACTCTTCTCAGAAACTATCACACTAACACACCCCTCGTTGAACACAATCCACTTAAACCAAACTCACTATGCGTGTGGTGAGTGGAATAATGCTTCATGTAT
This sequence comes from Cuscuta australis, assembly GCA_003260385.1. Lineage (NCBI taxonomy): Eukaryota > Viridiplantae > Streptophyta > Magnoliopsida > Solanales > Convolvulaceae > Cuscuta > Cuscuta australis. The sequence goes on from NQVE01000183.1 coordinate 982,880, forward strand.
CTTAGAATACCAATGAGAACCGCCAGATTCCAATGGGAAGTCAGCATGATGTGGGAAAGGGGAAGAGGGAGTAGAATAGTCAAGGGGCTACTCTTGTCACCTCCCCAATGGATTCCCGCTAATTGAAAGTTACATGTTGAACTTTGTTGCGCTGCCATTTTCCTCTTTGAAATCAGTCAAATTAATTTTAAAATCATGCCATATGATTTGATTTCTTACTCCCAAGCATCATGTCAAGTCTCATTTATGTGGAAATACATGTATTTGTCACTATTTTTTATGGACATCTTCATTGGGTTTAAATGTAGGGTCCAGGAATGCAGCTTAGGGACATCCCAAATGGTATTCTTTCTCACTTTTGTTTGGCATTACTGAGATTGATTATGACTTCATCTTTCTTAGGTTCGAGTGAATACAAATGGTTAAATTTAAGTGCACAAGTCATGTGACCTTAAGTTTACATCCTTCTTTAAGGCTTTAACACACACAAAGACACGCACACACACATGAGGTGGTTATTCGTGCATCAGGATATCACACATTTTCACATTTTCATTTGAACAACGATTGTACCACTAACAAATTGGCCACCATATCCACTTACATTAAAGAGACCAGTGTTTTTCTTCACATTGTCGAGGTAAACTCCTAGTTTAGTGGATTCAATGGAAAATTGATTAATGGCTTTAGCATTACAATCTTCATTTTCAAGCACACTGATATGATTTAATGATTGTGAGCATCACAGTAGCTTATAAATTGTCCAAGAGGAAACCTGATGAAAACCTACAGATACTCCACAACATTCTTTATGGAAAGAAAGCAAAGGTCATACAACTCTTATGCTCCACTTCTTTTTACCTCACAGGCTTTTGTATGAATCATGACCCTTGAGCCCTCAAACATCCGCTCTTTATATTTCCAGGCACGTAATTTGAAGAAAAATATAGGTCAATTTTCTGGATATGCGTGGGCTGAAGATGAGGTAAATGAGGTTTACTTTCTGATGCTTGTTGCATGTATGAGTTTCGCATCTATTTTTTTTAAAGGAACACACTTTTCATTGATGAACATTGTTTTCTTCAGCTTGAAAAGCAGAGGGGAAGGCTCCGGGATAAGTTTGACAAGTGCGTCAAAGAAAAATTGCTGGATTTTTGTGATCTCCTTAATGTTCCCGCTTATAAATCTTCAACAAAGAAGGTGGTGTATAGTGATAACGTTTTATGGATTGTGCTGCGCAATACAGTCCTTGATGTTTTTGCCCCTAAATCCCTAATGTTTAACTCTGCAGGAAGAGCTCACTCTGAAGCTGTTGGAATTTTTGGTGTCTCCTCATATCACAACTGATAAGTTGCTCGCTGATAAGGAAAAGGTTTTTTTTTTAAAGAAATCTTCATTGCACCTTTTCTGGGATCAGTTACATGTCTAAACAATCTTAGACGTTTAAATTTAAAGGTCAACTCTAATATCTTTTTTATTTTTGTTATCCCAGAAAAGAAAAAATCAACGAGGCAAGGTTACAAAAGCTAAATGCTCCATAGATGCAACTGCAGATATCCCAGCAAAGGTCCGTATAATCATGAGTTTAAAGCTCAACAACTTTGAACTACTAAGTTATTTACATAACAACAACAACAACAACAATAATAATAATAATAAAATGGAAATATCATTACACTAATGAAACTGCTATCTGTTTGAAATATAGTACTTTTTTTTACTCTACATTGGTCACAATTTATATAGTGCCTAAGCTTGTTTCAGAAATGTCACCAAAGGATCTAATGCCCCAAAGAAATTGAACTATGGGATTTTCTTGAGTCCATAGGCTCACTTCTATGGGGTGCTTAAGCATGTTTCAAAATTTTAATTTAAGGACTCTAATGTCCAAACAAATTTAAATTCTTGATCTGTTGAAGCAATAATTCACATTTAGAATATATAGTATATGCTTGCACATGGTCCTCTTGTATCATAGGTGTTCCAAACATGGCTTTTCATAGAATTTAATATATTTTGTTAGATGTATATATTGTGATGAAGTTCATGGATGTTAATAGATTTTTATAAAATCTACACCAAGGGTTTCCATAGTTTTTTTTTGTAAAATTTATGTAGTTTACGTTCCACATTAAATTTTCTCATGAGAATTTCAATTCATATCATTCAAACATTCTCTCCGTTCCAATCTCGATAAATTTACTTTGTATTTTATTTCCAAATCCATAAACTTAATGAATTTTAAGGTTGTGACCCCAAACCCCATAAGAGCAAACCAAGGGGGTTGGCCCATACCATCACTGAATTTCAATGTTATCACAATCAGTTTAGTTTGTTTCATGATATCCAGGGGAATATTTGTCACAAACCCTCTAGTCTCTATGGATTTTTTACTTTGTACATCTTACATGGGTTTGGTATCTATGCACTTCTAGATGATATATTGCCCCATATATGGGATAACTGCATTTTTGTAATGGGTATCATGCACCACTATTCTTTTTGTCTAACTGATTATTCAACGGAGCCTTAAAAATGAACACTTTCGGAAGCAGAAACCTGAAGGCAAAGCAGGAAGGAAACGGAAGCAATCATCAGAGAGAGAAGATGCTGAGAGTAGCCCCCCTAGGAGTGAGTCTGAGGAGGAGGATGGTGACGATGCAAATGATAATAAGGATCAGAAAGAGACTATTTCTGAGGACGACGACATGGAGCTAGAGGGTGGAGAAGAATACTCCAAGGAAAAAGTATTTATAAAAATCTTCATTGCACCTTTTCTGGGATCAGTTACATGTCTGAACAATCTTATACTTCAAAATTTAAAGGTCAAGCCTAATATCCTACTTATTTTTGTGATCCCAGAAAAGAAAAAATCAACGAGGCAAGGTAACAAAAACTAAACGCCTCATAGATGCAACTGCAGATAGCCCAGCAAAGGTCAGTATATGCCTGAGTTTAAAGCTCATCAACTTTGAAATACCAAGTTATTTACATAATAATATGGAAATATCATTACACTAATGTAACTGCTCTTTGTTCTGAATATAGTATTTTTTTTACTCTACATTGGTCACGATTTATGGAGTGTCTAAGAATATTTCAGAAATGACACACAAAGGATTCTAATGCCCCAAAGAAATTGAACTATGGAATTTCTTGAGTTCATAGGCTCACTTCTATGGGGGGCTTAAGCATGTTTTGAAATTGTAATTAAAGGACGCTATTGTCCAAACAAACTTAAATTATGGATATGTTGAAGCAATAATCACATTTACAATATATACTATATGCTTGCACATGGTCCTCTTGTATAGGTGTACCCAAAATGGATCTTCATAGAATTTAATAGATTTTGTTAGATGTTTATACTGCGATGAAGTTCATGGATGTTAATAGATTTTTATAAAATCTACACCAAGTTCATACATCTATATATTACTTTTCACAATAAATTTTCTCATTTGAATTTCAATCCATATCATTCAAATATTCTTTCCAGTCTTTATATATTTACTTTGTATTTTATTGCCAAATCCACAAACTTAATGAATTTTAAGGTTGTGACCCCAAACCCGATAAGAGCAAACCAAGGGGGTTGGCCCATACCATCACCGAATTTCAATGTTATCACAATCAGTTTAGTTTGTTTCATGATATCCTGGGGAATACATGTCACAAACTCTAAGGGTTTTTACTTTGTACATCTTATACGGACACCATTAGTTTGGTATCTTTGCACTTCTAGATGATATATTGCCTCATATTTGGGATAACTGCATTTTGGCAATTGGTATCATGCACCACTATTCTTTTTGTCTAACTGATTATTCAACGGAGCCTTAAAAATGAACACTTTCGGAAGCAGAAACCTGAAGGCAAAGCAGGAAGGAAACAGAAGCAATCATCAGAGAGACAAGATGCTAAGAGTAGCCCCCCTAGGAGTGAGTCTGAGGAGGAGGATGATGACGATGCAAATGGTAAAAAGGATCAGAAAGAGACTATTCCTGAGGATGACGACATGAAGCTAGAGGGTGCAGAAGAATCCTCCAAGGAAAAGGTATTTTTAAAAATCTTCATTGCACCTTTTCTGGGATCAGTTACATGTCTAAACAATCTTAGACATTTAAATTTAACGGTCAAGTCTAATATTGTATGTAATTCTGTGATCCCAGAAAAGAAAAAATCAACGAGGCAAGGTTACAAAAACTAAACGCTCCATAGATGCAACTGCAGATAGCCCAGCTAAGGTCAGTATATGCCTGAGTTTAAAGCTCAACAACTTTGAAATACCAAGTCATTTACATAATAATATGGAAATATCATTTCACTAATTGAACTGTTTGTTGTTCTGAATATAGTATTTTTTTAAGGATTATGCTATGTGTACCCCAAGGTTTGTACCCCAATTTGTACCCCGCAGTTTTGCACCAACACTTTGTGTTGGTGTAAAACTAATTTTTGTTAAACGCACCAACATTTGTGTCCGTGTGAATATTTATTAACGCACCAACACTTGTGTCGGTGTAAACCATCGAAATGTTTGTGCAAGCCTATGGTGTACAAATGGGGTATATTTTTTGGTGTAAGTGTAGCATGGTCCTTTTTTTAATTCTACATTGGTCACAATTTATGGAGTGCCTAACCATGTTTCAGAAATGTCACCAAAGGATTCTAATGCCCCAAAGAAATTGAACTATGGAATTTTCTTGAGTTCATAGGCTCACTTATATGGGGTGCTTAAGCATGTTTCGAAATTGTAATTAAAGGACTCTATTGTCCAAACGGACTTAAATTATGGATATGTTGAAGCAAAATTCACATTTATTATATATACAGATATACTATATGCTTGCACATAGTCCTCTTGTATATGTGTACCCAAAATGGATCTTCATAGAGTTTAATAGATTTTGTTAGATGTTTATACTGTGATGAGGTTCATGGATGTTACTAGATTTTTATAAAATCTACACCAAGTTCATACGTCTATATATTACTTTTCACATTAATTTTTTTCATTCGAATTTCAATCCATATCATTCAAATACTCTCCAGTCTATATATTTACTTTATATTTTATTTCCAAATCCATAAACTTAATGAATTTTAAGGTTGTGACCCCAAACCCCATAAGAGCAAACCAAGGGGGTTGGCCCATACCCTCACCGAATTTCAATGTTATCACAATCAGTTTAGTTTGTTTCACGATATTCTGGGGAATATTTGTCACAAACTCTCTATGGATTTTTACTTTGTCACCATTGGTTTGGTATCTATGCACTTCTAGATGGTATATTGCCTCATATATGGGATAACTGCATTTTGGTAATTGGTATCATGCACCACTATTCTTCTTGTCTAACTGATTATTCAACAGAGCCTTAAAAACCTAACACTTTCTGAAGCAGAAACCTGAAGGCAAAGCAGGAAGGAAACGGAAGCAATCATCAGAGAGAGAAGACACTGAGAGTAGCCCCCCTAGCAGTGAGTCTGAGGAGGAGGATGATGTTGATGCAAATGATAAAAAGGACCAGAAAGAGACTATTTGTGAGGACAATGACATGGAGGTAGAGGGTGCAGAAGAATCCTCCGAGGAAGATCATAACTCTCCAATGAAAGATTATGGGACTTCAACACAGCATAAGGATATCTCTGTGAAACCCTCCAAAATCTCAGATACGCCTACCAAAGAATCTTCCGGTTCAACTTTGAAGAGAGGTGATGATCCATCAACTAATCCCGAGGTAGAAATCTCTAAGAGACAAAAGACTGCTACTGATAGCGGAGGGGAAGACCAAAATGCATCTGCGGCTGAAAAGGCTTCTCATAAGAGGAAGTTGTCAGGCAAGCCCTAATTATATGCTAAATCACAACTTCAGTTATTTTTTACATTTATTAGTAGGTAGGTCTGATGATAATTACTTTACCTCCTCTCAATGTATAGGGAAAGAGAAAAATGCAAAGGTTGAAAAACCAGAGCCCAGCAAAGAAGAGATATATGCCGCTGCTGTAGACATTCTGAAGGGTGCAAATTTTGACACTGTAAGTCGTGCTTTTGAACGCTTTCTGTTGCCACACCACATGACTATTTTGCATCCGGTGGATTTGTAACTAATCTCTGGGCTTAAAAAATGCAGGCAACTCTAAATGACATAATCCGGCAACTAGGTATGACCATACATCCATATTTCACGCTGTATATGTACACGTGAACACACACTCACATGCATTCTCTCTTGAGATGGGAAATCCAAATTGTGTATACAGTAAAAGAAAAACTAGCTTATATGAAATTCAATACTATGATTACTATCATACTACAAGCTTGAGCTTTTAGCTTGGGGCCTGATCCATATAAGAAGAAAACGCACGACCCGAGTAGTTCGTGACATCTGAAATGCGGTGGTTGATTGGTTATGTGTAGGGTGCCAATTTGGAGTGGACTTTAAGGCCAGAAAAGCAGAGGTGAAGGCTATTATTACAGAAGCCATAAATGACATGAGTGGTGATGAAGAAGACGAGGATGGGGACGACGAAAGTGCAGAGCTCAAGTCATAACATTAATCGAATCATCAATGGGAATAATTAATCACAGCAACTGGCTATGGTTCTGGTTGGGATCCTTGAAATGGTATTTGTGATATGTTTGCATGAAATGCTCAGTTTGACTCTCATCTAAGCTTATTAGCTTGTATATGCTCTTCTTGAGTGTCTAGTTTTTTAGTGTAGCCATGTTTTTTATTTATTATTTTATTTAAACATGCAGTACTAGTTAATATTTATCATCTAAAAGTATACATTTGTTTAATTTTTATAAAAAGGGCGTGCAAGAGATATACTCCGTATAATATATTTTCTCCATCTGTTTCAAACTTGTTATGGTTGCTTTTCATTTTTTATCTATTTTAATTTTTAAATTATTGTGCTTGTTTTTATTTATAAAATATATACCACATACGAAGTAGTTCACAATGTTGTTCTCTTATGTGCATAAACTTGAGCAAATTAACAAGATTGGAAGCAATTTTTTCAAATTAATTTTGTCAAAATAATTCTGTGTCTAGTCAAAGGGAAATGGCAAGCGTGGAAGTAATGCTCATACAAAATCGGCACATGACTCTTAGTAATTGATGAATATAATGAGCTTGGCCCTACACAATTGGAATTAGGCCATGAACAAGATATGATGAGCTTAAGAGAGTCAAGTCTAAAAGAGCCTCCTGAGCGGGGCTAAGCTATCTCGAGAGAGCCCAGACTCAACCTCATTACCGGTTGGACTTGGCCTCTTTAGGCCGAGGCAACACCTCTCAACTAAGGAACACGCTTGTCCTCGGCTAACATCATCTTCATCCTTCAAAGATGGGCTCTTTTTCCTTGCACTTAGACTCGGTGCTAGTGTTTTGCGACTATTGTGTATTAGGTTGTGACTATATATTGTACCCGGTTCAAACATGGTCATAACGTTCTCCACTCTTATTTTGCCAACAAATGCACTCATTTGCCTATCAAAGGGACAACTCTTTCATTATTCACTCAATATACCAAAGAGATTCTCCTTCTAGGACTTTGCCTTCCCACACTACTCTCTTCCTAAAGCCATCAATAATGCTCCAACAAAAATAATACATGATTCATATTCTCTCTTTCACTTGTAGACCCATTACCATGTGAAGTTTCATTTTCATGAGTAAATCTTTGGTGACTTGTCATTGCTTCCATATGGAAATATGATTTGTCATCAAGTCACAAATGAAAGGGGGGTGGAGGGAGTAACTCGCAGGTTCCCTTCTCCCTCTCCAAATCACCATACTAACAAATACGGAGAAGAAATCAAAATCCATACGCAGCGAAAAAAAGGATTTAGCGTGTTAGGCCATACATAGAGACATTGAAGACTAAAAATGATAATTAATTCAAAAGCTAAAACAAATTTTGGTTCCCCAACCTTGATAGGACTCTTGTCATGCGAGAAGAACCTCGAGAAAAGTGAATGATTGCATTGGATTTTCTCATGGTGAGTGAGGGCTAAGATCTCCAAAATACAAAATAAACAGCAATATCTCTCGACGCCTCTACCAAGTTAAACCGCCTATACTATTCAATGAACTACAAATATCATTCTATAAATGCTGCTATCACTCCCACAGAATCAGCAAAAAGATTTCACTAAGATGTTGACTTTGGTCTTTTGACTTGAGTGCTATTCTCATTTCTCTTTGAGTAAAGCACCCCACTAATTGCTGGGGTTTACGCAGAGGGAATGAGAGAGTACCCCACACCAATACACAACCTATAAAACAAGGCTTGAAATGAACATTAACAAGCTAGTTAGTTAGTCACTACACCCATTTACAAAGCCCATCATCATCTATCTGTCTTGATATTTGCCCTGTTGCAAAACAGCGGCACGTTTATGTATGGTCAGGGTGATTCCTATCCAAACTTGACGATACAATAAAGGAATAATAACACATCCCACTAGTGGAAAAAGGCATTTCAAACCAAGCCAGCCCCCCTCTTGCCTATACACTGGGCAAGATTTTGCGAAACTTACGATTAAGTTTTGTATATATGATGACACCCTTTCACATTTCGCATTTCTCACTTCCTTTCCAATTGCTTTATTTTATCAGCCAGCTGTTGGATAGTATTGGAAGCCTCCTACACACACCAAACTTTCAAATCATTAGTAAAGAGCAAGATATATATCCGGCGGATAATCCTATATCATCACAAGACAGATTAATAAGAGAGGATTGAGGGGGTCAGACCTTCAACTTCTTTCTCAGATTCTCCTCTTCTGCATCGCGTCGCTGCCGCTCCTCGGAAAAAATGTCCACCAACCTTTCTTGATCCTTGTTTAGTTCTTCTATTTTTTGTTTTGCTTCATCTACCTGATACACCATGTTATAAAATGTAGAGCGAGGGACTCAGACAGTAGTCATACACACACAAGTACTTGCTAATGTATGTATAACATATGATAGGGTAGAGAGTTGGCCATTCAAGAATGCCCGCGTACAGAAAATAAGGGTAACTGAGATGATAAGACTATGGTAGATTTGCAGAAGAACGAGGAGGGGCATGGTTCACAATGTGATAGGCATGACAAGTTTGAAGTTGCATCTATAGAAAATAAGATTCATGAATCAGGGTTGACATGTGCAGAGGAGGAATAATGATGCCCTGCCGAGGAGGTTAGTTGCTTATCCATTTTTACAAATATAGTACCTTTGTTGAATTTTTTGTCATTCGAGCTAATGGACTTCTATAAGTTGTCATCATAAATGGCTCACTTATTTCTGTGTTTGAAACGTGTAAAATTGGAGACATAACAACCCCAGTATAGTGAATGGTTGACATAAGAAAAGGCTAACTAAGCCCAACTCAGGGATGGCAGTGCAATCCTATCTATAATTACACATGCAATAATAGCGGGACAAACAAGGGAAAGATTCGCTCTGAGGGCTGAAACCGTGAAAAGGAGACACACCTGAGCTTCAAGCAATTCATTTCTATCTCTTTCCTTCTGCAAATCATGCAGCAAATCACCTAAAATCTCTTCCTCACTTTTTTTCAGCCTGCAAACGAGATGTGATTGAAATCATTACACACAAAGAAATCAGGTATACACTGCCAAGGAGAAAAGAGTTGTGACAAGCCAATCATTGCACCTTTCTTTTAATTCAGAGTTCTCTCTTTTCAACTGGTCTATGGTCTCCAACAAGGAATCTGACATCAAATTTCCACTGGCATTACCAGCAGTATCACGCTGTCAGAAATAAAGACAGGAAGCATTAGTCCAGGAACAATTTGAGTGTTGGAACAGCACGGGTATCTTTAGTATGATATAAGGTTGAAATGACAACAAACGGATATCACTTCTAGTCACATGAATTTTCACGCTTTCCTAAAAGCTTACCTGCCCATATTATAGTAACCTAGTTACAAGATAGAACTTCTGGGATAAAAAGAAAGTGTGGCGTATTTTGGTTACTCACAAAATAACACCAAACAGTGGATTAGTGTATAGAGTAGAGAAGTCTGAAGAATTCTCTATTTTTATTATTACTATTGATATTATATTCGTTATTACTACTATTATTATGATTACTATGACTACTAGTATTATTATTATTATTTACCGCAGATAATAACAAAATGAAATTGGAAAAAAGTAACTTGAAGAACTGCCCTTCGTTCACCATGAACACGGCTATTTATAGCAATTATTACACCTTTCAATGAATCTGTTTCCAAATGTCATGTCAGTTCATTTAAACTCAAAGGCTGCGATAATCCATTCAAAACAATGTGATTATTTGTTGAGAACAATAAATTTTTATACCAACTCAAAGATTGCTATTATCCATGCAAAACATTGGACCAAATTTGATTCACTTTTGCATGATCAATCAATGACCATGTGTTTATCACATAATTATTTTTTCATTTATACCTGTGTTTTCCTTTAATACTTCGTATTATTGTAATTAAAACTTCACATCCTTAATTAAGATAATAATCCGGTATTAGTAAGGACCTATCAATAAATTTCCAACAGAGAGCGCCTATTTATTATCTACAATCAAGCATTAACCATGGCTACCGAAGGAGACCATTAATACTTGTCTTCTAAAAATACATGACCATTGAAACGAGACAATTTCTAAATCCTAATTTTAGATCTAATGTGCTTAATGTGCATTTACCATGTTCAGTTCATAAAAGATCAATAAAAAAATTGCATTGAGCCTAATTATCTCAAAAGTATCAAGATTGACTGCTATTGTGCGATACTAACAAATATTATATTGATGCTCATAAAGGCAATCTCCGCACTAATGAATAGTTCTTAAAATGATGCAAAGACTCTAATTACCTTCTCAGCATCCCCATACGTGAACCCTGGAGGTGAACACATTGCGCTAGCTGAACCTTTTCCATTACTTTTGATGGAAGTTAACGACTTTGGAAGAACACCATTTTTTTTATTTTTCCCCTCACAAACTTGCACATCATCATCACTGTCATCTTCGGCCACTGATGAATCTGCATAATTTGCTCTACCAGATGTTCTATTTCCTATACTCTGTTTCCCATTCAGATGCCCGGTATTGTGACTCTTGTAAGACTTAGCACCACTCTTGTTTTTAGATTGTGAAGATGGAGAGACAAAGTCCTCCTCTAAAAAAAGTGAACAGGCATAATTAGTGAGGTGCATTTTCTCTTTTTATCATGCATTTTCCTTCTTGTCTATCAAAATTGAAATGTTAAAAAGCAGCATAAACAATATTCTCCAAGAATAGGTGGCAAGTACCTTTTTCCTGATTAGATTTCTTTCTCCACCTTATAGAATAACCAATCTTGTGACAATTTTGTGTCCTGAATAAAATTTTGAGACCGATTTCAAAACTAGACATAAATAAATGCTCCGTATAAATAAAGAAAATATGTAACAACAACACACCAATATGTCTTTTGCATTTGAACTAATTTGGCCTCAAGTCTTGAGAGAACAGTGGTGCGCTCAAACCCCTGCTTATCATGTGCAGGTTCAACAAAATTGGCCTCCAAAACCCCTGGAAAATAAGAAAATGAAATTAGCAATCAGGATATGCACATGCATAGTAGCTACAAATAATGGACAGAATCAAACCTATAACTCCACGACCATCACTTCCAGCGGGATTCCAAAGCCTCCAAAAAGGCTAAAAGAGAAATAAGATTCAATGAGTGCCAAACTAGAAATTATTTGACAAATAAAAAATTTGACCCTTTAAACCTACATGAAGAAAAACAGGTTCATTCTTGCATTAATAAAAACTGCTGTGGTATTCTTGTTACAGACTTACGTCATGTCATGCATACAATGTAGTGAGAATAATAGTAGGTAAAACAGGGTGAAACTAAAACATTTTGGAAATTCAGTTCCCTTGTTTAAGTCACCTAAAATAGCAAAATGCCTAGAAAGTTGAGAACAAGCATTGGGCAAAAATAATAACAATGGACAAAAAGAATGGTAAAAAAGAATGATCACATGCATGGAAGCAAAAAGTACTACGTACAAAGAGCTAAAACACATCAAAGAAGCATGAATGGGAAAACATGTCAGTATGTCATAAGCCAAAGCATGAAACAGACCTTAATAAGTCGATTTTTGTGATACACATTAAATCCTTGAACATCAATATGGGCTTTTGCATCTTTCACAAACCCAATAGTTACTACAGCAACCATCTGGAAGAGCCAAATACAAAGAATAGGAAATAACCATGTAATGGGGTCATTAACAACCTAAAAATATATCTGTTCAGAAATATTATATTACATTAGAATCTTTTGGAACCCCATCGGCACCCGTTTGAGGACGATACGTGACTTCTTGGGTCATCATCATGTCATTTACTATGTTGTGATGATGTACATCTTTACCACGAAGAATAATTCGGAAAGTGGATGGAACTCTGAGGTACAGAATTGATGTATAACTCTGAAAATATAAAACACAAGTTGCGATGATAAGGCCAAACATACTAGGGAAAACAGACCCCCATATAAGTGAAGATCATCTGTATTTTCCATTAATTTATTCAATCACAGTAGAAGGTGTGAAAAGAAATTCAGATATGGAAAGACTATTTAAAATCCACATGTTAAAATCTGATTGCAACTTGACCCAAGTTTCAGTCCTCATCAAAATATACAAGATCTCTTATAAATAGTAATTTCAAGATGGTAGAGGCATCTAAACAAATACACAACCAATAATTACTTAAAAGTAGAGGTAAGGTACTAATTTACCCTTAAAGAATGTCGATAAGTCAAAAAATGCCGGGAGTTAGGATACTGTTTTGCCATCTGTATGCTTTTATCATCTCTATTGACACCTCTTATTTGAATATCCTGAAGAAAAAATAAAAAAGGTATCTTATTGGTACTTCAAGATATCATGTTCAACAAAGAACCCCAAACAACTTATGAACAGCGTACATGCGGATCTGCATCGAAATCTAATTCTAGTAGACCTTGGTCATCTTCCCATAGATTGTATATCACTACTCGGGTACCCTGCTCTTTCATCTGATTGAACTGCCACGTGCCAAAATATGCCCATAAACAAAATAATAGATACACAACAAAAATAAAAGTAAAAACTCACCTAAATGATCATGACATGTAACACTTAAAATAAAAGTAGAAATGCATAACAATGAAATTTATAATCTCATGACACTGTTAACAACAATGTTTGAATTAAAGTGCATGATTAAGAAGACAGTGGTGTGCTACATACAGTTGACAGGGTATTAAAAGCAGTTTTATTTTCTATCACTTCCTCCCCCAAGTTGGTTTGAGAAAAAACAGTATATGGCATTAACCCACTAAAAGAGACGCTTCAGGTTTTGCCTACTGCCTAGGTAATAATAAAGTTCACTGAATTTTTAAGTTAGATTATCAAAGGTGTTCAATTTTACCTCAACCACTACAAACTACATTGACAATCATATTAAATCCATACCAGTTCGTCCGTCAGGCTCAAAATTGGGTTCCTCTGGATTCTATACTTTGAATCAAATTCATACAAGAATTTGAACCAAGTGGAGGTTAAAGCATGTTTCTATACATTATACAGTTTGTGTCTTGTAAGATTTAATGTCTATAGGGACAAAGTGTTTTGATAGCTTTGTTGTCATAGGATTTATGAGCTAAAATCATCATGGTGCTAACTTGCGTGTGTCCAGATTTATGTAGTTCTATTTTTCATTGGTAACTTGTATGGGGCAGTTCTATACAGTTTTACTCAGCTATGATTTGTGAGATCTAGCTTGAATATGTGGACAAACTATTGTAGGCATTGCTTAGTTTGTATGTTACAGTCTTACAGAGTATATACAAACATTATTAGGCTAACAGTATTGTATCTAAGTATATTTATGTTTCTATCATGAAAGCAGATCAAGGATTAAATTTAATAATATTTAAAAACATCAAATTAAAAAGAACATATGTGAAAATATTTTGGGAAAAGTAGTTCAATACTTGAATAGCTAAATGTAGTACTCCCACTGTCTTAAAAAGAAAAGTGGAAAGTATATTTTAGGATGGAGGGAGTATTTATTTGGTCATGTGTGATTAATATGTAAATAAGGTGAATGGCTAAATGCAATATTTATTTTGTTGTACAGGTCCGTTGGTCAATTAGATAAAAGGACAACCTTGTTGCACAAGTTGTGTGCAGTTGTATGTCCTTGAGGCCACGGATTTAAGTGATCAGTCTTGGACTCTTGCAAAACTATATGTTAAGGTTTGCCAACAATACACCTTTGTGGTGGCAGCCTTAGTGCCTTACCCAAACCATCACAAAGCAAGGACGCTCTGTGTACCAAGCAACCCTTTTTTGCTGGTTGTTAGGAACATGACTGCATGAGATTTATCATGAATTTCTCACTTTGTACTACGGCAGCTTATGTCGTAATAGGGTTAAAGTCATAGCTTGGATTCAGAGTGCAATAGTTAAACAAAACACCTCCTAAGAAAAGCTTCTAATGTACGGAGTAGCACATTATTTTTCCTATTCTGCCCATCTATGGAGCATCAATTAAGTAACAGTATTCTAGTGACCAAATAAAATATCTGCAAAAAGCAAAGGACACATGAATTATAAGGCAGAGGGTGCATTGTATTTTTATTATAGAGTAACAGAATGAGTGCTACGAAACAGTCATGAAGCATGCATAAGCATACTTGGAAAAGTTCACATAGTGAGATAATGGGATTCATATGATCTTCGAGTGTCTTCTATTTACTAGTCAAACATATTTAGGGAATTAATCTCTACTCAGTGATCTAATTTTACTTAACCCAACCACTGGTCCAATAGACATAGCAGATGCTACCCGTACTTTACTGCACCCAAATGATGAAGAGTTGGCATATTTAAATGCTTAAAGACAATGGAGGAAGGATAAAACTATAAGTCTCCTCCAATGAAAGTTGAAAATGAAATAAAAAGATTGATGTAATATTTTTAATATATCTTGGTAATCGAAGGTGATGTAATATAAATATAGGAAATGCTTAGTTATATCAACTTCTTAAAGACATTTATTAAGACATACACAGTTACACTATGTTTGGTTCATGGAGTTTGAAAGTGAAAAGAAAAGAAAATGAGATGGAAAACATTTTTTCTTATTTGGTTAGAGATAAAAAGAAAAGAAAAGTGGAAGGAAAAGTAAATGAGAAGGCAAAATGGACTGCGAGGAGAGAAAACAAAATTCCTCCTAAGGATTCATGCTAAAAGGAACGACCTTATAGGAGGGTTAGCTCAAAGCCTTACATTTTCCAGGATCAAAGTCTGAACTTCGAACTTAATACAGCTCACATACCATAATATGACTTGGATTACAAGAAAAGTACTCGAAGACCATATATGCTATTTTAAATTTCTAAATCTGTCCAACATTGACTTGGAAAGGCGTACAACAGGTTCCTAAGGGGATCTTATTGAGGTCATGAGGTGCTTAGAGTAAAAAGGGGGTGCTAGCAGCTTATATTCGAGTTGTTAAGGACCAGTGTGAGGTCAATAAGAGGCATAGTTATCACGGAGCCAAAGCGAGGCGCGGCATCAGAGGATGCCCAACTGATTAGACGTATGCCTAGGTGACAAGCATACTTGCCAACTGGCACAATTCACAATATGTGAGAGATTAACCTGTTTAAGAAGATCAGCTTCGCTTGAGAATGGGGACCATCTAACTATATTTTCAACATTTCTGTTCCAATCTTCTGCAGACGACCGGATTATAGGACTCCATTCTTTCCCCTTACTTTCATAATCAAGCTGCCACATGATAAAAAGGTACAGTGTGTAAGAGTTTGAAATGGAATCAATAATAACAGCAGCAAAGCAATACAATGAAATATGTACATTCAACTGAAAAAGATACATAAAGTTTGGATACAATCACATCTTGTGATGCTTATTCAAAATGTTATGTTATGAATAACATAGTTATATTTAAAAGTAACTTTGTTGGTCTAAAAAAGGATGAGTAGGAGCTAATACAGACATCAGATTCCATAAAAACTATATTAGCAGATCATTGGAAGCTTTTCAAGTATAAATAAGCTAAGCTTCTCAAGAAACTTTTATGGTTTTAAAATATGCGACACCCTGGCATCTTGAACTATCCCAGTTCAGAGTTGGTACAGTTTTGATTGAAGAGTAAGTTAACCACTTAACATCTCATAAAGTGCTAATATTTGTCAGAACTTTGAAGTGAATATGTCTGTATAACTGGGCTAAGCCTGCACCTATTCATACTTTCTAACATCATTACAAGTTGCTACATGGAAACCAATAAAAGTCAATAACCAATTTATTCCGGCTTTAAAGAGTTATGTGTAAGTTTCACCAGAGAAAAAAATCCAACAATCAACTAGAGTAATGGATACTGCAAATGGACGGTTTGAAGACAAAACATCATTCCTTCAAATAATTCGAAAAAGAAATGATGACAAAAACAACACACGATTGCATATTTGAACAATGAATTAAGTAAATAAAATTCTTCTCCAATACAACAATAGACCTGACAAAAATTGATCCAAGAGTGTAAAAGTGATAGAAAAAGTAAAGAGAGTGTGTAAAAGTGATTGAAAAAGTAAAAGAGTGTATAAGTGATTGAAAAGATAGAAAAAGTGAATGAATAAGTAGGGCTGTTATGTCAAAATTAGGGGTTTGCCCGTTGGGGTGGGACAGAGGGAGTACTTTAGTATGAAATATTAAGTTAAGAAATTCATGTTAGTATGTTTTTTTCCTTCATTTTACTCCCTTTTAATGTATAAATTCATCTTTCCTAATGACTTTTTAATGATAGTGTTGTTATCTTATTTTTTTAAAACTTAGTAAATATATTAAAAAAATTATTTTATTTATCATTGTGGTATATATCTAAACTATAATTAAAATTTCGAAGTATTAAATAGCTTTTATTGATATAATTTCATATTATACTCCCTCTATCCAAAAAAACTTATATTTACAATTTAGGATGTTTGACTAAAGTTATTTTTTATTCAATTTAATTAATAATTGGTGTAAAACTAATAAATAAAATTTATATATTTTAAAGAAGATGAAGTTTGACCGCATGATTAGCAACAACAACCCAGTTGGATCCCACCCGTTCCCACCAAGGGAGGGTGTGTGTGAGCAGACCTTGTCCCTACTCAAAAGTAGAGAGGTTGTTTTCAAGAGCCTCCGGCTCAAGCTACATAGATAAAACAATCACAAGGATACACAAAGAAGAGACAAAGCACATAGTACATACACGCAAGGAACAAACAAGAGCTAATGAAAGAAAAGTAATCCAATGAACAAGCACCAAGAAAGGAAGGCATGCAGAGCACACAACTACAAGAGACTACCCCTAGCCCAAGGTGCCTATCCAACTACTCTAATAATATCTCTCCAAACGCTTCTATCTAAGGTCATATCATCAGTAAGGGAAAAAAGTCCTAAGTCCTGTCTAATAGACCCGTTTGCTAGCAATAAACAACAAACCTTGTATAATATCAAGCCTTGCGTCAATAAAAAACAAAGAGGTCGTTTGTGTAACACTCTTGATGCATTGTTGCACTAACTACCCAAAACTTCATTGAAAGAAAGAAATGAATGAAATTAAAGTACCATTATCAGTCTGAAGCTAAAACAGTATCAATATGAATCCTTCAACTTCATGGGCAGTGGATGGTTAAGTTCTTCTCCAATCAATAATTTAAACAATTTTGGATGAAAAAACCATTTAAAAAAATATTCCGAGTATAAACTTTAAAGTGACATCGAGCATGGAAGAATTCAATAAAATTACCATGGGAACAATAATATCTTCCATCCCAGTGCTACGCAAAAAGGTGTAGGAGAGGAGTCCTATACTCTGTGTAGGTCTGTAATGAAATAAAAATTCTAGTTGAAGAAAAGCTAAAGCCAACACAAGGAATGTTGAATCCACTCCATAGATATGCTTCGTCAGCGACGAAAATAAATTATACTCCCTCCGTCCTATAATGATCTTCCCAGAGCACTATTCCAACTTCACGGGAATTTATATTTATTTGTGTTTTTTCATGGCCTATATGATAAAATAAAATATTCTTGTCACCACTTGTTTTGTTGAACTTTTGGTGTAGTTTTTAAATATGTATGTTTTATTTTTTATTTCTATACCAATATTTAAATAAAATAGATTGAAAAAACTTGAGATTTTTCTTCGTTTTGCGAACCGGGAAGATCATTATAGGACGGAGGGAGTAATATTTACTACATGCAATCCAATTGACATTCTCTGAATGATTTTAAATGACAAGTTTGAATGGAATTATGAAAACAATATGATGCGCCTTTTGTGTTTGAGCCTACAATGTTTCATTTTTGGATGATTAGAAGTCTACATAGCTTAAAAGATTAGGCAACATAAATTATCTTCCCTTGGGGAAATTACTAACTTGTTGTGTCATGCTACCTTTGTCCAAATGCATTCGTTCAGTTTGACTTTTTCAAGTCAAATTGGACGAATTTTGAATCTTGATTAAATAAAAATTGTAACTCACATTAATATATAAATCATTTCATTAGATTTATCTTGTTGAGAACTTTCAACATTTAATTTCATTGTATTAATATGCAATACAAAAACAACCCAGTTGAATCCCACAAAAGTAAGATATAGGGAGGGTGTGTGTACACAAACCTTACACCTAATATGCAATACAAATTGAAAGTAATTGATGATTAAAGTTTGTCTAGTTTAACTCAAAAAAGTGAAATTGGATAAATACACCAGGACAAAGGGAGTAAGTTAAAACATGCTACATATGAAGCCAATATGCAACTAGGCAACAAAAAATGATCATACAATGCAATAGTTTCGGTTTAACCATCTTGAGAAGTGAGATTGCCTTTGATTTTAAAGTTGAAATAACACATACTCTGTATTTGTTTTTTTTTTCAAATTTATTAGTCACTTAAGATTTGGCCTAGTAACTATCACAGAATCCATATATACCATATCCTGCATGCTTCCAAAGAATTCAGAAATGCAATTAAGCTGAAATGTTTGGAATTGTATAACAGAATCGTAATCATAAATATACTAAGTGAGACAAAAGAACCTCTTTCCGTGGCTCCCAGGACATCGTGAGAACACAATAACATCAGCTCCAAGCCTCATTGTACTCGTCTTAAATCCATTACCATCTAATAGAACATTGGAGATCATTAATCAAGAGGAATTGTGCACAAAATGAAAAGCTATGAAAAGTGCCCAACATGCAGGCAAACACAAGGGCACAAAATATCACAATAAGACTTACACTGCCCAATTGTGTCTGCAATTTTGCTTTTCACTGAATATCCAAGAGACATACATTGCCGAATCTTATCTGGATCCATTCCACCACCATTGTCTGAAAAACCGATCAAACTTAGGGGCTACATGCGCCAAAATAAAACAATGAATAGAAAAATATGCCTGGTAATATGCCATTCTGAATTAAATAGCACCAATCTAATAGGGGGTGGAAAAAAGCTCTTGGGACTTTTGAGAAAATGAAAACGGGCAATAAACAATGCTTATGTGTGTACCCCTAGTTAAAACTTAAAGTGTGATTGACACTTTAAAAAACTATTGGGTCATGTCTCCAACTCTGCTGCTAATAAAAACAAACCAAAAAAAGCAATTGCTTTGGCCCATATTATAAATTATAGTATTAGTTCACTTTCTTGGGGTTTTAAAAAACCATTATTATATTGAGATTTCACCCTCATTTATGCCTCATAATTTGCAAAAAGAATAATTTGTAATAAATAAGTACACAAAACTTATTACGGGCAAACAATGAAAAAAACAATAAATGCTTCATAGAAAAAAATTATCTTATAAAAAGAACCATTAAATCCTAAATTAACAAGGCAAATTACAATTTTGGTCCTAGAGTTGTAATCAAATTTTCAGATATAGCCTTTAGTTATTTCACATTGTTTTGTTTTAGTCCTTTCACCTGATTAATCCATCTGATTCCATCAATAATTCACTTAAGTAGCCTAAATTGAAGTATCATCAACTAGTACAGATGTGATTAATTAGTAGAAAAATAAGTAGTCAGTAAATACAATGGCCAAAAATACATTTAGCAGCATTGAGCGCTTTACACACAAGCAAAAACATCTTGGGCAATTTCATATGCCCCTTCTCTCAAATCAAAAGAAGTTAAAACTGCAAAACATTCAGAGATTACAGCTAGGCGGGTGGCGAGAACCAGCCCCACCCACCCCCACCCCCGTCATTGCAGCAGAAGCAAAAAAGTGAAAACCATGAGAGAAGTGCGAGAAATGTTCTAATTTATATAACACTTATACTCTAAACATATAATTGGTGGTCCACATTTATATACACACCATTAAGCATCAACAAAACAGTCAAAAAGGAGAAAACAAATTCCTTACAAGAAAGAAATATAACTAATACATAGATATTAAGCTCACACCTTATATACTCTAACAAATTAAAAATAAAAAGTTGCAATTTTCCATGATATAGTGGATAAATACTGAAGTCCAAAAGATACCTTCAACCATCAACATTCTGCTCCCATCTTTCCTACTCTTGACCATGTCTATGTTCACATATGTTGCTCCATTAATGACCTGACCAGAATAAATATTGTAAATTAATTATGATCCTTTTTAGAAAAGATGGGGGAATGAAGATAAAAAATCAAAATCTTCCTAAAGTATGTGGCGGCATCACAATTGATCCTAGGACTAGATTTTACAGTTAAGTAAATTAACTCTAAAATTATATACATACATACACACACACACATATATATACTTCATTTGCCCCATTTCTTTCTTTCACTTTTCTTTTTTGGACCGTCCCATATCTTTCTCCTCTTTCCTTATTTGGCAAATAAATACTAACACGTAATTGAAATTTTTGTCCTTATCCCACTACTCACTTTATCTCTTTCACCCATCAAATCAAAGACAAAATTGGAAAGTAAACTATTTTTACATTTTACATTATAACTCGTGCCAAGTCAAATGTGGAGGAAAGATATGGGACGGAAAAGAGTATATAATACGATTATGTACTCCCTCCATCCCAAAATCCTAAAAAGATAAGCCTTTACACAAAAGCATGCCAAACTTTGACAACTTAACCCTCTTAAAATACATTGGGAAAAGACCTCGTATAAATGTATAAATGGTAAAAAGTAGTTTCATAATTTTGTAGCTTCATAATTTTTTATTGTATTTTGTGAGAAATCAATGGTCAAAGTATGACACGGTTTCACATAAAGGCTTGTCTTTTTGGGATAGAAATAAGTCCCCATTTTAATATCACATATACTAGGCAATCATGGCTTCATTAACTTAGATTTTAAATTATGGTTGCAAAATTTTGATGACTATGGTGAAGAGCAAAGCAAAACAAAGCAACAGCCACCTCAAAAAGTATCTAAAAGGATAAGGTAGTACAAGTGAAATTCTAGAGTCAATCTGTCAATGATGGTTCCCAAGGTTCCATACAATGTGTAGATGCTGTCTATAAATCTAGGAATACATCAGAACTCAAAATCATTATTCACCATCTTCCAATTATAGTAGACACACACACACACACATGCAATATATATGTAATGCACTTCAATATTGCTTAGATATTTTTAGGATTCGAGCACACACACACACACCACCTTCTCAGCACACCTCTTAAGGTCTGTTTACACCTATATAATGGTGAGTGCTTTTCATTTTCTTGTAATCAAGTCATATACTTATTTTCCTAAAATATTCTTGTTCCCTTTTATGGAAAAAATGTGTGGTTGATATTCTCTATTATTTGATTTATTTCCTTAGTTCATAGTTGTCCATTGCCAATCTATTGACACAAATAGTTCCACATTTTTTATATTAGGTTTGGTAACGTATTCTAGCAGTAACTTTTCAACAAAGCCATTTTTTACAACATGGTGCAAAAAAATAATTATATGAATACAATATGTGTGTGCATGTATGATTCAATATGCACATCAAATATTCAAGGTCTTAATGTCCACACGAAAGTTAAGATGGTAGAAGCTCATGCCATACTTAATAAACATTATAAAAAGAGCAAGAGTGAACAAAAAAGTTTTTTTAAATGATGAATACAATGATTAAACAATGGGATTTAAGAAGTTGTGGTCATTAGCAGAAATGGATTTATATGAGATGAAAAATTCATTCGATAAGGTTTGCTTACATGATTGTAAGCTCATTAGAATGAAACTATTAATTAACAAAATTAAGCTCAAGTCTTGAATAATGTAACTCTAACTACAAAAACTAGGAGATGCCCATTCAGAGTTTTTAGTCATGAATTTAAACAGAGAAAGGCACTAGAAGTAGAATAGTCATGGTACGAAGAGTGAACTTCACTAAAAAATTGCCAAAAAAATAATTTTTTCACTCAATTCCTTAGCCACATTCATCCTTGTCTTTTTTCCATATCATTTCTCACCTCTAAAGAAATCATATATAAGAAGAGTGGCAGGGAAGAGAAACTATGATACCTCATCCAGTGAGTTGTCTAGAAGCTCCGCAAAAGCTGCAGATGCACATTTAATGAAGCAAAAATGAGGTATTTTCAAAAAACCCAAATTGAAAAATCTGTGTCATGAATATGACATAACCAACTCATGCTTTATAAATAAAATTAGATATTAATCTTACCTCCGAGAACCCATTTGTGACTGGTTGCATTGGAATGCAAGAACTTAGGGTGAACCCTGACGCGGTCCATTCCACCTGCAGATAAAGAGGGGGGATGAATTAACATTTTAATATTCATTCAAAAACATTTACAATGATAAGTTGCACGGAGACGGGGTCGGGAATAGGGAAAACCCCATTTTTCAAAATTTTACAAAGGATTTAGGTGTCAGGATGTCCAACAAATTCATGCAAAAAGGAGACCCTAACCACTTCTACTTCAGAAAGACAATGGTTATCTTTTCTGTGCCAATATTAGTCCAAAAAACATTTTTAGTTACTAAAAAAAGCAATTTTCAACAACACTAGGTGCAAAAAAGAAAAAAAAAATATTGATAGTTAAATACCAAATATTCTACTAGTGAATCTGATAGCTTTGAGGTTTGAAATTTGGAGTTCAGACCATACAAAAATCATTTATATTATATTGTCTTTGAAGCATTGCAGTTTTTAACTCTGTTAGGGCTGGTTTCTTAACAATGCAAAATGTAAGCAAAAGTTATGGTATCTTGACAACTCCGATATGCTTTTGTATTAGGAAAGAAATAATGATGCTAAGCAGCGGTTCACTAGTAAGGTATGCAGCAGCCAAAAGAAGTGGAGACTGGAGAGTCGCCCACTCGGCTGAGAATAGAGAAAGTAGCTACTACTTAAACTTAAGTACTCTAGGGAGTAAAATCCATAACTATCAGTTCTTCATTTGACATTCCAATAAATTGCTAGAGATGACTAGAAAATGATTGCAACACGATTAAACTTATTGCATTTGCAAATTACCAGAGGATGATTCCCAATCACTGCGGGGCGTCCCATCGAAATCCCCAGCCTTCCAGAACTGCTTGGAGCTAGTTTCAACAATGCAGCCCTGCGCGCCACGTCCGCTATTATTCTCAGCCTGCGCCGGAGTGGCGGAATAAGAGAGCTGAGGAGCCAAGGGGAGAGTCGAATCCAGCGGCTCATGCAGAGGATCTAGAAACCCCAGCGGCAACGCGACGCCGGACGTCCCCGCGCCCTTCCGCTTCTTCGCGGGCCTCTCCTCGTCGGAGTCCGAATCGGAGTCGCTGCTGCTGAGATCGATGATGGACATCGGCTGCTGAGATGAGGGGTTGCGGGGTGACACGCTGTCGATGAGTTCGCTCTTAATTGAATGCTTCGGATTTGCCATTAGATCGAAAAAGGAAGAAACCCAAGTTCAAATCAAATTTGGTGGCTTTCGAGATTCTTTTATACAATCCAAAGATTCGCGAGCAAATTGATACCGAGTATGATCCGTGCCGGGGTCATTAGGAAGGAGCTGTTATTTTGCTTTATGGAAAAGGGCTGAAAAAGGTTGGAATTTATGAGAATGCCCTCCTAGATCTAACAGAGATTCGCGTGAGGCGCGTCCGTTCTACTTGCGTAAAATGAGAGGAAATGACAGAAAGGCCCTTCCAACCAAGAAACAAAACGTCACTGTTCATTACCATTACTTCAAAAATTAAACGGAAATATTAAAATTAACGACCAGCCGTTAGGTTGCCTTCGAAGCGTCACGATGATTTTTAGAAAGGCCAAACGGCGTCGTTTGAAGCTCCAACCCCTCCTTAATCCCCCAACCAGTCTTCGGAAACGATACGCCTTCATCAATCGAAACTCTTCTGCTCTTCGTTTTACATTGCTTACCGTCGTCGGATACCTTCAAGAACTACCACACATCTCTTTGCCATGGAGAACACCGGAGCAAGTAGCGGGTTCCAGTACAAGAGAAGAAGAATTCTAACCCAAACACAAAGGGAGGAGATGGAGAATGAAAACCAGGTATTTTCAAATAATTCTTACTTAAAATTAACTAATTTTTGTTTTATTTTGAAATATTTGGGATTGGTGTCAGATTTCTGCTGAGGTAACTCCATCTGTGGAGGGTCAATCGTTCCTGGATGCTTCGGAAATTGAGGTGCATTGCATGTACACTAAAATATAACATTTAAAGTATTTTGTTTGTTTTTTGAAACATTCGGAAACAGAACAAGTTATTCGACCATGGAAATAATCAATATAATGTTACAGTAATTGGTTAACAGTCGAATGCAGTCGAATCTATTTTTTGATTAGTTCTTGATTTTAATTCTAGGTTCCAGCGTTGGCTTGCACCATTGATATTGATAAAATACCTAGAATGAAGTTAACCCTGAAATCTTCTTTGGGGGAGTTCTAGAATCTGATGGGCGAAGGACTTGGAGATCATCCAGAAGTTCTTGATTTGTTTAGGGAGAGCACCCCTTTTTCTCATTTTTTGGATATTGAGTGTATTCCTCCTCCTCTGTTCCTATGGCAACTCATTGAGAGGAAAGCCAAAATAAAGAGGAAAGGAGAGATGTGGTTCGTTTTCAAAGGAGTTCCTGTCAGGCACTCCTTGAGGGAGTTTTCACTCATTAGCGGCCTCAACTGCTCTCACCTTAACGCCGGCTTTGAAAATTCTAAGGAATTAACCTCTGCAAAGAATGATTTCATTCGTGCTCACTTTCCTTCAGCAAAGAAGGGAAAGAAATCTGCTGCAGTCACATACAAGATGGTTGTGCAGCGTTTCTTGGAAATTTGTAAAGGACTGGACATGGAAAAGAAGAAAGAAGGCCAGGAGATGGTTGCTGTGAAAATGGCAGCACTTTTGTTTGTTGTTGTTGTTCTCTTGGGTCTTGCTGATCGAGACAAGTCTGCAATTCCAGAATGGATTCTAGGCATGATTGCACAGTGGACAGCAGTTCTAGGTTTCCCATGGGGAACCTGGGCATTTCTGGAGTCCTTGGGGTCACTGAGGAGACCTAGCTGCTAAGGCCAAATCAATTGGAAGAGGGGCCTCATCAACCATGTACTATACTGGTTTCTTGCTTCCCATTGGGGTAAGGATTTTTTCAATTATAATATTTCTTATAATTTTTATTGAAATGTGATCTTATTGAAACTTTCCATATGAAAAGATCCTTTTTCTGGAGAGTTGCTTGGAGACTGGAGCAAATATTACAACAAGAAGCCCACAGACATCCCCAGCTAGGCCAAGAATCTGCCTTTGGGGTGAGATTCCAATAAAGAAGAAAATCACCCACACAGAAATGGATGCTTACGTTGGGGACGTGCAGGTATATACATATTATTGGTCAATAAAAGATTAAAATTTAATGAATTCCAAAAATAAAGTGTCATTGTTTTGGTTGCAGTCTCTAAAGACCATTCTTGTTCCCGACAAGTTTGAGGCAACTGCAGAGTGGTATTTGAACTTCCATCCTCTAGAGACCACAAAACACCCCGAGTTGGATGCATTTGTGGCAAAATTAGAGTGTAGAGGGGAAGTCCACATTCCGGTGGAGAGGAAGAGAAAAGCCCGGAATGTCCCTTCACCAACAAGAGATAATTCTGAAGAGCGTAATGAGCACATCTCCTCTCCCCAAGAATCTCAAAGGAGTCAGAGCCTTAGGGAATCTCCTTCTAGAGTCTCCCATTCCAACATCCCAAATCCATTGTCTCCTTACCCTCACCCCGCCAAGCCTTCATCCAATACCTTTCAAGAACTCTTTGATCGAATGTCAAAGAAAATTGATAACATTGCAGAAGAACAAAGAAAGAGGTTTGAAGTGCTTGAAAAAAAGTTGATGCTTTGTCAACTTTAATAAATCAAAAGATTGTGAATAAGGTATGATGAAAGCTTTTGAAAGTCATCCAATAATTTTAATTGATCAGAACTGATCTATTCTTATGTAAAAATATGAAGGTGAATGTAACTGAATCAGGAGAAGAACCAACCAAGAATCCGCAGGAGGTACGTCGAATACATCGAATGTATACGAAATGTTCGAATACCTCGAATGTATACGAAATGTTCGAATACCTCGAATGCAGTCTAAACGTTTTGTTCAGTTTTAAATTTGTAAGATCTGTTAATGTTCAGGTGCCAGAGACGACAATCATGGGTGATTGTGAGGAGACTGAGGCACGAAATCCTTCCCCTGACCATAAGGTTTGGGGTTTAATAGAGTTATTTCATTTTGTTTGCATATGTTAAATGAAATAATAATATCATTTCATTCTTCTTTCTCATCATTTTCATACTTCATACTCTATAGGTTTCTCCAAGACTTGGTATTCTCCAAATTGTTGGGGAAATTAAACAAGAGCACGAGAATCAACCTTCAACTCTTTCTGATTCTGTTCTTAGTTTAGAGAACAGAAAGGTAAAGTTCTAATCTTAACTTACAATGCATTGTCCTTTCGAAAATAGATTCATATTTTTTGTTCTTGTCTGCAGGCTGAGTCTACCCACGAGACAATGGGAACAGAAGATGCTACCTCAATGAAGCCTCTGCAGGAAATGGTAAAATAATAAATCTTACTACAAGTGTCTTCGAAATATAGTCATAGTGTTCAAATGTATTCGAATTTTTTGCAGGTTGAGTCTTGCCATGAGGTAATGGAAACAGACGCTGCTGCTGCTTCTATGAAACCTCTGCAGGCTGAGTCTACCCACGAGACAATGGGAATAGAAGATGCTGCCTCAATGAAGCCTCTGCAGGAAATGGTAAAATTAAAAATCTTCCTACAAGTGCCTTCGAAATATAGTCGAAGTTTTCAAATGTATTCGAATTCTCTGTAGGTTGAGCCTAGCCATGAGGTCATGGAAACAGACGCTGCTGCTTCTATGAAAACTCTGCAGGACAAGGTAAATTCTGGAGTCATTGCATTCGAAATGCAGTCAAGTTCTTCGAAGTATTTAGAGCATGTTTATTTACACTCTATTTAACTGCAGGTTGTTTCTCCCCCGAAGGAATTGGGAGAAGAGGCTGAAATTACTGATGGCATTGTGTATGGAAAGGTTTGGTTTCTTACTTCAAGTGCTTTCGTATTGTGGTCTAAGATTCCGAAATAATTCACTTATTTTTTTATTTTAGAGAGTGAAAAAGAAGTCAGCCAGTTTGAAGTCTCCTTATACAGCGGACGGGAGGAAGAAAAAGAAAGCCGATGAGCTCTTATCTAAGCCGCCAACTAAAGCAGATCTTTTGGAATTTAAGAGCTTCATCGTAAAAGCAATTAAAGATGACCGCCCTGTACAATGCTACCTCGCCCAGTACAAGGAGATTCAGGATTTTGTGAAAACGTTCTGGACTGACCTTATCACTCCAGGTTTTTGGGTAGCGGATACGGTAAGTTGCATTAACCTTTCATTCTTCGTACACAAACAATGCTTATATCTTTCGTTTTCTAATAACATATTACTTTTGTTTGTTAACTAGCATCTGAGTGAGTACCTTTACGTCCTGAGAAGACGTTTATGCAATGACGATGGAGACTCATGCATTGCGCCTTTTGAATTCAACAATTACGTGAACTCTTATGCGCATGACCCAGAATGGCCTGTTTTGTCTGGATCCCTTGAAAAGATTGTGGATGGTACATACAGCGAGGGGCCGGAAGCATTTAAAACCAAATCCTGGAAAAAGAACACTAAGTACGTATATTATTTGAAAGGCACGAGTTCACATTGGTTCTGTATCAAGGCTGACTTTGAGAGGTGCCGCCTCGTCGTGCTTGACTCCCTTAAGAGGATAACTTCGATTGAGACGATGGCTAGTTTGCTGATAGATGATCTTAGAGGGTTTAAAGGCATTGCTGGAATTAGAGAAATCGGCAAGCACGGATATGCCGATTGGGAAATCGAATACTGCACAGTACCCCAACAGATTGATTGTGACTGCGGCATCTTCGCGGTAAAAATGTTAGAGTTGGGAGCACAACATCAGGATTTTAAATCTTTGGAGAATATGACAAAAGAAAAGATGGCCAACATGCGTTTAGAAATTGCTTACTACATAGGCAAGGAGTACCATTGTAGAAACAAAAAATAAATTCTGGGGTGGATAAATATATTATTAATAAAATTGTGGTGGATGCATATGATTTCATGGAATAGCATATATTATTAACAGTATTATTAATTATGTGGTGGATATATATGATTCCATGGAATTGCATGGAGTTGCATGTAAACACGAGTAACTAATATTACGGGATTACATTCTAAAACTTGTTCACATAAAATTACATAAAAATCAATAATTCCATGAAATTAGCTCGGATTGATCTTTGAGTAAATGAGATGTAATTTCGTTCATTAATAATAATGATGATGATGATAATAATAATAATAATAATAGAGAGGGCCGTTGAGATCAAGAAATATTCAAAATGAATAACTTCGACTGTCCCGACTAATATTTGACCACATTTCGGATGGACTTTTCACAGTAATTAGTTAAAAATTAAAATGGAAGAAGATATGTGTGGGCGGTTTGCATTCAATTCGGGTAGATAAAGAGCGGTCAAATCAGCTTTTATTACTCTCATTAATTTCTAAGAGCTCAGGAAGTTAAATGAGATGTAATTTCGTTCATTAATAATGATGATGAGGATGATAATGATAATGATGATGATAATAATAATAATAGAGAGGGCCGTTGAGATCAACAAATATCCAAAATGAATAACTTCGACTGTCCCGACTAATATTTGACCACATTTCGGATGGACTTTATACAGTAATTAGTTAAAAATTAAAATGGAAGAAGATATGTGTGGGCGGTTTGCATTCTTAAATAAGATTTAAATTTCGGTCTATATTGTGTTAATAATAATAATAAGGATAAAAACAATAATTCAATATTATTGGAACAAAATTTCGATTCTTTCGACTACATTTGGAACGTATTCGAAGGAATGTTTGAATTGTGTATGATGATTTAGATTTAATTGGCGTAGACGAAGAGTCATAAATTCAGTTTTTATAAAAGTTTTTATACATTCGACCTTCTCGATGAGTATTTGACCACAATTCGAATGGTACTATTACACCCTAAAAAAGAATTGTTGTTTTATAAATTACGTTACTTTCAATGACTAATGGAAGTTTATAATTAAAAGAGCAGTGAGAGGAAATTATGGTGCGAAGTGAAAATAGAACAATAATCTGATTTTTAATATAAAAAGTTTTTATTAAAAAATACATAAAATCAAACTTCAAATACGCATGAAAATACCCTTATGCGTATTTCAGGATATGGATGAGAAAATCACAATCACCAAAATGTTGAAAAAACAGGACATGACTCTCATTTAGGCCGTGATTCTCAACCAACGCTGGCCATGATTCCCTGAAGAACAAATTGCCATGCCTGCATGCTTGAACCTTTACTTCAAAAGTGTGTGACGCTAGTTTGGAATGGAGAGTCACAACTGTGTTATCCGGGAAACAAAATTGAACATGTCGGGGTAGCGCCTACAACAGATCCAATGAATTTGTGAGTTATAAAATATAACTTTAAAAAAATTAAGAAAATATAATGAACAAACCAATCGCTCTTTGAACTTGTGATCATGCTCGAGGATTACTGTAAAATCGAACATAATGATCTTTTTTATTTTCGCAGGCAATAAGGAAAAGAAGATTGGGAAAACCCTAAACATAGTTGCGTATTTATATAGGCCGAGCAAGGCGGAAAGGGACGAAAATGGTAATAGACGGGAATTTTTAGAAGATTCCCGCCATTTCATGAATAGGCGGGACGGGAAAATTTAGTCCGACATTTCAGTCCGCCATTTCATGAAAAGGCGGGACGGGACCATGTAGCAATCCAATTAAGACTTTCATTCTAGGGGTAGTCTTTACCTGTTGGTATTAAGAATTAATTTCAGACCGTAGTGGATGTAGCAGTCTAGTTAAGAGTTTAACTGTAGCAAGGTCGTACGGTCGTACCTGTTGGTGTTAAGAATTAACTCCGGACCGTAGTGGATATAGCAGTCCAGTTAAGAGAATAACTGTAGCGGTAGTCTTTACCTGTTTGTGTTAACAACTAAGCTCGGACCGTAGTGGATGTAGCAGTCCAGTTAGGAGGATAACTATAGCAAAGTCGTACCTGTTGGTGTTAACAACTAGGTTCGGACCATAGTGGATGTAGTAGTCCAGTTAACTGTAGGAGTCCAGTTAAGAGAATAACTGTAGGGGTAGTCTTTACCTGTTGGTATTAAGAATTAACTTCGGACCGTAGTGGATGTAGCAGTCCAGTTAAGAGGACAACTTTAGCGGTAGTCTTTACCTGTTTGTGTTAACAACTAAGTTCGGACCGTAGTGGATGTAGCAGTCCAGTTAAGAGGATAACGGTAGCGGTAGTCTTTACCTGTTTGTGTTAACAACAAAGCTCGGACCGTAGTAGATGTAGGAGTCCAGTTAAAAGGACAACTTTAGCGGTAGTCTTTACCTGTTTGTGTTAACAACTACGTTCGGACCGTAGTGGATGTAGCAGTCCAGTTAAGAGGATAACTTAAGAGGATGACTGTAGGAGTCCAGTTAAGAGAATAACTGTAGGGGTAGTCTTTACATGTTGGTATTAAGAATTAACTTCGGACTGTAGTGGATGTAACATTCCAGTTAAGAGGTCTTTACTTGTTTGTGTTAACAACTAAGTTCGGACCGTAGTGGATGTAGGAGTCCAGTTAAGAGGATAACTGTATTAAATTCGTACCTGTTTGTGTTAACAACTAAGTTCGGACCGTAGTGGATGTAGCAGTCCAGTTAAGAGGATAACTGTAGCAAGGTCGTCCCTGTTGGTGTTAATAACTAGGTTCGGACCATAGTGGATGTAGCAGTCCAGTTAAGAGGACAACTTTAGCGGTAGTCTTTACCTGTTTGTGTTAACAACTAAGTTCGGACCATAGTGGATTATAGAGGTAGTTGTAACAATTATAAAGGTATTATAAAAAAATTCAAAAAATAATAATATCTCGAAATATTGATATAAAATCTAGAAATAAAATCTAAAAATAAAAAATATAAAAAATCTAGAAACAAGGTCCCCCCACAAGAGTACTTTTCCACTACAATATTGATCAGCGCAAGAGTAATGGTCCTACTTGTCCAAATTACAGTCAACATTATAGTAGATGTAGCAGTCCAGTTAAGAGGATAACTGTAGCAAGGTCGTACTTCAGACTGTGTTAATGAAGAGTATTATAAAAAAATAGAAAAAATAATAATATCTAGAAATATTGAAATAAAATCTAAAAATAAAAATATATAAAAAATCTAGAAACAAGGTCCCCCACCAAGACTACTTTTCCACTACAATATTGATCAGCGCACAGTAATGGTCCTACTTGTCCAAATTACAGTCAACATTGGGAATGTAGTACGGTTCCGTATTTCTCCAAAATGTACAAAATTAGAGATACAACAAAGACAAAATTGGACAAAATTTTGTTAAATATAGACGAAATTTTGTACGGAATAATTTTCTTTGAGTCTCATGCCACATTTATGTCAGATGAGAATTGAAAAGTCAAAATTTCTCATAAATTCCAACCTTTATCTTCTTCTTCTTCTTCTTCTTCTTCTTCTTCTTCTTCTTCTTCTTCTTCTTCTTCTTCTTCTTTTCTCGTCGCTTCGCTTCCGCCGCTTCCACCGCTTCCAACGCTTCGACTGTGACTCCCTCTCTTTATACCCTCACGAACACTCTCCAACGCCGCTGGGAGTAAAAATGCCGCAATCAGATTTCGTTGTGGTCATCAAAAGGGATGCTTATACCGGCACGGTAAGATTTCATTTGAATGCATATGACTAACACATGCATGCTTGGCTTTAATCTCGATTTCATGATTTACAGGTCATTCCTTCTCGCTATCATCCACGGGAGGAGAGATTGGATATATATACTCGGATTGGGTGCTATCCAGTCCGAGTTGTTCTTGGAGATGACGGCAAGCATCGATTCGCTGCCGAGAATGGATGGAGATACTTTCTCTATGACCACCACTGCCAAAATCTTTGGCATATTCTGTTCAAAAAATTATCAGAGGCAGCATACACAGCCATTGTGATTTCGACCCTTGGTTCAGAAGTTGACTACCCAATAAGAATTCCTGATTATGATTCTGGTAAGACTTTGAAATATGGTATATTTTACCCGCCCTCCCTGAATTCTTTCTAATTCTAACTATAATGTATGCGGTGATTTGCAATTATCAGATGCAGATGATGTTACAGATGATGATGATGACGTCTTTGTTTGCAAGTTGGAAGAATCGCACTTTCGGGAGTCATCCGAGAAGCTGGTATGCTTTTAAAATATCATTTTTAATAAACAATACCATTATCTGATCTTTTTGACCTTTTTGACCAAATTCGACACAATTCGACGTATTTGACCTTTTTGACCAAATTCGACCCAATTCGACGTATTTGACTATTTTGACCAAATTCGACCAAACACAAAATTTTTGTTTGGAATACATGGTGTATTCTCCTCCATCAATTAATGACTTTTAATCCGTTATTGTCTCAGCCCTTAAGTGAAGAATTTTGCGAAGCAAATGGCTTTGTAGAGGGAAAAACAGATGTCACTCTCATAGGACCCAACATGCAGCCCGTGGTCTGCACACTCAAGGTTGATTGTATTGGTGATGGGTTCCTGAAGAGAATGTGGCGTTACTTTGTTGATTCGAATGGTTTGCGTGTTGGGGACAAGCTTGTGATGAGGCCGGTGGGGAACAACACCTTTATGGTGGGAGTTTACCGTCATCATAGACGGCAAACAAAAAATTAATTGATTGTTATTTAATGAACATTATCATTATCTGATCTTTTCCAGGTATGCGTGCCTGGGGATTTAATGTGTTTGTACAACTCTTTTTTCGGTTAAGTTCTTAGGCTTATTACTTTTTCTTATTGGATAATTCGACCAATTTGACCTTTGTGACCATATTCAACCACTCGCAATTTTTAGATTGAGTTGGTGTTTCACGCAATTTCGACCCTTCCCAAATAGACCTTTTCATTTACTTTTTTTTATTACAAATCATTAAATGGTCTTTAAAAACAATAAATTTTTGGATATAATTTGAATATTTAAGGTAATTTTTTACAAATCATTACTTAGACTTTTTTTGATATGTTATTGGCACTTACTATGAATTTTTTAGTTTTATCTTATTGGCACTTAACGAGTTTTGCAGAAAAAGCATAAGAACATCCGAAATTAAACAAATAGATCTTTTCATGCACTTTTTTTATTACAAATCATTAAATAGTGTTTCAAAACAATAAATTCATATGTTACATTTTATTAGACCACTACCAAATAGAATTTTTTTCCGAGCATTCACGTCATATTATGCTTCAAACTACATATTCAACTCCTGAGCACATTATTCAAGTCATTTGTCGTAGATGTGTCTTTACGAGGTCTCTTTGCGCATTTCCGTACTGTATGCCCTTTTCCTTGGCAACCAGAACATGTCAATTTATATTTTTTTCGTGCCTCGCCGTCCGATGGAAATCTCTTCGTTGTTGGCCTTCCTCTTTGCTTGTTCAATATAGGGGGTTTGACTTCTAAGAGCTCCATTCCATCGGCATCCCAGTCATCTTCATGTGGCACGGGGTAGATTGTTTCCGCGTATGCGATATACATGTATTCCTTTGTGTATAATTTACTACACAGGCTATAACAATCTATGCCTGTGCGTTCTGAACAAGCGAGTGCATGCACGCAAGGTATCTTATCCTTGTCAAACACTTGGCAGGTGCAAGTTTTATTTGAAAGGTTAACAACATGGTCAGAGTGCACTCCCTTGACTTCAAACTCGTATTGATTCAACTGATGACATTCCAAGCGCAAGGCAGTGTTGAATCTCTTGCGCATTTCAGCTTCAACAGCCGGGGTAACAGGGGGATTTGACGCATCGAGAGACCTTAACTCTTGTTGCCTTTTTCCACGCCATCTTGATGTCATGTTCTGGACTGCTTTTAAAAGTGCAACAATAGGAAGTTCCATGTCCTCCCTCAATACGCTATTGATTGATTCGGCGCCATTTGTCGTCATTATTTGGTACCGGTTTATTTCAAAATACACCCTGGCCCATCTTTTCTTTGGGATATTGTCAATGTAATTGCCAGCAACTGGATACCTTGCTTTCAAGTCGCCATACAATCTCTTGAATGACCGTTTGGTGTATGCATTTGCAAGTTTCTCAAAAAGTGTATCCAACCCCTTTTTGCACATCTTTGGATAACGCTTCCTCAAATTACAAGTGATGTGATACCTACACAATCCATGATCCGCAGCTGAATAGTGCTTTCTTATCCCATTTTGAATGCTAATGTGTCTGTCCGAAATGAACACCAAGTCTCTAGAATCAGGAATTAACTTCCTTAAATGGCCAAAAAACCAAGAGTATGAGTCGTTGTTTTCAGAGTCCACAATAGCCCAGGCAAGGGGATATTGGTGAAAGTCACCATCTTGAGCCGTTGCAATGAGTAAAACACCCTCATAGGATGTCTTAAGAAATGTTCCGTCAACGGCAATGACATGCCTCAATGCTTGAAATCTAAAAATACATGCATGAAATGCTATGAATACATACTTGAAGGCACCCCCCTCATCAAGTTCTAGGTGGGTTGTTACAAGATCATTATTTGCCTTTTTCAACATGTGCAAGTATAATGGAAGCTTTTCGTAACTAGTCTCGGGCTTCCCAAACATGGCTTCATTTGCGAACTTCCTACTCCACCAAGCCTTTGCATATGTAATCGGCATGCTCTTGTTTTTCATGAAAGTCATGATATTTTTGGGCCTAATTAAATCATCCGTCCCATCAAAACTCTCTAAAATTAGATCTCAGACATATCTCGAAGTTGTTTGGCTGTGTGTTCGGCTACGGTCACCAACTGTACAAATATGTCTCCCGTTGTATTTTTTAATAGCGAATCGAGATGTGTTTTTTATGATGGATGCCATCATCATCCAAGAGCATTTGTCACTCTTGCATTTCAACACATACCTCTTCTTGTCGCTCTTCACAGTCTTTGTTTCAAAATGTCCTTGTATGGAAACATCAGCCATCTTCTTCTTCAACTCTCTTTTGTCAGCAAATTCAAGTCCGATGGCCAAATCCGACCCATCTTCAAAGCCACCATCCAATGTCGCGTCTACCTCATTACCAAAAGACGTATCAAAAGAAGGATTGTCCCTCCGAATAAAGAACTCGTCCTCATTTAACTCATCATTATCACCACCAATATAATCATCTTCATCCACTTGAGCAGTTGCTGGGCTCTTCACAGGGGTGGCATTAGACTCAACGAATTGAGGATTTTGATCACACCTCCCTGCAAAAACAATACCGTCTTGATCACGCCCAGATTCTTGATCAGCAACAATCATACAATTGAAGAAGTCATCCTGGAAGCAATCAATCAGGGGAACGAAGGGGTCAATTGCTGATTGCGATCCCAAGAGTTCTTCTTGGACTTCATGTATTTGCTCTTCTTGTTCTTTTTCTTCACGTTCAAATGGAACCATCTCAACATGCAAGGCTGTAAAGTTTTGCTTTAATTCCAAAAGAAATACATGTAGTGTTTCACTTGAATCGATGGAAAAGGGTGGAATATTTTTTTCAAGCCGTTGAATTTGAAATGCAATTTTTGGCCTTTGATTTTTCATATCACAACCAAGCTTTTGAATAATGGCTTTCAAAAAGGCATCAAAGTCCAAATTAGCAACATCCCAAAACAACGAAGTTATATTCTTGCCCGATCCACTGTAAACATACTTCCCTTCGTCATCTGTGGTCCACTTTCCACCATAAACAACATATAATATAACAACATCTGTACCCATCTGCAATCGAAAAAACATAAACAACAAAAAATATCACATTTAAGTGTATTCGAAATTCATCGAAAGAACGTCGAATAGTCGAGACCAATCGAAATAACGTCGAATATTCGTAAACATCATAATGACATCCGAATATTCCCTAAATGTTCGTATGGTTTCGCAGACTATGTTCGAATAGGGTTTATTTCGGAGTAGGGTTTATTTCTATCTTAGATATGTAGGGTTTACCATAATATATGTAGAATCATAACACAATTGGCTCAATTAGAATCATAACTCTTTAGTGTAAAGAAAAATTAGGGTTTGTAATCAAATTTTGGGGTATCGAAAATTAGGGTTTACCGTAATCTCTTTCTGCTCTTTTTCCTCCTTCTGCGCTACGCAATAGCGAAGAAGAAAGGATGTTTAGTAGAGCTAAACAAAAAAATCATAACTCTTTAGTGTAAAGAAAAATTAGGGTTTGTAATCAAATTTTGGGGTATCGAAAATTAGGGTTTACCGTAATCTCTTTCTGCTATTTTTCCTCCTTCTGCGCTACGCAATAGCTTCTAAACGCGTTCCAAAATCTTATCGTTTTGCTTTGCTTTCAAATTAGGTTGCCGATTTGCAGAACAAATGTGTAGTGTGCGTACGATTGAGGAGCTGAAAAGCATGAAATAGTTAATTTCGGGTCGGGTCAAAAAAGGGGGAAAACTGAAATAGTTAATTTCGGGGCAGGTCAAAAAAGGGGGGAAATCGTTAAACGACTGTGGAACGTAATTAGATTCTTTCGACAATAGCTTTCGAAGAATAGGGGTAATTTGGGAATCTCACATGCTAATTTTTCGTGCTTTTCAGTGAGGGTAGATAGAGGGTAGTCTCATAATATCAAACCTTTTTTGGACATTTTTATAAGAGAAACCTTTTTTTAGGGCACACTTATAAAGCGCCCTTAAAAAAACCGAGTATAATTTTTTTTAGGTCCCGTTTGTACATGGAATTTAAACTGGAGACTTCAATTCCAATTCTGGTGTTTGGTAGCTCAAAAATTATGTGGATTTGGAATTGATAGTGCAAAAAATGAATTGAAATTGGTAGAATTCAATTCTATGGAATTGAATCCCATGGAATTTAAATTCCAATTCCACCAATTCCGTATACCAAACGGACCCTTAATTCTTTTCATTTTTTCAAACTTAGGTTTGAAAAATTAAATTTCAAATTCTTCCATTTACTTTTATTTCTTCTAACTTCTTCTAATTTTTCTAACAACGAATTTGAAAAGATATTTATTAATATATGATTAATGTAGAATAACATTATATATCCAAAAAAAAACATTATATATCCAAACTTATAACATATCACGTCAAACACAATATAGATGAATTCTTTTTTATCCAAAATTAGAGTTTTCTAACATATTTATTTGGAATCTCATTTACTTGAGTGACTTTTTAACACTTTAATTTTTCTAATATTTTCCAACTCGTTCAAGTTTGTTCCAACTTTTTCCAGTTTCTTTAAAAATCCAACTTGAAAATTTCAACCCAAAGGAGCATGGCCTAAGTCATTCCAGTTTCTTCCAACAACAACTTAAAAAGATATTTATGTATGATAGGTATAACATAACATTATATATCCAAATTTATAATGTATCATCTCAAACACAGGCAAAGACATTTTTTTATTATCTAGAATTAGAGTTTTTTAAATATTTAATTAGGTGTTCATTTCAATGAGTGGTTTTTTAACATTTTAATTCTTCCAACTCCTTCTAGTATTTTTCAATTCTTTTAAATTTCTTTCAACTACTTTTATTTCTTTTGAACATCCATCTCTGAAATTTCAACCCGACAGAACTAGAAAATGACTTCCAAATTTTTATAACAACCAAAGGCCATAGTGATGAAATTGGAATTAGATTGAAGGTGTAATTTTTAGTACGTCCTCCTAAGATGCATCAAAATGTATTTTAATTTGCACACCATACACACCACCCCACACTTAAGTCTCTTTTTCCCCACTCTCATTCCTTCCTCAAATCTCTTCTCATTGGTGATGCAGGGTGCAACACCGCTCTCCTTGTCGCTTCCATCCACACCGTTGTCACTGCTCTCTTTTTCTCTGTAGTCGTCACACTGTTGTTCTTCAATAACGGCATTGTTGCTGCCCACTCCTTCCTGATTGCCTCTACATCTTCGTTCTTCTTCAACAGTGTCGCCGTCAATGACCACTCCTTAATCACCACCGCATCTCTCTTCTTCTTCAACGGGAGAGGATCTCTAGTGAAATCTGCAGTGTAGCGATCCAAACAAGGTCTCTGTCGTGGTGACGAAGACGTGATGGCAGTGTCGGTTTAGGCCCACCAGAGTGGTGGATTCTGGTGGAGATGGCGATAAATTTTTGTCCAAGTTACACAGAAATTACATGTTCTTTTGTGAGGGAAAAATAAATGCATTAATCTTCATCAACTAAATAAGAAAGTCGGATGGAGTAGACTCAAAAAGACCCATATAAGAGACCACTTGTCTAGCATGAGCTTGAGCTAAGGAATTATCAGACCTAATAACGAAACAAAACTCTAATCATCAATTAAACGCATTGCCCAAATTAATTTTTAGAGTCAAATCAAACAAATTTTGGTCTAATAAAAAGTAACATTTCATTCGTTTAATAATATGGTGAAAGGTGGTAATCTTACACTGATTGAATTGCACCAACCAATTTTTGAGTAAAAAATTGACCATAAAGTCAACAAAAGAATTAGATGGTGCAATTGGAGGGGTTGTGGGGGTGCTTAAAGGACGGACCGAGTTTAGGGGGGTTTACCGGGAAGCTGGGAGGTGTAGGTACAATCAATTTTACGATCGAAGCACCGTATGTATCTCAGTTGAATTGGTGTATTAATCTTACATCAATTCAATTACTGTAAGATAACGCCTCCCCCCCTCTAAAATGTTTCTTTATTTTTTTGTGCAAGATAAGTTTAATGAAATAATTATTTATTAATATGTAATATAGAGAGTACAATTGTTATTTCATTGATGATAAAGATTCCTCGAATTTAACTTTAAAAAGTCAATTAAGACAAAAACATTGAAACTAAGGCAAATAAAATACAATTTTAGTTATGAATTCTAGTGATTTATTCTCTCCGTGGAGTTAACAAAGTTGGGTGGGGGCCTAAAAGAAAAGTGGAATTTTTTTTATAAAGAATAGTGTGTTTCATGAATTCACAATATCAAGGTGTAAAACATTGCTCCGGTACAAATGAAAATTGGAGGAACAGACACTCAGTCCAGATAATCAAACATAGAATCAGATAATCTAGGGAAGTGGCAAGTTCAAAAAAAATTGTATTGCATATTTTTACAAAAATTATTTCATTAGATTTATCTTGTACAAAAATTCAAAATTTTTATTGTATTAATATGTACTCCAAAATTTTTGTTGAATTCAAAGTTTTTATTGTGTTCAAATTTTTTATTGTATTAATATGTGGTTAATACTACGTGAACACTTTTTTTTCTTCTAAAGAAAGGCCAAATACCACCGGTACTCCTTTTTTTCTAAATTTATTTCTAAAGTTTTCGTCCTTTCAAAATGTTGCACACATAGTTCTCTGATTATTTTCCAGCCGTTTTTCGGGCGAAGAAGGGTCATGGTGCCTATTAAGGGTGTTTAAAATTTCTTTTAAAAATATTTCTAAAATTTCCTTAAAATTTTAAATTATTTTTCTTTGAAAAAAATAATTAACATAAGGAGTATACAACTCTCTACGTCTCAGATTAATATTTTTTTTTTCCAAAATAAAAAAGAAGAAACTATTTTTTTGAACTTCAAAAAATGAAGAAGAAAATAAGAAAAAAATCAAAAAAATAAAAATGAATTAGACTCTTTTTTGCATGTTTCAATTTCTTCGGTTCGTTTTTCTATATTTTTATTTTTTTTATAATGGAAAATTTTAGAATTTTCCGAAAACAATTTTAGAAAACAAAAGACAAAAATTGAAAATGTTTAATTTGAGATAGATGGAGTATATGTTAATTTATTTATTTTTATTTCAAACATAAAAATTTTGAATTTTTAAAAACGATATAAAAAAATGAAAAAAAAAATAAAAAAAAAACTTTTCTAGGAAAAAAGAAAAAATTAATTAAAAAAGGAAAATAAACAAAATAATAAATGAAAGATAAGAAATGAGCACGCGTACCCCTATAATTTAAAAATTAGGCACCAATGCCCTCTCTTTGTTGGAAAATGACAGGAAAATGATCAGATGAGGTGTGAGTGCAAAGTTTTAAAACTACGGAGACTTTAAGAATAAGTATTGAAAACAGAAGGAGTATTGGTGCTAATTTTACAAATCACAGAAGGCACTAGAGGTATTTGGTCTCTAAACAAACTTTTTGCTCTTTTGGTGCAAAGTCAAACCCTAAAAATTTGTTCCAGGACACAGGAACTACAGAGTATTAGACCTGGCAAAACAGAACCGGAACCGATTACCCGAACCGAAATATCCAAAATCGAAACCGGAATGACCCGAAAAATGAAGATCCGATCTATAACCGAAAACCCGAAATGATCCGAATCGAACCGAAACCGAACTAAATAATTCATATCCGATTTAAATCCGAAACCGATTAGATCCGAAACCGATAATATCCGAACCAATTAAACCCGAAACCGATTAGATCCGAACCCGATAATACCCGAAACTGATAAAACCCGAAACCGATTAGATATGAAACCGATAATATCCGAACCCGATTAGAACTAAAATCGATAAATTCAGAACTATGTTTGCCTTTCAATAAGCATATTATATTTTTAAATTTTTACTTTTATTTTACCATTTGAACTAATTACATTACTTGCTCATTACCTCATAAAATTGATTATCTTCTTGGAAAAAAATACGAAATTTTATGCCTTAAATTTGTTATATGTAGAAATTAAAGATAAGTTATACATATAAATGATAACGTACAAACAAATAACATTTCCGTAATTTTTAAATAGTGAAGTGTGATATTCTTTTTGGGACGAAAGGAATATATGATGAATTGTATGGAATAACTAGATTTTATCCTAATTTCATCTCATTACAATAAATTTTATTGATTTGAGAGTTAATTTGATTAGTTTCAAACCAACATATTAGTCAATAAAATTAGATGTTAGTGTTAGCATTTTGAAAAGACTCTCTAGCGGCAGCCTTTGCTGTTATCATTTTCAAATTTGATCTACACTATTATATTTAGTTGTAAAATTAATTATATTTGCCTCTATTAAATTTAATTTTCTCTATTTTCAACCATATATATTCAATAATTTACAAATTTTGAACTCAATTGAATAAGATTCACTTAATTTCACCCAATTTTACTCAATTTTTACCACATTGTATTCAAATGGAACATAAGACTATTTGAATTTATCTTTTATCCTTTCATTTATGTACATAAGTATATTTCGGAGTAGTAGATGTGAGAAAAATTTGATATTTCAAAACTAAATTTTAAAATCAATTTAATTATATTAAATTTATATCATAATTAAATATATATGTTTAATTAATTTATAGTCCAAATTTGTAAAATATGACTAAAAAGTCAAAAAGGGAAGATTATTTAGAAATCATCCTAAATAGGACTAAAACATAGAGAAAAGTACCAAAATAGGACTTTCATGTTTTTTTTTCCCGAAATAGGTCTTTGCACTGTGGTAATGTGGCAGTATACATGTGTACATTACTATACATTTTTGGTAATGTATATGACCATGTTTGGTAATGTAAGTCCTATTTCGGAAATAAAAACATGCAAGTCCTATTTTGGTATATTTTCAATGTTTTAATACTATTTTGGTCTTTCTCCCAAGATTATTTAGTGTAGAGATAATATAACTAGAAAAAAATATAAAATAACATGAGGTATTGAATTGATGGTAGATTGATAAATGTGATACTCTCTCCGTCCCCCTGTATTTGTCCACTTTAATTTTTACACACCATCCAATGCACTTCTTTAATTCATTTTATCTTGTAATTTGTATATTAAAAAATTATAAAAATTATATATTAATAATCTATATGTTAAGACAAATCAAACAAGATCATACATGACTATATTTAGGCTTACACATTGAGAGAATTTGATGAGTCAAAGTGCTTAGATGAACAGTTCCAAAAGTCAAATGTGGACAAATACAAGGGGACGGAGGGAGTAAAACATAAAAATAAACACAAATAGTTAAATTTTAATTAGAAAATAATATATATCCAAAATATATTTGATCCGAAACCGAAATATATCCGAACCGAACTAGACCCGAAACCGAAATATATCCGACTCAAATTGTATCCGAACCGAAATTTATCCGAACCGATTTATAACCGAACCGTATTTGAACCGACTCGAATCCGAACCGAACCGAA
The DNA here is from genome assembly GCA_003260385.1 of Cuscuta australis. Classification (NCBI taxonomy): domain Eukaryota; kingdom Viridiplantae; phylum Streptophyta; class Magnoliopsida; order Solanales; family Convolvulaceae; genus Cuscuta; species Cuscuta australis. The sequence goes on from NQVE01000183.1 coordinate 1,025,814, forward strand.
AAATGTATAGAACCGAAATCAAATCCGAACCGAAATTTAACCAATCTGATCCGAACCGAACCGATTATAACATATAAAAATATATCCGAACCGAAAAAATCCAACCTGAAACCGATCTGATTGATCCGATTACCACCTCTACAGAGTATAAGTACTCCATCCGTCCCAAAATACCACTCAAGCTCGGTTTACAATGTTTGACTGAAGTTTTTATCAAATCAATATAAGTTAAAATTGGTGTAGAATTTTAAAAAATTACTCCGTATATATTAAAAAAACTATGAAAAGTTCTACAAAAACAAGTTGGGACAATGTCATTTTATTTTATCAAATCATCAATGAAAATGTGTAACGGAAAGTAGTGTTAGAGGGTCTTTGGGAGTGATTAAGTTGTAGGTAAGTGATTTTCACAAAAGCTGAAAGCAGAAGCACCATATATCTGCTTCTCTGAAATGGTGTTCTATGTACAAAATGATGGTGAAGAAAAACAAAAATTGGTACGCCAAACAGAATAAAATGATTACCACTTAAAGTAAAAACTAAATTTTAAAAAGTAACTCAGTGCCAAACACCCTCTTAGTTTGACCTTTGAGAGTAAGTCATTCATTTACCAAACAATTCGTAAATAGCACTTGTGGGAGAGAAGGGAGATCCTGTGAATAACTTTACAGGACATAATTAGCATTTCCACATAAAGATAACCTTAATACCTGCTTGGTTAAGATCAAGTATTCCATGTTGAGAACTTATTGCAACAATCTTTATCAGGTTTAGCAAGCCCAACTTCACTCAATTCAACAAAGATTTGTCCTCAAAAGAGCTCAATGCTTTGATTATAGATTCATACACCTTGATCCCCTCCAAGAAAACAGTGTCCTTGAGAAACTGCCAATAAGTATGCATTGTGAGCTAAGTAGATGATGATGAATAATCACAAATTGATATAACAAAATGTTGATACGTGGGGAAATCTTTAACGAACCTCGTTATGATCGTGAAGTAAAATGGGCGTGTTCTTCATGGGGGAGAATCCAAAGGTTGGAATCCCTTTTTCCCTCATGAAACGAGCATCCGTAGTAGAAGATAGAATTTCTGGCTTTGCCAATCTGCCTCCGGCCTTTGAAATGGCTTCCTTTAAAACAGACCACCATGGGTTGGAATCAGAAGCCGGAGTCATCAGAGGGCGCCCCATGAAGTCTCTTAGTGTCCCTTTCTCAACAATCTGCAACATTACGACGGGCCTGTGAATTTTAATGCCAACTAAGACAAAGAGCACATTATTATCTTTAATGTAAAAGTAGTTTTCCAGAACTCTTCTTTGGACAGGGAAGAACTCTAACTTCAGGACTCGCAATTCGAATCAGGTTAGAAGAAGAACTGTATGTCATGATCAATGTATACGAAATAAGAGAACATTTTCATGAAAAGAAAATTTGTTGATAATCATAATGCTCAAAATGAGTTGACCTCAAATGTCATGTTTCTCCAAGAAGGAGCCCATTCCTCAGCAATTCTCTTCCTCATTAATTCTGGATCAGCTGTAGGTGGCATCCGGATATCGAACCCAGCCTCTGCTTCTGAAGGTTGCATATTCATCACGAATCCCTGCACGCCATAGTTAATCTCACATTAGAATTTGTACACAAACAATGAACTAATTGACTGTGAATTCCAAAGTCACTCACAGTTGGGGATGGAGTCCCAGCCTTCAAGTAAACAGGGTTAGCCGAAATGACCTCCGAATTGGCAGCCAAGCCTGCCTTCACCTTGTCGAACTGTGCTTCCCGGAACTTAGAGATGACCTCCACTGACTTTATCAGATTCTCCATGGCACTATTTTCGTACATTTTGGACCCGTGTCCGGGAACCCCTGCAGCCTTGATGACCATATGCCAGGGTACCCGGTCCGCGTAGAAAACCCTAAACTCATCAGTGGGAGAGGCCTGGCCTTCATCCAGCACGAATCCCACATTCAATTCCTTGAACTCTTGGGAACCTGTGAACTTGGCCATGCCCTCGAATCCCCCGATTTCCTCATCTGGGACGAAGGAGATGTGGATGTTTCGGAGAGGGGTGAATTCGGGGGAGTTGATTTTGATCGCCCTAATCGCTTCCAAGTACTGGATTCCGATGCACTTGTCGTCTTGCGCTCCGCGGGCGAAGATGTTGCCGTCGGCGGAGCGGTGGGCGGAGAACGGCGGGTGGGACCACTTTTCGGGCTCGGCGGGGACGGAATCGAGATGGGAATTGAGGAGGACGGAGGGAAGGGTAGGGTTGGAGCCGAGCCAGGTGAGGAGAAGTAGGGGCTTGTTTGGCGGGGAAGTGAAATACAGAACCTGTGATCGGAGACCGGGGATGGAGTCGGCCAAGCCGGTGAGGAAATTGACGGCGGAGGCGTAGTCTGGGTTGGGGTGGGCGGTGTTGATTCGGAGGTACTGCCGGAAGTGGGACAAGGGTAAGGGGTCCAAGTGCTGCTCCGCCGCAGACGTTGACGGTTCTCCGGCTGCGACGACGGAGATGAAGAGTGTGAGAGCTGAGAGGAGCTGGAGCATGGTGAAGCACCCGACGAGGCAGTACCGTTTAGCTAGGTCCGTTGGCAGGCTGGAATACTCCCATAGTCCCATACTACTTTTTTCAAATTTAACCATTAATTACGGAGTACATATCAATTTGTATTTTATATTAATACAATGGTATAAAATTTCAAATGTTTTAAACAATTTAAATTTAATGAAATACTCCCTCCGTCCTAAAATGATCTTCCCATAGCACTATTCCAAATTCACGGAAATTCATATTTATTTGTGTTTTTTTCATGGCCTATATGATAAAATAAAATATTCTTGTCACCACTTGTTTTGTTGAACTTTTGATGTAGTTTTTTATGTATGTTTTATTTTTTATTTGTATACCAATATTTAAATAAAATAGATTGAAAAAATTTTGGATTTTTCTTCGTTTTGCGAACCGGGAAGATCATTATAGGACGGAGGGAGTAATTTTTATGTTGATACAAATTGTAATTTTTTATATTGAAGTTCAAAATTCATCTAGTTTAATTTTAAAAAAATTAAACATGACAAATACACTCAAAACAGAGATAGTAATACCTCATCGTCCGCAGATAGACTTTCACCGAATTCACTACAATTAACAAACATATTAATACTAATGTGACTATTATTAACAACAAAGAGGAATGCTATTAAAAATATCATACCTATAAAATGGTTCCACCTCCAAACAAATAAGAAGAAGGAAGGTGGGCACGATAAAATGGTTCCACCTCCGGACATGTTTATCATACCCACGACCGGGGTAGTTAAAGATCGAAAATGAATCAGAACCATATCCAACATCGTCATTTCTCGCAGGTCGTTTACGTCTAGGAACGACATCTGGATCAAAGTAATAAGATGCAAATGTTGCAATCTTTTCCGTAATGTATGCCTCACAAATTGAGGACTAGACATGTGCCTTATTTGTGACCTTTTTCTTCAACTCTCCCAATTTCCTACAATGGTGGTAGAGAAATAAAATTATTTCATATAACAATTTATCCTAAAAAAATTAAGGTCTCCAAAATTATGATATAAACGACAAAACATACTAACCTCTTTAAACAGTACATCCATCTATAGAAAATAGGACCATCAACTTTGGTTTTGTGCGGGAGATGAATGAGAAGATGTTCCATTGAGTTAAAAAATGACAGTGAAAACACCTTTTTCAAGTTGCACATCATCACTGCTATGTTCCGCTCTAAGTCTTCGAGATCGACAATATTAAGCACCGTGGAACATATACACTGAAGCAATTGGCTAACCTCGATAATGAAGTTCCAAACCAATTTAGGAACCATTTCTCTTAGAGCTATGGGGAGTAGCCTTTGAATGATAACATGACAATCATGACTTTTCAAATGTCGTATTCTCAAGTTAGCGATGTCCATGCAGTTTCCTAAATTTGACGTGTACCCATCTGGAAATTAAAGTGGTGCTAGCTAGCCATTCTAATATTTTCCTCTTTTATTCAGTACTCAACTGGTATATCGCTTTCACCACATGATCGTCTTTTGTCTGGTTCAATAACAATTTCAGGTTTGTCACAATGTAACCATACATTCTTCCGAGAGCTCAGCGCGTCTTTTGTTTTATTTGGGAAATTCATCACTAGGTTGAATATGTTATCATCGACATTCTTCTCAATATGCATCACATTCAAATTATGGCGTATAAGTAAGTCCTTCTAGTACAGTAGCTCCCAGAATATAATCTTCTTCGTCCACTTATGATCTGTACCATACCCAATGGGGCCTTTTTTGGATTCTCTACATCTCTAATACTCAAAATTCTACATTTCCAATATTATCATGGACTGAGTATTCAGATGGTATGTGTAACATAAATTATTATTATGAAGTAAATATTTTCCTAATAATAATGAGAAAAAATAACACACATATATAAGTATGGTGACACTACGTAGTAAAGGGGGAGAACCCACAACAATAATAGTAACAACAACTCTCTTCATTCACATGAAAAAAATTAAAGACATGTCCTCATTAATACACTATGCAGGCATCACATGAATTTGCCCACTTGGGAGTAAATAATATAACAACCTCATCTATCACTAAAAAAATAAGGTTGTAACCAATGAGAACTCCACACTATATAAACCCATAACAATAAGATCGCGTGTCAAAATTTCAATACACAAACAAGCCCATCAATAACCAACCCCATATCTCAGCCTTTAGCAACCAGTGTGCCTGGAAGGAAGAAGAGTCACACCAGATAGAAGACTTCATAATCCTAATCAAACTCTACAAGGTGAGTGGGAATAATACTTTAAACTTTTAAATTGTTTATGATAGTCCCTTAAATTACGAATATTTTTTTTTGGAATTCTAATTTAGAAGCCTCACAGTTTTAAACCAAATTCGGTATGTTGGGAAGTTGTGCAAGGGCACTTTTATTCGGACAATCTGGGTGGAAGATATGTGTTTTTAAGAATGAGTTGCTACCAATATTTTTGAAAAAAAAGAGACTAAGTAACTCAAACTGTTTTCTGAACGCAACGAAAAAAAATCGTTTCATTATATCCTTGATAAATCTATTTTCTTCCAGAGCTAGAATTTTTGCCCTTCCTTAAAAGTCTCAATTTTAATCAACTTTTTGGAAATATCCTATTGTAAAAAAAAAAGAAAGGAGTTTGAGTAAGTTTTTAGCAAAAGACATTGCTCAAAGGGATTCTTACCAAGTGTGTGTGTGTGTGTAGGTTCCGGTGAGAATGAGATCTTATGAAAGAAATAAGAATGAATTCTAATCCTTGGATCTGGAGAGTTTCACAACCTACTTTTGTTTCACTGTATGGGCATTTTGGGGTTTTCATTTGTTACTCGTATCTATCCTTTTTAATCGTAGATGATATCCGTAAAATTTTCCCAAGATCTCTTCTTCTTTCTCTTTCCTTTTGGAATCTGTGCACGATCTATCTTCTTGCTTCTCATACTTCCACATTTGTGAGTTGCGACCATGGAGGATTTAATGACCAAACCATTGGTAAATTTCCTTAAAAACCTAGGCATGATTCTCAATCATCTTAAAATATTCAAACGAGAAAATTGCGATGAAATCTACAACACAATCAGGTATATTTTATTTTTATGTTCTCAATCATTTTTGTCATTTAACTGGATTAGGTTTCTCAAATTCTTTCACAAACTCATCTATGGTCTAGTTTACACTAACTATTGCACCAATCGATCACTTTTTACTTCAATTTAATATATTTTTACATCAATCACATTCTTAACAATCACCTTTATTGTTTTTTGTTTTTTCGTGCATCTATGACTTTTTATGACCAAACCATTGGTTAAGGTCATTAACAACATATACATTCTTCTCAATAATCAGCAAGTTGTCATTTGAGAAAACTCCGATGGATGCTTCAATGCAGTTGGACATCTTTTTAAATCATTTTATATTTTTATTTCTACACAGTGTTGCATTCTAGTTTAGATTGTAGTGCATCACGTAGATGCAAATACTACAATCGCCTTGGTTTTTTGTATTGGTACATTTTTTTTAATTATTTTCAAGGACTCGAAGATAATGTATGCATGTATCACAATACTGTGGTGCAAGAAACACATCATCACACCTTGTACTTGTGTGGGTTTTTATCTTGACGGAAATAGCCAAGATTATTCATTACCCTACTTTTTAAATCCCTGCAATATGTATTTTAGTGCATTATAAATAATTTTTAGTGCATTGTATAGAATTTGCAGTACATTATGATCTGTGAATGCTTCATGCGTTTGATATGGGCTTATTCACCTTCGTGATGACTGCAATTGGGATGTTCTCATTGATTTATTGCCTCAATTCAATTGCTTATTTATATGGATTTTTTTTAATTTGTAGCACTTGCACATATGTGTAATGCATTGTATTCACCTTCGTGATGGCTGCAATTGGGATGTTCTCACTGATTTATTGCCTCAATTCAATTGCTTACTTTTATGGATTTTTTTATTTGTAGCACTTGCATATATGTGTAATGCATTGATTTTTCTTTTCACTATCAGGTGTGCTTATTCTGATTTACCTAAGATTGTTTATGGTTTTTCTAACTACACTTTTTGTCCCTTTTTCATACAAATATGCATAA